>CM016562.1:10245138-10370916 GCA_003412495.2 Echium plantagineum
TTTCTGGGTGCTATTTCTTTCTCGCTTGAATGATAAAAAAATCATATTTTTTTGCTTTTCAATTTCAATCCGTGTGTACTATATTTGTTTGTTGTTACGTCTTCTTTTTCTCCTAGTACAATAATCAATGTTAATCATTTTTTTCAATTAATCATCTAATTATCAAATCACCTTTGTAATGTATGTAAATCAACATATACGAGCATTGACATATTCCTTGTTATAAATCCTTGTGTACTATATGTGTACTAATAATTAAGTACACGATATTTGTTGTTTATGTTTATCTTTTGTTAAACATGTGATATGTTTATTTTGCTAAAGATTATTGATACGTTTCTTATATATTTTTTTTTTTTTATTAAACATATTTATGTTTTGTTAATATTATTTAACAACATTTAATTTGCAAACAAAAACAAGGTATTTTGTGTTGAAATAAAGAGAAGGATATAATGTCAGTTTAATAGTTAATAATTTAATGTTGTTTTTCAAGTTATTAATTATTTTGTTTTACCTAGTGAAGGGTAATTGTATCCAAACAGGAATTATAATAGTTTCACCTACATTCACCTGCATTCCCCTACATTCCCCTAACCTAGGTGAATTTTAAATGTTTACCCTCACCTAGATTCACCCCAATCCAACGTACCATTAATATCCAAATTTCACGTGCTAAGTTGAAACAGGAGCTCACTAGTACACAGGCACGAAACTAAGTTGAAACAGTAGCTCACTAGTACTCTACAATGCTGCATCTTGGAAAAGAACGATGCAAGACTCCAATCTTTTCAACGCCACTATTTATGCAAAATTATCAAGAAAAACAGAAATGAACAGCTGACACATCAATATTTAACTAATTGAGTGAAGGAATGAGATGGTAATGAAGAGTATCAACCTGGCGATGCTGGTAAACTGAACTTGACCAGAACATCTTTCTTCACCTGCAGAACAAAATGCAGTCTTACAACCTGAATGTAAGTTTAAGTAGAGACTACAGATTATAACAACTTACGAGTCAGATAAGTCCTGTACTAAATTTTGGTATTATGAAGGGAAGGTATCAAGTAAGCTGCAAAGCTAAAAAATGAAGAATAGATCTGAAAAGGCAAACACACAATTCATGCGTTGAATTTTATGCCTAAAAGTAACACGAGATTTCAATCACTTTTATATAGAACAAGCAATGAGAACCCATGGATGCTTCTCCCTTTCGCTTTGAATGACAATAATATTTGCATTCAAATTCAAAACGTCAGTCTTAAATACATACAACTCTACCAAAGAGGAAGCTATATCATAGATTCATAGTAGTAATATTTTTAGTAAGACCAGAAAATTTTCATTTCTTACCACTACATCTAAAACAAAAAAACAGTTAACAGAACTACACATGCACCAGACTAAGTTGAAACAGCAGCTCAAGGAATCAAAACATCTTCAGTATTAGTACTACAATGCTGCATTTGGGACATAGATCCAGGTTTCGCTGATTGCGGGGATGTTTCATTAGGGTTGAAATGTTTCTGTGGTGATTACTAGGTCTCACAGGCTGAGGGCACAGAGGTAGCAGAGGATAACAGAAAGGGAAGAGATTGGCAGGGGAATTAGCAGAAAGATGGGGGAAGAGACACGGATTAGAGAAGAATAAGATAGAAGAAGAAGATTAAGAGAGAAAATAGATACTTTGATTCCTGAATTCAAAAGTAACATTACAATGTCTTTGTAAGACAAATTGAAATATACTGGAATGTAAATTACAGCTAAGCAATTGTACTAATAGTCTTGATGAATAAATCCAAATTGTTGTCCTTCATTGATCATGCTCATTTCCTTGCAATTGCCTCTTGTCCCTTGTAGTACTATGTTTGTCTTCTTCCTTTCATGACAGTTTCCCGGGGGCTGGCACCTTTTGGAAAAGAATGATGCAAGACTCCGATTATTCCCAGGTACTATATCTGAAAATTTTCAAGAAAAACAGAAATGAACAGCTCAGACATCAATAACCAACTAATTGAATGAAGGAATGAGAAGGTAATAAAGAGCATCAACCTGGTGCTGTTGGTAAACCAAACTTGACCAGAACATCTTTCTTCACCTGCAGAACATAATGCACAAGAGTTACAACCTGAAGGTAACATTAAGTAGAGACTAGAGATTATAACTTGATTGAGAGTCAAGTACTGTACTAAATTAGGTATTATGAAGGGAAGGTATCAAGTAAGCTGCAAAGCTAAAAAAAATAAAGAATTGATCTGAAAAGGAAAACAACTTTAAGTTTAAACAGAATTTTTAATTGGTAGGCCAGATAAAACACTTTTGCCCTTCAACTATTTCCATGATCTGGAATATTGAATTATACTTTTCTTGGCAGACTGATATCACTAGGGCTAGGCACCTTACAGGTTCAACAATCTGCAACTACACAGCTAACAAAGGAGATCTGCCTATAGCTTCAGAGTTCATATATGCTCAAACTATTTAGTCAATCCACCTTGCAGTTTCAGCTGTTCGCGACATGTCACCCAACAAGCAAGACCTGCTTAGTTGGTCCTCAAGAGTTCTATATGAGCATACTATAGACAATCTTCACTTCCAACTGCTTGCACAACTTAGTATGATATAAGTCAATACCGAATGAACATCCATACTGACACATCTACGGGTCTACAACAATGATATTTTGGACAACATGTCCACACTAAATGTTACATGTGAATTTCTCTTATTTTCTCAGTGGGTTGGATCTTTACTGAACATAGAACTGCCAGAGAGCCTCAACAATCAGAATATAATTCGCTGAGTTCGGCTGTGTTCACAACAATGCATAAAAGCACAACTAACCTGCCAGCGGTTATCACTGAAATCTGCTATCTCTCGCACTTTGTTTCTTAGTTTGGGACTTTGAAGTATTTGGAAACTTATGCAACAGAGCCTCAATTATCTTGCTGATACCTTGAGAGTTTGATTGAACAACAGCTATCTGTAAATAAGAACAGTCCTTTATTGGTGAAAACAGAGTTGTGGACATCTTATACTACATCTATTTTGAAAATATCATCCAGTTTGTTTTTTAATGGTCAAAATGAACAGACTTTGTAACTTTAAGCGACAGAAACTTAGATTTGAATCAAAATTATCATGTTGATACTGAAGTAAGTTGAAATACTATGTTTTGAACTTTTGATATATTTTCATAAAAAATACAAATATATTTGATTTTATAATTTGAAGTGTCAACCATCAAAATTTAAAACTAGATGATCTTTTTGAAATGGAGGGAGTAGTTGACAATCAAAGATACCCTCCAGAACTATTAGAAGACTATGTCCAATAAAAAAATTTCATATACCAGCAATAAGAACTCATACATACAACAGTAAAGAACGCCATAAATGTAGAAAATCGCATACTGACACCTAACAGAAAAGAAGCAAGGACTCCAATTCATAGGATGAATCCAATACTTACAACTTGAGGTACATCACATTCTGAAATAGCTGCTCCAGCTTTGACCAGTGAAATGTTTGTGTGGCTTGAGGTAGAGCAAGCCTCTTCATTGTCTTCCACCATGTTATTACAAACCGATATCTCCATGGGAGGGCTATCAGGAAAAGCACACATGCTTAGAGCTTGCAAACACATTGTTTCATTTTTATCAGCTCCCTTAAGGTCCTCAGCCGATAACAATGGTACTACTTCATGGGTGGTATTTAAAATAACTAGAGGCCGGTTTTTTGAAGGGCATACTCAGTCATTTTAAGCAGACATTGTTGTTGTTTTAATAGTAAGGCGAGTTCTTCAAATTGGGGAGCAGGTGAATATCTGCCCTCATTTAATTCATCGAGGTCCATCTTCTCCAATTCCACCCCCTGCACACCATAAGGAAATAAAGCACCTTGAAAATCTTACAATAAAAACTAGAGATACATGCCTCTTTAACCAACTTATTCATAGAAACCGAGATCTGAACTTTATTAGATGAACTACACCATTGTGTTTGTGTATTTACAGTTCAGTAGCACCAAACTTTTTTTGCATCTTAAGTTCAGAAGCGACAAACTCTTTGTGCAAACATATGAACTATGTTCAGAGGCCAACACTCCTTTCCTTTGGAGACACATCATTTTAATTAAAACTACTTTGAAAGACCAAGGTCTTGGAGTTTGTGCAGTTGCAGAGGAAGAGCTTCCAGTTTTGTCCTTACCGAACAAATGGGACGTGCGTTCGTTTTATCAAACATTTCTTTGGTATACTAAAAAGCATGGAACACACGTTTAAGATAAACAAAGAACACATGGAATACGCGTTCAAGATATACACTGAACCCATGTTCCATGCGTTAGCTAAAGACAAAACAGGAAGAAATTAGTGCCTTTGCAGTAAATGCCTTGGAAATATATGTCCATTTCATCAACTTAACGTATGTTCTGACATTCTATCTTGTTCTTTGCCTGATGACACTAAAAGAACATTCATTGCCACAGTATGACATGTATATCGTAAAAATAATGGGAGTACCTCATCCTCTGAAAGATACCCTCGGGTACAAAGAATCAATCATCACTTCCTCTTCATCTTCGCCCCTTGAACATCCTTCCTCCAGGGTTCATCTTCATCATCTTTATCACAATCTGAGAGGCTTTCACCAGCCTCCTCCTGTGAGAAAAGATGTGAGCTCAAAAAGTAAATCAAATTGCTTATTAAAGGCAGCAGCAGGAACTGTATAAAGATACCTCCTTCCCATTCTTCATCACTATCAATCTCATAATCAAGATCTGGATCCTTTTCAAGGGACGACGGGCTTTTACGACTTGACTGTAGCAAGAAACAAGCTTGTTAGAGAGATAGTTGTACCAACGTGGATGCCTTGAGGCCCACTTCAGATGATATAGAAGAAAGCTTCATGCTATTAGATAAAGATTCAAAATTTAATAATAATAATAATACAAATAATATGCCTGACAAAAACGTCCAAAAGTGGAGCCCAGAAAGCATCAAGCTCACTGGCAATTCAATCAAAAGAGAAAACTTCATCAAGTGAGAGAAGAGTAGTCTAATTACTCTGGCAGATAAGTATTACTAAATTAAATTGGAGTCTTCAACTTCAAAAGAGAGCAAATGGATCAAATCAATTTGGACAAGAAGGTAAGTGAGCATGAAGAGATGGTCACTAATCCTATATATTACTGAAGTAACCATATATGAGGGTTATTGGTAAAGCATTGTTGGTTAAGACATCAAAGGAATCTTTCATGTCCAAGACTTTGTAAGTAGTTGACTATTAATAAACTCATATGAAAGCTTCACCTATAACCCTCTACATGCAAGAAGAGGAATATGTTCACTCTCTGGTGCATACTGATAATAGAAGTCCTACCAGACTGGAGCTACGATGCATTAAGAATACACTAAGAATGTATTCAGTGTGTGTTATAAGATTTACTGAAAACAAAATCTGACCTTTTATTTTGCCAGAAACCATAAAACGCAGGCCTATTAGTCTTATCAAATTGCAACAACTGCCTATGACGGTTAAGCTTCTGGGATCTGGAAAATCTTCCATGTTTGAATGGCAAAACGAGCTCTTAGTAGATGGATTATCCGATTCATCACCAACTATGACCATATTCAACTCTTCGTCATGACATGTTTCAGCATTTGTTGAAAGCTTCAGTTCTTTCACTAGTTCTCTCTTTGGTTTCTGGCGAATGCTCCAGTGCGATTTCCTTGAGTAACGCAGTGGTCGCCAAGAATTCAGATGACACCTGTCACGGATTTTACTACTTGTTAGCAACTTCAATTCAGAGAACCAGTACACCTTTAATTGGAAGAAAAGCAATCTACCTCCACAGATTATCAGAATCAACTTGATCATTCAGTGATAAAATGTTGTCCATCGCCTCAGTAACTGATGCATGGAACTTCTCATCACCATTTGTGGTTGAATTTGCTTTCTGCAAAGACTGATCGCCCAGGGAAGTGGAAGCAGGTTTAGCCTTCTTGAGGAATCTCTCCATTAGCGATGCTTGCTTTTGTAAAGAAATCTGCTGTTTTAACTCTGCTTTTTCCCTTTCTTTACGCTGCTGATCTTTCTCTAATTCTTCTGGCCGCTTCTTCAATTCTTTTCGTTTCTCATATTCTTCTTTCTCACGGCGCCTCATGTCCTTTTCTGCTTCATCTTGCAATCGCTTTCGCTCTTTCTCCTGCACCAAATGAGAAAGCTCAGATTTTATTAAAATGTTACTGGACAATGTACTTTGACCAGCTCCTCAATACCCCTACACACGCTAAATTGGATAAATTATATAATGGGGATAACAATAATCCAGAGATTAATTGAAACAGCAAGAATCTCAGTAGTTCCAATATACAAACAAACAGAGTTTGCAAACAGGTATAGCATAAATATTTAAGAAACTGCATGATGTATTCCACAAGTGTTCAATGCTCTTATCAGTTGTGTAAAATATACTAACTGCTTGCAACTTCTCCTTCTGAAGTTCTCGAGTCACCCGTTTCTTCTCTTTCTCAGCTTCTCGCTTGCTTTTCTCTAATAGCTTAATTGATATTTTTTCCCCATGCTTTGCATCCTGGTCAGCCCTGCAAATATACAAGTTTAACTTGGCCCTACGATTAAAAATCATTACACCACAAAATGTACATAATGAACGTAACTTATACATTTCGTTATTATTCTTCTGTGCCATACTCTCTACTAGCTTCCGAATATCTTCCTCATTCAAAATTCTCTCAAGCCTTTCCGAAGCCTTTACCAGATCTGATTGACAGTGTTCATTGATCTGAGACTTCTTTAGTACATCCATCATTGCTGCACATAATAGCACATAGTCAGATTCTCCAAGGTAGTAGGACAACCAAATGTATTGAAGTGTTACGACACTTACAGTCAAGAGCTATGATCCTATCATGGATCTTTTTCCTACAAGTTCGCCGAATTTTCAACAAGTTTCGTGTGGATTTTGGCATCAATTTCAAGTCCCTTGTCTACATAGGTAGAAAGAGAGTAAAGCTTTTAAAGTTTCTTCAAAACACAAGAAAAAGGAAAACTACTAATTTGTAACAGTTAGAAATGGAAAACTCTAAAGGGTATCTTGAATCTTGAAATAAAGGGAAGTACTATTACTACTATTAGTAGTCATCCAGTAGAAGCCAGAATAAAGAACTCCAAAGTGGCTAGCCAATAAAAACCTTCAATGAGAATGCAGCGGTATACACATTTACGAACATGAACAGAAATAGTAACTATCAGCATAACTGCATCACTGTACAATTTACAAACAAGAACTCAAGGAAAGTTCCTGTCATGATAAAAATAATTAAAACTAAATAATCTATAATCAATTTATAACAGTATTAATCAGTGAATCCCATTAAAGCCACGTAATAAAAAGAATCGACCATGTATAGTGTTTTCATCATGCAGATTGCATGATCAATTTATGATAACCAGAATACATCAAAGAACAATCAACTAAATCATATAACAAATTACCAAATCAACTTAACAAAGGATAACAAATCAAGAAATTGAATCAATAAATGCACCTCCCAACACCAGAGAGCAGAGGCAGAATCGTCCTCCAGAACATCAGCATCAGCGTTACACAATCCATAATAGCACCTCTGCCCAATTGAAATCACCTTTCTTTTTACACTAGCCAAACTAATCCCGCCCTCATTTTCACCACTCCCAAACTTTCCCCTCAATTTCTCAAAAACAAATTCAACCAAATTTGACAACGTTAGACTACTCTCCTCCATCACAACCGCAATAGCCGAATCCAACAAAATACCACCACTTAACAACAAATCGTCTACACATAAAACCCCATCTTTCTTCACTTTAACCTCATCATAGAATCCAAACAAGTTCTCCATTTCATCTTTCAATGCCTTAATTTTCACCTCTTTTTCCTCAAGCAAACCCACAATAGCCTCTACTCTCTGCCTCTTCATTGGCCTTTTCTGACTCTTTTTCACCCCCATTTCGACATCCTTTCGTTTGATTTCCATCAGATCTCCCATTTACTTCACTACTAATCTGTTCGCAATAAACCCTAATCAAATAATAAAACCACCCGAAGTAAAATCTTATCGAACAAACAATTTCTACAAATTTTGTTTATTCTGCAATTTACTACATTGCTTAATTTCTTGAAATCCTAATTGATTAATCAACACATGCAAAGCAAAATTTATTGAAAAACCCCCAAAATTTCAAACCCAAACGATTTCTTCAGTTTCTTCCCCTGTTTTTCTCGGATTTACTTGACTGGATAATTTTTCAAAGCACCAACTGAACTTTCAAAAATAAACAGACTAAAAAACTTCAAGCCAAACAATTTCTTGTGAAATTGTAACAGAAAACCCTAGATTGGAAGTGAAATGATAATAAAGAAGGTAAGAAATGAATATGTATTATATTGTTGATGGGATTTTATTGAAAAACGAGAGGTACAATGAGCTAATGCGTATACTTTTTCTTGTATTTGTACAAATTGGGAATAAATATTGAATACTCCGTATTTTATTTTCTCCCGCCAGTTTGTACTGATTTATTGGGCTTTTGGCGCCCTCTAATCCTTTTCTAATTTTGGTGGGAAAAGTAATTAGGGAATTTTTTTTGTGGGAGTTGGGAATTTTTTTGGAGATGATCTTCTATTTCTTTCTTTGTGTAATTTTATGTATTGTTATTTGAAATTTGTATTGTGATGTACAATACATGATGTATAATATTCTAAATGTATACACGGGAAAATACATGAAAATAATGTTGATGATTATTTTCCATTTTATATATGATATATCCATTCATTGTTTTATTTGGAAATTTTAAAATAATTATGTATAATTATAGGTGGGAGGGATTATTTAATAATTGATAAAGAAAACTAGATATAATTAGTATCAGGTCTATTACTCCCTTTATTTAAAAAATAAAGACTTTTTTTTAGAACTTATGTCAAATTTTTTCAACAAATTATTTTTTATTTACTAATTTTAAGAAACTAAAATCATAGAATTTATTTTTTAAAAAGTTATGGAGTAATATTTTTTTTTTGTAATATTCTATAATATATATAAATTAATTGATTATTAAATTGTGTCCCAAAAAGTGAAAATTCTAATTAATAAAATACATAGTAATTGACAATTAAAATATAAAAGTGAAGAATTAATTTTGCCAAATTAGGTGAATTCTTATCTATCCAAATTTCACGTGATCATATTAATGGGAAAAAGAATGAAGTTTCTCATTAAATAACCTAAATCTATGAAATATCTATGTAGGAGATCAAATAAATTAGTAGTCTCCAAAATTGTAGGAGGGAAATTTGATATAATTATTTAGTTGGGTAGATGACACCATCCATCACTCAGTTTTTATCTAAAATTTTGATAATTCTATTTTAATTTTGCTAATATGCGATCACCGAACGGTAAAATTTTGTTAAAAAAATACTTTGACATTGTCTAAGAGAAGCTCGAGTTTATAATTTGCACAAATCAAATCACTACTTTCTTTTGGTTTCCTTACTTATTGATCAAGAGGACCTTGTGTATAAGCACTTTTTGTATCCATTAGGGTATTATGGCTTGAATTTCTAAGATTTAATAACCATAATATAACATCGGTACATCATATAATAATAAAAGCATATACTCATTATATTTCTTATATTGTACGAATACAAAGGCAGGTTACGCTATTACATTACAATTACTTTTCTTTAGTCTTCCTATCTTATTCATGCTTATTTATATATTATATATATCATCATAATTATATTACATTACATAATGCTAATAAGAAAATATATAGGTTCGTTCCAATAACGTAAACCAAATAAGTATTGGTTGAATAATAATCTAGTATCTTCTTCGTCCACCACTTCCACTCTCCCTTTGACAGTTAAAATACACAGCAGCAACTGGTAAGCCAAGGTTGTAGAGTTCAGCGAAGTCCTTCGTGTTGAAATTCTGACGCCAACCAGGAGCATACACCGTCTGCCTTCCTAATTGCCGGAACAACACGAAGATAAATCGATGAATGCCCATCGTAGGCCGAGGACTTTCGTAGCATACAATTTCTTGACCTTCAACAAGACATGGATAATCTATATTAATTGTTAAGATGGAAGAGGCGATAATAATAAGAATTAATTGTTAATTTAGTCTCATATAATCGGAAATAAATTGCGCTATAATAAATTGTTCCAGGAGCGGTGTAAATTGGAAGACTGGTCCGGATGATAGTGTAATAAATTTGGTAGCTTTTGATATTAGTTGGTAAAGCTGAAATACTACTATTTAAATTTAAAGCAATTTTGGCGGGCAATAAATAATTGAAAATTATTACTTATGAGATGTCAACTTCATGAATTGGGTTGTTTCCATGATAAGCGCCAATGGAATGTATGTCGCCTATATTCTATCTAGATATTCAAATGCATTATTTACCATCCAATTTAATTGTAGTTGTTTTTTAATTTAAGTAATGAAATTATTTTTGAAATGGTAATTTATCCATATAACTTTGATTTTTCAACATAAGAGATGTATCATGTATATAAAATTTTATATGGTCACATGCTGCAGTCGGAACATATTTTATGTCGAAGTTTTACACATTAATTTGTATTTGAATAAGATTATATTTAAAAAACATTCATAATATATGGCAAAAGTGATACTCCATTAATGCTCTATATACTTACCGAAATTTGCTCCAGTCGTTGCTGGAATATCGGTCACCAACCTAAGAAATTTAAGTAGCCAAACACAAGTAGTAAGAAATCAAACAATTATTCTATGCTTAATATATGATAGAGGGAATTGAAAAAATAGCCAATTCACAGTGTTATTCAATTACAATTTAGTCCATGATAGTGGCATAATATATAGCTGTTTAGTTCACGAAAAATGACAAAATAGTCCCTAAGTTAACAATTCTTGTAATTATTAACTCCAACACCTGATGAGAGGTTAATGATTTTTTAAAACTTAAATTTATTTTAGTACTTAATGAAATTTTTTTTGAGATCATTTCTATTACCCAAATCTTGTTGGTCATTAATACAATCGATCTACTATATATATAAAGGCCAAGACATCTCAAAAAAGATAAACCATAAAGTACGTAGTTGAATGGACTTTTTAGTTTGTTGTGGGAATGTTTTTTTTATTTCAAAAGTTGATCAAGTTCGCATAGATATGCTTGGTTATTAGAATATATATGAGATGGAAACAATTATCTTGTTATGAGAACAATCTTTATTTTTGACATGCCACTTATTATGTCTTGTTAAAAGATGAATCGATACATCATCATATAGATTAAAGCCAATAGACAACTGGAATAATAACAAAAAGTTTGGAGCCATTAATTACTTTCTTGTTTATAATTTGTTCATTTTCAAATATTATTAGACATCGTATTCATATTATTAGACATTGTATTCATATTATTGCATTACTAGTAAAATAAGTTCCTACAATCACTATTCACGCTAAAATTTGACACATGTAACAGAATAGAGACTAAATTGCACTATTATTTTGACACACTTTGTTAAGATTACTCCAAATGAGCCCAAATTGTTATATGTGAAAGTCCCACATTGAAAATATAGGAGAGATCATCACTTAATAAACTAGGGAGCAACTCCACTTATCACCAATTGATTTTAAGATGGTGTCTTCTTGGGTTATGAAGTGTGCTCTTTCTCATATGGGTTTGTCCCAGACCCAATTAAATGAAATTTTACACACTTTCAAGGACCACTTCTGCAACAGTGCCACTTTCGGGGACCAAAGTGCACCAGGCCCCCACTTACTGGGACCATTTTAGCAATTAACTCATTTATTTGTTACTAAAATATATATTAGAATGTTTACGATGGATATTGAGAATTATAGTAAATATATATGTAGTACTAGTTACTTATAATATGTGATATTGATTAGATTAGTATATGTAAGTTCACATTTTATTTACAAATATAGAGTAAGACCTATATGTATAATTTATAAACACATCCTAGTGTGTGTATGAATATTTTTATATTTGTTGAACACAAAGGTTTTTATAAAAGGTGGAATATAAATATTGAAGTGGGACTTGTATGTCTATATATATTTGAAGCAAATTAAAAAGTATTTGACTGAATCTAGATCGAGAGGTTGGCAGATAACGACCACTTACCAGTGCAAGTATTCCTTCAAGTGCGGTTCACTAGGGCTTGGAGCATCTGGATCCACCATAATCTTCACAACCCACCACAAATTAAATATAAACAACTATATATAGTAGGAGTAACTAATAACTTACCATGCATGAGGGTTAATTTATGTAGTCATGCATGGAAATTCTATTAAATGGAATTAGTGTGATTTAACTATATATAATATTACAACATTTGAAATGAACATTTACTTTTCTTAATTCAAAAATATATAAGGTCCCATTAAGTGGATGGAGTTATACTTTCATCCTAATAAATGGTACGATTGTAATAGTCTCTCATAGTGCACACTCCGTTTAAATCATGGAAAACTATTTTAGTTATGGCGGAAAAATTAAAAAAATTAACTGTGCCATTAGAACTTGATGTTTTCTTTTAAGAAACTTTTATGAGGTCAAAATTCAATACGTGAAAATCTGGAGTCATTTTTTGGTCCCATATAAATCATGGATGTTTGAGTGATGGCGGAAAGTGCCATTTGACCCCATTTACTAAGATCATTGATGCAATTAACACTTCAAATATATCACTTTTAGAATAAATAAAAAGTTAAAGTTAATATTTGTCATTAATAATGAAATGATGAAGATGAAATGTAGGTAGCTAGCATCATATAAAATTGTAGACAATTATCAATATATGTTTCTACCTAACAAAAGAGGACATAATTCTAATTAGTTGATGTGTCTTGTGTTAGAATTATGAGATATCTGACACGTCATAATTAGTGAAAAACCAATATCTTGATCTTTATCCCTTCTTGCATATAGATTAGACCATTAGTGCAAATGATTATGATTAAGCTAAAATTATCTAGAACTAAACTTAACTAAATTAAGGATATGAAAACTAAAACAACATATTTACAAAATGAAATAAAATGTCTTACAAGAGTGTAGAAGGTGCGAAGATCATCCCCTCCAATCTCAACCCTAGGTTGATTCACAACTTGAGAAGGTTTGAGTTCACAACCATTTGTAACTTCCCTCACATTGTAAATAACTCTCATTTCTAAAGACCTAGTGAAGGGCTCCAAAACATCACCTATCACACGTCCAACAACTAGGGGGTTTCTTTCTCTTGCCATTTTTATATTATTATTTATACAATAAAAAAAGGAATTTAAGGATGCTCAATACTGGTCACTCAAGCCCTGTTTATATACTGTTGAAATCTATGATTTTTATTATTTAGGAATAAAATTATCCGGAGTATATGAAATTAAGGTGATGACACATTAACATATTGATAAAACATAAAGTTGGGAAATGGTTTAGTGGACAATAGACAAGCAAAGGTTCGTATTCTTCATAAAGGAAACGGATGTTGATAGTTCGGACTCCAGGAGTATGTATTAGCATCATCGCATGCATCACAATATACTTTGCTGAAATTCATAATTTGATTGAATTAATCTCCATGCATGCATGCTCATCTTATCTCCGGTGAATAATTATTATTTCCTCTGTCCCTAAATGATTAGTACATTTTAAATTTTCATGATCAACAAAACACGATTTCAAACATAAATACCTCATATTCTACATATGAAAAATTATAAAAAGTTGATAGTTAAAAATATATATATTGAGACGAATCCAACAAGATATCATATGACTATATTATTTCTTATTGGTTAATGAGGATTATTGATCAAACTTTTTAAAGTTTGACCATGTAAAGTCAAAATGTACCAATCATTTAGGGACGGAGGGAGTATTACTTGTCATTCGTTAGGTGCTACAACATTTTGCTTATATACTTTATTTTACTTGATCCGGATTTACATATCGGGTAACTCATCGAATACCTATTAATTTTTTAACGGTTCTCTGGCAGTTATCTAAATTAATAAGTGCCCAAAAGTTTAATATATAAGAAAAATAAAATTTCATCTAAATTTAACATTTCAGGTGACATAAAATGAGATAAAATATAGCATAGGAACAATTTAATACTTAGCCTAATATTAATGTGCACTTTGAAATTTTCATAATAATTCACGTTGCAAACGAGATAATAAGCCTTTTGAGAATTCGATCGAGTACTAAGTATAACAAATTGACATTTAATTTCGTTTGATTTTGTTATATCATATATTTGATCGATACGATGATTTACTTCCTTAACAATATTAATGTAAATGAAATGATAGATCTCATTTGACTTCATCTAAGCCACAGCAATTGCTATTTTAATTTGAGATAGTGGGATGAAATTGTATGTTAGTTCAAATAATTATAATGTTGTAATTAGTTCACGAAATTAATATAAGTATTGAGCATAGAATAGCTCGTGAAAGTGACAAGTTGGTAGTTTGATACTATTATTTCGAGAATTATACTACAATATTTATCACTGTTGATATGATTAACACTTTTATTTTCGAAGACTATTCTTCAACCATTTAACTATTTAAGACGGAATCAACAATTAAATCTTTCATGATATGCTACGCTCACTCCAATGCCCATTATTCTCTAATAAAGTATTAGAATTAGTACGCTACTACAAAAACGTATTTAGAAGACGCTTACTTATAGATGCTTAAAAAAACGTCTCTAGCACTCAAATAAACGCCCTCTTAATATATTTAAAAGACCTTTAGCACCCTCTAAATTATTAATTTAAATACCATTTCATAAGCACCCTCCAAAATAATTGAAAAAAAAAAAACAAATTTAAGAGCCCAAATCCTTCAGCAGACGGCCCTCTCCCCATTTCGAAGCCTAAAGCCGTCAAATACCATCCCCTGCGCTATGTTGAATTATTATTTAACTCTTTATTAAGACTTAAAATCTGTCAATTTTAATTCAATAATTTTTAAGATGATAAGTTTGGACAGTTCGAAGGGCAAATAAATCATTTTCAAAATTATAAAACAAAAACTGATCAGATCGTAAAAATTTGTGAGAAATTAAACCATAAATTATACTCCGTAGTATCAAACTTAATACGGAGTAAAATAAAGTAGAGCAGTAGAGCAATAGAGCACCATGTCACTAAACGTCACGGACTAAATATCTATGATCTCAGCACTTATCCATCTCACAGAAAAACAGAAAAGCAAAAGAAAGAAATATATAGTCAGTATCAAAAAAGTTTATTTATTTGCGAGCTTTATTTTGACATTAGACCTCATGGTTAAAGTTCCACTAATTTAGTCTTTTCCTTTGAATAAATTCTATTGGCTTTGATTGTTAATTGAGATCGTCCTGGAATGGTGAAATTTGGATCTTCACATCTTTAGCACAATATTATTCCTTCCCTTTCATATTATTTGATTATTTAGTAGAAAGTTATTTTTGTTATAATAACCGATTGCTTGAAATCTGATTGTAGTTTTAATCTTTTTTTTCTTTTTTTTTTTCCTTTTTAAATGATTGCTTTTATTTTGGATGATAGATGTATATTTGTAATGATTGTTTTTAACTTTCAATTAATGAACCAAATCGATAATTCATAAGTTTGAGCTTATTAATTCACCCTCTTCGCAACAACTAAGTGAGGTGATACCTAGAAAAGAAATTGAGAATCAGTATATTTTCTATTTGTGAAGATACTTGAATTCAGTTGTTCACAAAGAACAAGCAGGGGAATAGACAATTTGTGTGATGAGGGGATGGGACAATATATAATAATACACCATAAATAATATTCCTCCATTTACGTCAACGGAGCAACTAAGGGGCCAGTTTTGGAATTTTATTACAATATTTTATACATTTGAAAGGTTGAATATATTCTAGTTAAGTTTTTTCTTGAAATATCTGTCTGATTGATTGGAGTAGCGAAGATAATTTACGTGAAAGGAGATGCCAAAGTGTGGAAATTAAATCCAACAAAAAAACTGAGGTAACTTTATTCTAGGCTATCCGTACAAGCTCGATTCAATTTGGGGTATTTGGCTGAAAAATGCTTGGTTCGTAGCTTGGCTCGGGATATCAAACATAGAACCGAACCTTAATTTGTGTTATTCAGAGAGCCGAGGCGAACGGTTCGAAAGAGTTTGTTAAGATGCACACCCACATCGGATATCGGTGTCCTCCAGGTCAATATATAAGATCTTGGGCTACTTCCTCTATTGCCAATTAGTTTTAGATTGGAACTCCATAGACTCTTAACATGGTATCAGAGCCAGCCCAAGTTAATGAGGCACGTGTAACCGGTACCCCGCCGATGTTGTTCCGGCAATTAATACCGGCATGGAAAAATTCCGCCGATCATTGGGTTACACGTTAGGGAGAATGTTAAGATACACTCACATCAGATATCGGTGTCCTCCCGGGTCAATATATAAGATCTTGGGCTACTCCCTCTTATTACCAATTGGTTTTAGAATGGAACCCCATAAACTCTTAACAAAGCTCGGCTCGGCATACCTCACAATGTTAAAATATATTGTCCTTAGGGTTAGTTTTAAAAATAAATTATAAATGGGTTCTCTTAATTAAGAAATGAAATTTTAGGGGTTTAAATGTAAATTGTGAGAGCTTATATATAAAAAACAACCCTAAACCCTAATCCTCATCATCTAATTCTCGCCGCCAACTCCATCGGACACCATCTTTTTCGTTCTCAACTCCATCACAATCCATCTCCATCGCGATTCCATCTCCGCCACGATTCCAATTTCCACCCACATCTTAAGTTCTCAACCCCTCCAATGCCGTTTTCCCTTCCCCACCTTTGTTCAATAGATATGGATGATGCCTCCTTCCCCGCTCCCATCTTCGCCTCCGCCTCCCTCTTTGTCATTGCTAAACATGTCGATTTTGGTTAAGATAACTTTATTTTTTAGTTTTAATTGTATTTTTGTGGTAGATCTAGCAGATTTTGTTCGTTTTATCACATTCAAACCCTAGATTTTTGAACGGTTGGGCTCAAACGAGCCAAACATTACCTGGAAAATTAGCCTCGAACTCGGGCCGAGCTTTTAATTTTGAAGCTCGTCCGAGCAAAAAATCGAGCCGCATTGTACATGGTGTGCGCGCTGAGCTCGAACCCTCTCGATATTCGGTAGGGTTCAGCTCGTTTACAAACCTACATACATTACAGTTCGCCTTTAGTCAAGTGTATGCGTATATTACTGTTCTTACTTGAGATTTTCTGAACGCGTTTTCAACATTAAAATCATCCCACGAAAAATAAAGCATTAGACGATAATCATTAGAATTGTGAAATATATTCAAAAATAATTTAACATGAGAATAATTTAAATTATTACAATTTTCAAGTCTTTCAGATTTCCGACATACCTTACAAAATTATCATGTTAAATTATTTCTAAATTACGAAAATACATGTGCGTGATAATAAATTACCTATATATAGTGTGGGAAGGGAGCAATTACAAGGTAAATTTGAAGCCTCATGTGCTAACTTATTAAAATTTTTAACTATCTACTTATCATTCTAATTTTCTTCTTCTTTAATAATGAAAAAACTAAAATAAATAAATAATTTTTTTCAACATATATAAATATATATTTAATAGAGCTTTGGTTCAACATTCATATTTAACATATTATTTCATACTTTTAAAAGTTTCATTTTATCCTAAATTTTTTTGAGATATTTTAAAGAAACCATTTTTTTTCTTCAGATTTTTTGATAATTTAAAATTTTGTATAAACATTAGATAAATAAAATATTAATTCAGACATGTATTGATAGGGATCTGACAACTAGTTCAGAATCTATGCTATGTACTTAATTAGAAAAGGGGAAAATTTGAAGTTACATTTACATTACAAGAAGCCCCACGATCTCCTAAATATCTGAGACATGCTTAAATATTTATCTGTACAATAATTATTTATGATTATATGTAAATATTACTATTTATTATTATTATTATTATTATTATTATTATTATTATTATTACTACGTACCTTCATTGTTTGAAAATGGATTTGTAAAAATTATATATTATTTTGCATATGAAATTTAAACTTAGGTAAAATGAATTACATGATATTACAGTAAAATTTTATATTTATTTATTAATAAAACATCATATATTATAAATACGAAAAACAGTTCGCACAAGGTGGACTCTGCACAAACATCTAAATAGTATTAAACGAATATACCATTTTTTATGTAATAGTACTATTTTACTCATTTTAACTGAGCTTAAATTTACTATAACTAATATAACATTTTTGTAAAACAAAATAAAGATAAATATATTTGATGATATTAGTGAGTATACATTATATAAGATATTCATAAAAATTAAATGATTATATTTTTTCAATCTAAAAGATTATAGGACTTTAAAATAATCGGTAGCTAATTATCTCTTCCCTCATTACGATATTATATATTAAGAATATGCTTGACAATTGAAAATGAAAGTATAACATTTTTTTGGAATTGAGGGAGTTTTATAAATTTAAAACGTGGATAGGTGTTGTGTGAATTTTGATCGAATTAATCCATAACTAATTCAGTGGTAGTGTTATTTGCACGTTACGAATCTTAGCAGATTCTTTCTTTTCATTGAAGATTTGGAAGTCGTATTCAACTTTTGACAACATCTAGTAGTTATATCAAATCTGTTTGTTCTTTCTAAAAGGCTCTCATTATCCTGCATGCGTTCCCTTACATAAATTCTATGTTGTTGATTTGTCTTTTCGAATAAGGAAAGAAAACTACACACAACTTTCTATTCGTGAGCTTATTTAATCCACCAATATGCATGCATGTCTATTATTTAATATTCTATTAACGGAAGAGAAATTGATATAATCGAATTTATTAAAAACAATTACTCCCTCCGTCCCTAAAAGCTAAGATTGTCACATTTTAATTTTTAGGGACGGAGGGAGTATAAGATTCAAAAAAAATTAAAAATAGATTAATCCAAGAATTCAGATTTAGTTAACATAAATTTAACACAAATTAAAAACACACGAATTGACTCATGTTCATCACCTCATTGTTTTCTCACAAACCACAAGTAGTGGCTCAAGTGTTACACTTTCTCTTCTTCATTTTCAAAATTGTTTATTTGATGCAACTTTGTAGCTCCATAAATTATTAAAATAAATTATTAATCCCTTCAAAATTTAAAATAATGTAGAACTCGTTCTTCACATGAAACTAATTTTGAAATGTTATCAGGTCAACAAAAAACCAGACCGACAATAATATAATTTCTTTACTTAATTTGTTAATAAAGATGTATTTATATATATGTTAGGTCTTTCATTTTGTGTATGTAAGTATCGATTGAACGGATTTAAATCAAAGTCATGAATTGCCTACTGGTTGCGGATCCACTTTAGTTCGACTTTCTACTAAGTGGAGTTCGGAGTTGACTTAATTTTTAATTGAACGGAATTCGACATAATCAGACTCAAATCAAGCCAAATACATCATCACTAACCGTAGTTAACTGTTAAAGAGCACCAAAAAGCCCTAAATTTCACCAAACAAGATGTATAAAATTACAATGTATTTTTGAACCACTTTACATGCAGATAGGGGCGTAAATATAAAATTATAATTTGGGGTATTCATCATTTTATTAGTTATAATATAAAAAACAAATATAGGTATCTATTAAGAAAGTATGAAGTCAATAGACCAACAAAAAAATTAGTTTTGCCAAGATTTGAACTCAAGACCTTCATAAATTTACTAATAAATTAACCATTTAAATTATTTTATTTTTATATAAAATATTTATGTGAATACCATAAAACTAGCCCACTCTAATCCACCACTATACGCAGACATGGGTCCATATATATGTATTGAACATGTTGGATTACACATCAAAATGAAAGCAATAGAGATTGAGACAGTTCGAATCTATTGGCCGAGGAATATTGTAAATTATCCGGTTAATGTCACTTCATGCAATGTAGAAATGACTCAACTAATGGAGTATAAGTCAATGCGACTGTAATTTTAATATAAAACAGTTTCGGCCATTTAATGTGAAAATTACTATAAAAATATGAAATTACTACATTAATGATTTTTATATATTTTTATTTTAAAGTATATTGAGGAAATAAATGACAGAATGTGCTTTATCTGATCAGACAAGATATATCTCACCTGATCAGGGGACTAAAAGTTACATATAATTTTAATGAGTAAATGACTTCATCGATCACTCATGTTTGTTAAAAAAACACCTGTAGATCACCCTAGTATGACTTTGTATAATTTCGATTACTTATGTTGGGTATTGTGTATACTTTTGGTCACTCACGTATTTTTTTGATGTAACTCGTGATTTTTCAAAAAATGTAACATTTTAGTAAGGGTATTTTTGTCATTTTGCCATAGATTTGTCATTAACCTCAACTAACACTCATCATAAGTGATCGAAAGTATACAAATCCAGGATGAAATGACAAAAATACCCTTACTCAAATGTTAAAATTTTCGAAAAATCATGAGTTGTACAAAAAAAATGTGTGAGTGACCAAAAGTATACAGAATACCCAACATGAGTGATCGCAAGTATACAAAATCATACTAAAGTGATCGACTAGTGTTTTTTAACAAACGTGAGTGATCGGTGAAGCCATTCACTCTAATTTTAATACTATAAAGTAATCTCCGCCAGTTAATGTGAGAATTACGTACTGTCGCTATAGGATTATTATCCATTCTGGATAAATGTTCCTACCCACTTTCTACTCAAATTAAAAAAAAGGAAGAAAACACTATTGGAAGCCACATTGGTTGAACGGGGTGACACTTGATTTAGATAGTTAGCCGACAAGAAATTGAAATCTCAAAAACAATAAGTTTTCATGCGACAACGAAAAGATCAACTTGATGATCATACAAATCAATTTTCAAAAAGATTCATGCAATTTATATTATCAATTACTATTATTGTTAAACGGACAAATGGGCGTATGGTGTCAAAAAGCTTCATCATGAAATATCATAAAAGCATGACTCTGCCTTTAGGATAATTTTGAGTACAAAAGATGAACTATTCCGTAATAAATTTACTGTATTAATTTAACCGATTTTGTTGGTAAGTTACAGTTTTGATAATCAATATGTTTTTGACTGGGTTATGTCAAATCAAAGATAAGAACTCAAGTAAATTTCCAAAATGGTCACAAAAAATGAGTCGTGGTTATCGTCATGGCCCTCCGAAGTCCTACAATTCAAATTAAAGATGTAATTTAGTTCAAAAACTAACAAATAATCATTAAAAGTGAACGGAAACATTTAATGAAAGCCGATTGGTTCACACCAAGAGACTACAATACTAATTAAAGTAATTTATTAAGATTCAAGTATCAATACATGAGGGAAGCTGGAAGAAAAGCAAGTTTTTCTTGTGCCAAACTATCCTATGTCGATAAAGGCCAAAGTATGGTCCCGATCAAAACCGAAGCGGCCATTAATTATGATTTTGGGTTGAAACGGACCAAAAATGAGATCCCGGGTAGAAAATGGCAAAAAATTGAGGCCCCTATTTGACGTGGGGAAAGTATGATATCGAGTGTATCTTGTTGAAACCACCCGAAATGAAATCTCGAATCGAAAAAGGGCAAAAATGAAGCTCATTTCTTAAAATGGTAGGGTTGCTATTAAGATGCACATCCCACATCGGAAGTGGACGTCCTCCCAAGTTAATATATAAGATCTGGGCTACTTCCTCTATTGTCAATTGATTTTAGAGTGGAATCCCATAGACTTTTTACATAGTATCATGAGCCAATCCCGAGTTAGTGAGGCACGTGCAACCCCGCCGATGTTGTTCCGGCAAGTAATTCTGGCGAGAAAAATTCAGCTGATGATTGGGTTACACGTGAGGGGGAGTGTTAAGATGAACACCTCATATCGGAAGTCGGTGTCCTCTCGGGCCAATATATAAGATCTTAGACTACACCCTCTATCACCAATTGGTTTTAGAGTGGAACCCCATAGAATCTTAACATGGTATCATGAGCCAAGCCCGAGTTGATGAGGCACGTGTAACCCCGCCGACGTTGTTCCGGTGAGGAAAATTCCGCCGACGATTGGGTTACACGTGAGTAGGAGTATTAAGATGCACATCCACATCGGAAGTCGATGTCGTCCCGGGTCAATATATAAGATTTTGGACTACTCTCTCTGTTGCCAATTGATTTTAAAGTGGAACCTCATTACATCATGAAGATGATGTATGATGAAGAGAAGGGAGAACGATTTTTCACATTTCAACTATATATAAAACTCTTCCTTTATTTGTAAGAAGGTAATGATTTTATGACTAGAGCTTTAGACTCATACACAAACTTTAAATGACTTGATCGACAAAGTATTTATAGTCATAGAAGGAGTGGATCCAAGATTTTTATATGGGTATACATTGCATCAATCAAATATGAAAATTATAGTTAATAATCATATATAAAATTATTCAACGATTTTACACGGTTATGAGAGAAGTTTGGTACAATTCTCCCAATGTGGCAGCATGAGGTGCTATGTTCTTCATTATCATCCTGAAGATAGGAGATATTGTAGGCTGTGTCTGGAGTATTACTTTTATAAAATCAATTAATAATTGAAACTAATTCAACTTTATTGTTATTTTCCTCTCTTTCATCGCTTAAAACCGGTTGATAATGTCTCGATCATCAACCGTGCTAAAGACTTCTTTCTCTATATAAGTCACCAAACGATCACTAAGCCAAGAGTGTGTCATTGAAGTTCTTCCATCACATAATTCATCCCTGAAAAAACTCCGTTAACACTTGCAGTTGATACTTGTAAAGCAAAGCAAACTTCACAAGTTTGTACACAAATCGGAAGGTCTTGTGTTTCTTTGTTCGTACAAGAGTCTTGCAAAGATCCGAGAGACCCTTCAAACTAGAAAATTTAGGATCTGTCCGAACACAATTAATATAAACTTAAAGTTGGGTAGACAACTCTTCATCTTTTACCAAAATCAGATGGATATAATCTTGCCATCCTCACAATTGATTTAGTGTCAAAAGCTTGAAACGAGGAACAAGGACTCAAACATGCAACACATTGCAATAACTCAGTGCTCTCAGGAGAAAAACGTTCATTAAGTTCTTTCAATATTACATCTATAATATGAAAGAAGCAATCATATTTAAAATAGTGCAAATGGGAAATGAAAGGAGTGTTACACTTGGATTTGTTATCTTTAACATACTGTGACTCCATGTCAGGCACATTAATCATAAGGTTGCCACAAAATAGTAATACTGATTCCAAAAAAATTTCCCAACCATCATCTCTTATTTTCTGGAACATTTTCTTACTAACTTTAACAAGTTTCAAATAGAGCTGTACACGAGCCGAGCCGAGCCCGAGCTCAAGAATTTTTTGCTCGGCTCATCACTAAACGAGCCTTAGGCTCCGCTCGGCGAGCTTTCACTGAGCAGAGCCATTCCCAATCCGAGCTCCGAGCTAGCTCACTTAGCTCATTCCAAAATTTCAAGTTCAATAGAATTAACAAAAAATTATTTTATATAAACAATTAATAAAATTACTTAACGTGTAACAAGTAATAATTAACTAACATGTAACAATATAAATAAAAAAATTAAATTGACATTAATCATAATAATTGAAATTACTAACAAAGTATAATATGACTAATTTTATTAAAAATAATAATTACATATATAATATACAGCTACCGAGCCGGCTTCCTGAGCTATCGAGCCATGAACCTAGCTCGCGGCTTGGCTCATTTGGTTACGAGCCGAGCCGAACGAGCTGCTCGGTTTAGCTCGGCTCATGCACATCACGAGTTGCAAAGCATTCAAAATATCTTGATCATTCCTTTGTAATGCTTGAGATAATTCATCTATCACCCCCAAAACGTCAATCATCAAGTGCAACATGAATACAAAATCAAATTGATTTATTAACAATAACAAACGTTTTGCTTCACTTTCAATTCAGTGAAGCCATCTTAAGATTTCCCTTTCCATTTTTAATTGCTTCACGGATTTTTTCACTATTTCTTCCTAACACTTCTACAAACTCAAGAAAGTGACCCTTACACACTGAAAGCCAACCCGCCCTTAATAAGATATTTGACAGCCTCAAGAGATGCTTTCAAACGGGTAAGATAATCAGATTTCTCATTCTCAGAATAATTTGCAAGGGAAGATACAATACTTTGATTGTGATTTAAGAGAACATCAAAATTTTTTACACACTTGTTATGATAACTATTTTTTTCTGTAAGTTTGCGATGAGGTGAATATCGAACCCAGAACCTTCTGGTCACTAGCAAGAGCCTTTGCCACTAGGCTATCCAACTAACTCACTTGTTATGATAACTATTAGGACTAAATCCAACAGGTTTCTTTAAATTTCTCTTTGGATGCCAAGCTCTCCAACCACCTTTCACAAGTAGAGTTTGAGTTTGAATAGAGCCGTTGTAAAACAAATAGTAAGATAAGCAAAATACAATATCATTTTTAATGCTATATAATCCAACCAATCATATTTATCATACCATCCTTTAACAAAACTACGATACTTTTCAGATGTGTTATCAATAGGAAAATTCATATAAACTTGAGTTAGGCCTCTCAAAGGTAAGCTCTTCTCACCTGATCTTGTTCATTCGGATAATAATTATGAATTGGTAGTGTTTCGGCTGGATCAGCCTCCAAATATATCCCCTTTTGATTAGCCTCATTCGAGACTGAAGCTGGAACACGAGTTTGAAGTGGCGGAATTGAAGGTGGAATATGAGCTTCAAGTGGTGAATTGAAGGTTGGCTTGGAAATTGAAGAGCATGTTCAAATTGTACATCACTTGAACCAATAGTTACACTTAAATCCTTGGCTCTCTCTTTCGGCTTAAAATAATTATGTATCCTAAAAATAAAATATACATGTAATTAACAACTAACCACCAATTAAGTTAATTATATAAATGGTTATATCATATATCTATAAAGTAACTAAAACGTTAATATTCAAATCACATAATATTAAATTAATTTTCTACCTTATTCGGCTTATTAATTGAGCAAGTAATCAAATCTAATTATAAACTAATACATGAAAAATAATTAATATCATAATTATTTATAAGCTGGACATTGCTTTGCAACTGTTGATATAATAATTTCGTTGATCGAATCACCATATATAACTTTTCGTCCGGAATTCGTATGAATGGGAGGATTAACGTGGCAAGGGAGATCACCTATGTTTGTGAAATGCTTCTAGTCGATCACCTATGATTTAAAACATTCCAGTTGATCACCTATATTTCAAAAGTTTCCAGTTGATCAATCATTCCGTTAACGACCCATTAAATATGTCACGTGACTTGCATGTGACTTTTTCAGGGGTATTTTTGTAATTTTACACAATACTATGTTTGTTAATGGCAGCAACAGTCACATATGTTTGCTGAATGTTTTAAGTTAATCACCTGTGTTTTAAATTGTTTTATTCCATCACCTATGTTTTAAAATGGCTAGCGACATTGCCAGAACAATTTTCATTATACCAGAGCAAAGTTTGAGTATGTACCTATTTTAACCTTTCAAGTCAAATATTATATTTATCATTCTTTAATATTTTCTTTCAATTAGAGTTCATTTTGAAAATCATCAATAAATGAACACATTCCATATATTATATATATGCAATTTAATGTTAGTAAATCATCATTAATGAGATAAAACATTGGATAAGAAAGAGTGAAAGACGATTCCTCTTGATACTATTAATTGTCAATAGCGTATATACTCAAGATCATCAATATTTGACACTGTTTTTGAAGGTAATGAACTTGGAAAATTAATATGTAAGTTGAATGATAGTTATAATCATTGGAAATGTAATATGCTCAAGATAAATTATATGAGATCGTTGACGAGTCAAATCGTATGCTTTATGAATCCAATATTCAACGGAACAAAGGGCGACAGAAGAAAAAAAATAAAAGTTCAACCAAAAGAAATCCTTTACAATTTGAAATCGTAGAAAAGCTCGGCAAATGTTTTCATCCTCATAGTTGAGAAAATGTTAATTTAAACGTAGTAATTTTTATTTTTATTTATTTGTCGTATGTTCATCTTTCATTGTTTAATACCGAGTAGTAGTTCTTGTGGATATTGTGTTGCATAAACTTGCCTAACAAAATTCATTATTTAATACTGAGTAGTAAATATTAATGACATAATGTAATAGTTGACTTGTGAGGTTAAAATAAGTATATAATCAAATTTTGATCTGGCATAATGAAAATTGTTTTGGCAATATCGCCAGTCTTTTAAAATGGATCCCATTTGGTGACTCCGTTAACATATTTGTCGAACCCCGTTAAATCGATCACATGCTTAGCACATGACATTTACTACTCCGTATTACTTTATCTTTTAATTGATTACTTATTTATATCAATAATATATATCTAGAAATATAAATTTGAGAGTATATATTATTCTTGGTCCACATTTTTGGTATATTTTATAGTTGCGTATTTTTATATATCAATTACTCCCTCTGTCCCTAAAAGATTGATACATTTTGACTTTTGGTGGTCAAACTTTAAAAAGTTTGATCAAGAATTCTCATTAAACAATAAAGAATAATATAGTCATGTCGAATCTTGTTAGACTCGTCTCAATATATATTTTTGAATATCAACTTTTTATAATTTTTGCGGATGTAGAATAAGAGATATTTATGTTTAAAATTGTGTTTTATTGACCACCAAAAATCAAAATGTATCAATCTTTTAGGAATCGAGGGAGTATATTTTAACCATCAATTCTCACCAAATGTTGCATCTCATCCAATCCTGCTTATTACTTGTATGCGAAAGTTTCTTCATGGATATTAAGACATATTAACGTCTATATTAAAAGTCAAGTTAGAAAATTTTTAATGATGACAACAGTAATAAATAGATATAAACGAGAATTAGATAAAAATCGGAAGCATAGTAATTATGAGAAACATTTATAGTAGAAAAAACACCAGTATAGTATTATAGCATTAATTGTTGGGTAAAAAACGAGTACGGGGCGAGTAGCATGAACCATTTACGAATCGGCACTTTCCTCAATAGCACACATCAATAAGCATCACTTGCATCTCTTCGTTACATAGTTATGATATATATATACTAAACAACTTATTTGCAATACAATGTGTAGAAACATAATCAAATTGTAGTAGACGATCCAAAAACCGTTTTGATATACATACTAACGGCTAGTTTGCAAGAATGGCTTTGTAGGAATAAACTGTTCCTCCATTATATTATTCACAATGATACAATATTTATAGAGTACAATATGAAGGCTAAATAACCTAATAAGCCTAGAGCATGCTAAATAACCTAATGGGCTTAGGGCATCATGCCCATATAAATATAATAACTAATATATTGTTATTAGTGTAATTAATACATAAATATACTAATATATACAATATTATCTAACATCCCCCCTCAAGTTGGAGCATGCAGATCACAAATGCCCAACTTGCGCAAAAGAAATTCAAAACGTTGTTTCCCAAGAGCCTTGGTAAAGAAATCAGCCAACTGAAAGGTAGTTGAGACGTGAGAAGCAGTAATAATCTTGTCAGTAATAGCATCGCGAACAAAATGGCAATCAACCTCAATATGCTTAGTCCTCTCATGAAAAACCGGATTATGTGCCAAATGCAAAGCTGATTGGCTATCACAATGCACATGTATAGGATCATCAGAAGAAACACCAAGTACTTGTAGCAACCCTTTCGCCCATATGATCTCACAAGTAACTGCCGTCAAGGATCTATATTCAGCCTCTGCAGAAGAAAGAGAAACTGTTTTCTGCTTTTTAGTTTTCCAGGAGATTGGGGAACCACCAAGAAACACCAACCACCCTGTAAGAGATCGACGAGTCAAAGGACAACTCGCCCAATCGGAATCACACCAGCCAGATAATGTCAAGTCAGAATCAGAACGCAGCAAAATTCCCTGACCTGGGGAATTCTTCAAATATCTTACCACTCGTAAAGCAGCATCCCAGTGAGCCTGCCGTGGACACTGCAAAAACTGAGACAGTATGTGGACACTATAAGCAAGATCAGGTCTCGTATAAGCTAAATAAAGTAGACGCCCCACCAGCCGTCTGTACGGCTCACCATCCGGAAGAAGAGGCGTCGTGGACTCACCCAATTTATGATTAGTTTCCATGGGAAAACCCGCCGGCTTACCTCCCAACAAACCACATTCAGCAATAATATCTAAGGCATATTTGCGCTGACATAAGTAAATCCCTTTAGAGCAGCGAGCCACCTCAATACCCAAAAAGTACTTGAGTACTCCAAGGTCCTTCATGTGGAAACAAGAACTCAAATAATGTTTAAAAGCGCATAAAGCAGCGGAATTGTTACTAGAAATAATCAAATCATCTACGTAGACCAGCACATGCAGCCGAACACCACTCCTCACAAAGGAGAAAAGAGAGTAATCTGAGCAAGAGCTCGTGAAACCGTAAGCTCGCAATGATGAGGCAAGCTTAGCAAACCAGCAACGAGGGGCCTGCTTCAAACCATATAATGACTTCCGTAATCGGCAAACCTTTCCTTCCTTACCATGTTCAAACCCAGGAGGAGGCTTCATATAGACTTCTTCCGGCAAATCACCATGAAGAAATGCATTGTGTACATCCATCTGGTGTAACTCCCAGCCACGAACAGCCGCCACTGCTAAGAATGTACGAACAGTGGACATCTTAGCCACCGGGGCGAAAGTATCTGAATAGTCAATTCCTTCTGTCTGATGGTTGCCAAGAACGACAAGTCTAGCCTTCAGACGCTCTATGCTACCGTCTGATTTGTACTTGATCTTATAGACCCATCTGCTGCCTAACGCCTTCTTTCCTGCAGGAAGATCAACTAAACTCCATGTCCCATTATTCTCCAAGGCCTGAATCTCTGCAGACATAGCCTCACACCAACCAGGATCACGTAATGCCTGGCGATACGATCGAGGTTCATTACCTGCGGTAACAGAGGCCAGAAAACCACGGTGTGCAGCAGAAAACAAATCATAACTCACAAAATTCGTTAAAGGATAAGTAACATCTGAGACGGGAGAGGAGCCGGGTGAACTGAGAGTAGGGGGTGGACTCGTGTGTGGAAGCAGACGAAGCACATAATCACGGAGATGAGATGGACGAGCCCTGTTACGCTGCCCCCTGCGTAGACCAACCTCGACTTCCGCAACAGGTGTGTCACCAACATCAACCTCAACTGCCGCAACAGGTGTGTCGCCAACATCAACCGCAACTGCCGCAACAGGTGTGTCACCAACATCAACCTCAACTGCCGCAACAGGTGTGTCGCCAACATCAACCGCAACTGCCGCAACAGGTGTGTCACCAACATCAACCTCCTCCATTGAGCGAACAGGGGACCCCTCCTCGACAGATTCCCCATGTACGGCTTCAATTACCCCAGGTTGGGGTAAAACCACCAGATCCGAAGCGTCATCATCGTCCAAGCCAAAAAACAGGCGTGGTTCGGTAGTAGCGGAAACTGAGCCACTCTCAACAGACACACCAACACCAGGAAACTCTGCTTCATAAAAAGTCACGTCTCGAGAAACAAAGTAATCATGTGTCTCTAAGTCAAATAATTTCCATCCTTTCTTATCAAAGGGATAGCCAACAAAAATACATCGTCGACTACGACTAGCAAACTTATCCTTTCGAGAATGCAAATCAAAAGCATAGCAGAGACACCCAAAAATGCGCAAATGATCATATGAGGGAGGTGCGCCATAAAGTAGTTCATAAGGTGTTCGAAAGTTAAGTATACGAGAAGGGGTGCGATTTATCAAATAACATGCACCAAGAACACACTCACCCCAGAATTCAACAGAAAGACGCCCCTGAAACATCAATGCTCGGGCAACATTCAAGATATGCCTATGCTTTCGCTCCACTCGACCATTTTGTTGGGGAGTACCAACACAAGATGTCTGAAATAATATACCCTGATCCGCAAAATAAGATTTAAGACTTAGAAATTCAGTTCCATTATCACTGCGAATCCGACAAACATCCAAACCAAACTGGCGACGGACCATAGCAAGAAATTTAATAAAAATACTACGGACTTCAGTTTTATCAGTAAGTAATACAACCCAAACAGCGCGAGAGTAGTCGTCCACCAGAGTTAAAAAATATTTCGCCCCCGAGGAGGAAGGAGTACTATAGGGACCCCAAAGGTCACAATGTATAAGCTCAAAACACCGAGTTGCTTTTTTAAAATTATCGGGAAAAACCGCACGACTCTGTTTGGCACGATGACAAGTGTCACAAGATTTATTCAAAACAGAGTCATTATTACTAATAAAGGGTAAAGCTTTCAACACTGTCACCGATGGATGGCCTAATCGACTGTGCCAAAGCTCCAATTTATGAGTCTGAACTGCTAACAGGGACACCGAAGGCTCCACCACAGAATGACAGTAGTAATAGAGTCCATCCCTCCGTTCACCTGCTCCAATCACCGTCCTCGTATTTCGGTCTTGAACAAAACACTGAGTATGAGTAAAAACAATATCGCAACAGTAGGCAACAAGTAACTGAGATACTGATATCAAATTACAGTGCAAGGTCGGCACATAGAAAACATCCCGTAAAATTAATACGTCTGAGAGAATCACATTACCACGACGCGTGGAATGAATAACACTACCATCTGGCAAAGTAATAGGACAAGAAACATCATCATATTGGTCAACCAAACATCCCAAAGTTCCTGTGGCATGAACGGTAGCTCCCGTATCAAAAATCCATGAAGTACAAGTAGACTTACCCATTAATCGATCAGAAGAAGTGTTGGGATTACTAACTAATGAGATAAAAGGCTGCAATTGGTCCGGGATAATACCAGGAACAGATCTGTGAATAGTAGCACCCACATGAGCCCCACCACCAGAGCCGCCGGAGCCCCAGACGTCTCTTTTCCCGTTGGTGGAGTAACCATAATTCAAATTTTCAAAAAAAAAAAAATTATTTGGTTTCTAACCTATGCTCTTGATACCATGTAGGAATAAACTGTTCCTCCATTATATTATTCACAATGATACAATATTTATAGAGTACAATATGAAGGCTAAATAACCTAATAAGCCTAGAGCATGCTAAATAACCTAATGGGCTTAGGGCATCATGCCCATATAAATATAATAACTAATATATTGTTATTAGTGTAATTAATACATAAATATACTAATATATACAATATTATCTAACAGGCTTTCATCCATGATGATCAAGTGTGGGATTGGCAAGTTGAAGACTGCTATTTTGCTGATTTCAATGTATCACAATCTGACTCGAATGGATCTTCACAGAGCGAAAATATTTCTTATACGTTTGATGGCAAAAAGACGCCAGTGAATGGTATTGTCGAGCATGACTACCTCTTGGACAACGTCGTAAACAAGGACAAGCGTGAATGTCATTGGAGCGAGTCTTGGCGCCAATCAAAGAGGCGTTGTGTGATGCATTTTGATTCTGAAGTAATAGATGTTGACGTTTGTTCTGATGAGGCAAATTCTTCTGTTCTCATGACTTCAAATGAGGCTGGAGATTCAGTTAACGAGGTCTTATCACGAATGTCGAATTGGCTCTGTGATGATGCAGATGACACAGAATTACCTTGCCATGAACCTCTAGACCAGTCCGTTGAAAGATGGCTTTCTAGTTGCTTGACCGATTCTGATATGGAACTTAACCTCGACGAAATAGATGCAGATAGATCATCTGATGACAATGAGGAAAATGGTATGCTAAAGTTGCTACAGACAACAGAATCAACTATATTGCCAAAGTGCAATATTCGCATTCACCATAATTCAAACTCTGAAGGTATAAAATCGATCATGAGGGCATCAAATTCGTCGTCAGCATCCGTCGTCTACCCATTTACATTTCTCAAACCCTGCGGTTTTAGTGGAGACGTGACGTTGAAGGACATAAACCGGAGAGTGCACACCCCACCTAAGTCACAAGAAGATTACATCTGTTATTCGGCCTTTTCAGGGAAGCCTGTGGTGGCGAAGACAAGACTTCGCACTGGAGGTGGACAAGGGAGTATAACAATTATGAGAACCAAAGGATAGTTAGACACAAAACAAACTTAGCTTTTACTGAATGTGACAATATAAATCGACGAATTACCAAATTGAGAACGGAAAACAGGATGTTTACTCTCTACTGTTTCCATAAATTTGAAGACCACATTCATAGGTTACTGCAATGATAAAATTAACATTGAAATCTGCTGTATAATTACCCCTACTTTCATGAAAGCTTTTACTTATTATTTTATCAAAACTGATTGATTTTTTCTAAAAAGTTATATTGTGCGTCCTCTTAAGCTTTAGTAGTTTTCGTTATGTTTTCTGTTATCAATTTATCTATTTCCTATATCAAATTCATGTTTTCGCCAAGAATTGAAACGAAAGTCGGAGTCATAGACTCTATCGCATGCCTAAAATGACTTGAACAAGTAATGTGAGTTGATAGGAGAAGGTATCCTTTGGTTCTAGAACTAGAAAATGATGCTTCAAAATATATGTCAAAAGACATACAAGTAGACAAGGCTTCACTCAATTGCAAGAACATTGCAGGTCAATACACAATTACACATAGGTAGGAGAATATCTTGATCGAGTACTAGTAGAAACTACAGGACCTGGCACTTAATCGTCGACCAATGCTGAAGCAGAAAATTGATGAAGGTGATTCATAGTCATCACTGTCTTGTCTTGTTCCAGATGAAGATGTGGAACTTGATTCTCGGCTTTCTGCTTGTGAAGTCGGGTTGTATGGAGATGACGGGACTGAATAAGATGGAGCGGGAGATTTTCTTGGTTGGCTCTTGCCAAAACTGAGCCTAGGAAAGACGATTCGCGTGACATAGTCGACGAATTAGGTTGTTTATTTACATGTTTTCGAGCGGGGCTCAGTGTATAAGATGGTGGAGGGGTAAGAGGAGTTAAGCTTTCCCTGTACCCTAGTTTTGGCATTCCAGGTTGGGACTCCCACAGGAAAGGAACAGCAATAGGCGAATCTGCAAAGTAATCAGAGGATGACCTATTGATCGACAAATCCCTGGATAATCCCTTAAGAGAGAGTTTTTCTGGCTTCGTTCTGATTGGGTTCAACGGGAGATCTGAGCCTCCAGTGACCATCTTCTTATACACGTATTGTTTCAACGCTCGGAACCTTTCAGATCATATAAAGAGGTAGTGGATGAAGATGCAGATAATCGTCGTTTATTACCTTGCCATAGGAGGGCAGAGCTAGTGAAAATGAAATGTGTGAGAAATTTAAAAATGTATTAAAACAAACCTCAAATACGTCACTCGTTCCTAAAAATTCCTTTGTGGCTTTAGCAGAAAGAGCTTCATGAACCGTGTCAGGATTAAGCCCCTCCATATTTTTCAGTACCTCTGCCTCCTGTTCCATTGAAGTATTCACTCGCATCCTCGATTAACAACACTTCTTAAATAGGTATGTATTTGAAAAACATATTAAAAGAAGAATATCCGTGAACGAAAGATCCTTAGTGGCATAAACAAAGAACCTGTACCTTTTCACTTCAGAATCATCAAAGCAAGGCAAAACTTAGCTTGTCTTCAGTTCAATTAAATGATAACTTCGTACGAAACACTAATATTATTATGACACCTGATAGTACGTACATATTCACGATAATGAGGTAGTGATCGAATTATGTTAGTTCATTCATCAACCTTAACAAGGCATGTTGTTGTACAATAACATCAGAATGCAGTGAGTGTTACAAATTTCTTTCATATAGGAAACGTATATCCCCTGTGTGAACACTAACTTTCTTGCACCATTATATTTTATATTGAAAGTGCACGAAACAATAAGCCTTCGGAATGAATAATACCTGAAAAGTCTCGAAGTGGAACAGGAAGGAAACGTCGCTAACAAATTCTGTGGCACAGTCAGTCAAATCCTGTTGGACAACCAAAATCGCTCAGCGTACTCTCTCAGATTGCATGAGTAATGTGTAAGTCTCCAGATGCTTCACACCTACATTTGCCTCCTCAGGAAAGAAAACATAAATCTGCTCCACAAAAACAATAAAATTTACTAAAACGCAAAACGATTCCAACCATATATCAAAGAGTCCAGCAACTAGGCAATACTCTAATTCTTAGGGACATTCGCTTCAATAAAAATCAAATATGTGTCTTGTATTCAAATTCCCGATCAATAAAACTTTCACAAACAAAATCGAATTTGATATAATTAGATTGGCAAATAATCTCGGAAACGGAACAAGTTTGGCGTAAAGTACCCTTTCAGAAAAATTATTACAATGAAATTGTTGAATAACGATTACCCTATAGTCTGGCCATACTCGTCTATGAATTGAGCTTCAGTGATCGCGAGCTCGTCATCAATGACCCTATAGCCCTATGTTTCAACATCTGCAACATTGTCTTCCATGCCCGAAATAACCTCCTCATCCGTCAATGTCATCTTTTGACCAACACAAGATATTGTTCAAGTGCCGCTCAACTAATAACTGATCTAGTGGTTAGGTGGTCCTGATTTACAGGTATTGGGTTCGAGGGGTGATGGGTGGGCTTTTCCATTCATACTGATAAACATGAAAATGCTGGTATACAAGTGTATTCTATTTTCTGGATTGTGCTAAACAAATGAAAAGAGACAAAAAGATGAAAAAAATTTCCACTTTCTACGCTTTGTTATGCTGCTATCCAAAATTACAAAGCCAAATAGGTTTACATTCCGAGGAACAATCAGACAAAAGTTCCCAAAATTAATAGCTCAAAACAACTATTAAAGAACTCAAGCCTGATAAATCCCTGATTGCATAAGTCAAGCAAAACAAATTCAAGAACCATACAAAAATTACCAATTAATTATAATTAAGTCATGTATACAAATTTCCACCTTCCCATTAATCTTCGGAATCTCAAGTCTCGTCCCAGACAGTAAATGTCTGAGCCGAAGCCATATGTCCACTTCTTGCACCAAGATTTGGAACTGCAGTTGGCACCCATGTATTTCCTGCACCCGATTGTTGTTGAGAATGGCAGTAAAAGTTCCCATACATATTATTCTCATAACCCAATGACTTCACCTCATTACCATCTCCATAACCAATATTCAACGAGGCAGTTTGGTCCCCGTGGCTGCCTCCTTCAGGGGCTGCAATTACAGAAGCCATTGGCAACATGTATCCATTGTTTCCATTGCCATAGGCGTCGTAGAAAGAATTCGACCCTGAACTCTGATGTTCCATGGAAGCCGACGAATCCATACTCATCAAATTATGCAACACGTGATGATGAGAAGGCTGCTGATAGTAATCATTCTGATTAAGAGTTTCTTGTTCTTGCTTACACCAGAACCTTTGCAGATTATTAGCATTATACCCTCCTCCAAAATGCATGGTACTATTCAGAGGCTGAGCTTGCTGATGAAACGCAATGCTGGGCCACACATGATGAGGGGTAGTTCCATAGTTATTGAGTAATAGTCCTTCGGGCAAATGGGAAGAAGAACCTAGAGCAATTGAAGCATCAAGATTTGATCTCTGAAGATTCTGCAGAGCGATTTCAGCTTGCTCTGCATCCTTGATACGCTTCGCGGTTCCTCCGATGGGGAGATTTGTGCTCTCTAGTATGCTCTTCACATCATATCTGCTTATTTCAAAGTTTGTAACAGCATTTAAGCCTCGGAATTTTATGGCTGCAATATCATAGGCCTCAGCTGCCTCCTCTTGTGTGCCTATCATACGATGCATAATCAAATGTTATTCAATCATCGAGTGACGAAACCAGAAATTTATAAATGCTCTCCTAGTGCGACCTTCAATTATTTCAGTGACAAAACTAGAAATTTATTATAGTTATTGTTTATAAATATTTCGTAATATATTGAACTCAATTGATGTTTTGTTGTCAAAAAGAATTGATTAAAACGGAAAAATTAATTTAAACTTACTGAATGTTCCCAAATAAAGGTCTTTGTTCCCAGCTACCCTGCCAATTCTTGCTTGCCACCTTCCATGTTGATGATGCCTAATTGTAACCACATATATCATTAATATTAAGCAGTATAATTACCATAAATTTAAGAATAAACTAAATTAAATGTAATAGAAACACAATGTGCTATAAAGTTACCTAGTTACACCTCGATAAATTGAAGCACCTCGAGAAAACCCGCTACTTTTACTATACACATAATTAAACCAGTCAGCTTATATACATAAAAATATAAGCAATGAATGCATATTAATAAAGAACATGAATTCAATTTTAATATGACAAAAATTAAAGATTGTAAGTACCGTCGCAAAGATGCAACGAATTCCTGCCTAGTCATGTTCTTCATGTCTTCAATTTCTTTTTCGTACTCACTGATCTACAAACCAATACCAAAACAATCAACAAAAAATAAATACACAAATTAAATGTATGGTTGTACATACAATATAATTATAATGTTCTAATAGTACTATCGATCAATCTATCATACCGGAAATCCTTTTTATCTTATACTACTCTTTCGATACATAATCTAATAACATTTTGAAGGAAAAAAAATGATCATATTGAAATCGAAGTGACATGCTATGATAAATAGAGATATATTAACGGTATTCGAAATATCATATTAAGAATCCAAATATACATACATAAATCCATATAGATAGTCAATTGTCTTACCATTATTATAATACAATTTAAAGTTATTAATCGATCAATATTTGTACTACAATATTATCTATAGTGCAAATTAAATAAATAAAACTACATAGACAGCCTTACAGGAAAATTGGTTGTGGTAGAAGTGCCCCAGTATTTGAGAGCAGCTAAATCATATGCTCGTGCTGCCTTTTCTTCCTTATCATACCCACCTTCATAATTAAATCAAATTCTAATAAATTATTAGTAATAGATATATATTTGTGACACAGAAAAACAATAAATAATAAGAAATAAAATTAAATAGTCAAATTATAATAACTATTCCAAATTACAATTTTCATATAAGTATATAGTATGTAGCACAAATAAAAAGAGAAAATACATACCTAAATATACTGCAGGATGCACCAAAACAAACGTCCATCCACGAGAAAACAAGACAAAAAACGCAATCACATTAGAAGGAGAACTTGATATTCTAGTGTAATAAATTATTATGTAACAATTTAAATTAAATAATAAAAAGAGAGGAAAAAATTAAAGTGGCAGACACGAAAATTGCAAACCTTGTCTTCCCTTACGAGTCTGTCCCTCCCTTCTACAGCTATTGTCCCATAGATGTGCTTCATATCTGCCTGTCCATCGATGCCTATAAATTTATTCCAAAATAATTTTAATACGACATCAAAAGTATTGCCTAATCAAAAAATAGAACGATGTTTAAGTGTAAATTTATGAAAGTACTTTCGACTAGACTATTCGCAATTTAAATAATTATCGCAAGTCAAGCAACAAATAAAAATTTATAAGAACACAAGAATAATTTTGGTATGCATATTTTGATGGAAAAAAGTTGTTATCTAAATAAAACACCAAATTAGATTGAGTATATATAAATTATAAAGAAATATAAAAATGGCATAGAAGTAATAAAATAATGATGAGAAGAGCAATAAAATAATGAATTACATTAATGGACAAGTTCTAACCTAGTTACACCACGATAAATGGAAGTCCTTTGACCAAAAGTATCAATGGACTTTCGAGGCACCGCCTCAATGGCACCAGTTTGGGTATCAAGAGGTGTCCCAATTTGTTGTCCACTTTCACTTGCAATAACCTCTCCACCATTAATATTCTCACTACTCATGGAAAGGGACAACCCATTATTATTACCATTATTGTTTGCACCAAGAGATGTCTCACTATCACTCTGATTTTCCATAGGAGCTTGTTGCAATGCATTGTTTGGATTGTTTCTCAACCAGTTCTTGATCATTGAGAGCCCAATAGTACTATTACTATTGTTATTATTACAACCTTGTAAAAGCTTGTTGTTCTCATCATCCTCTTGATGTGTTGAACTACTAAAACCCAAGAAGTTTTCAAGCTTTGGTTCTTGATTTTCTAGTATAGATGACATATCTGAACTTGCTTTGTAGTTTGAATCATTTCCAATGTTCCACTCTGCAACCAAAATTAAAGGGCATTTATTCAAAACCATCAAGAAACAAGAATAATATAGATTTGAAGAGAATAAGGGTTTTTTATGCATTTAATAAACATTCAGCATTAAATTTAATTAATTCACCAAATCTAGCACACTTCAAATGTTTCAAAAGTAACCTCTTCAATCACAATTTTTTTTTTGATAATTAACGATGATGATAGTTTCGAACTAGGACCCCCTAATCGCTTACAATAATCATTTTCCACTAGACCATTTGATTAACTTCTTTCAATCACAAACTTAAAACACCAAAATAAACAAGGGTTTCTTCACAGCATCAAATTATTAATTAATCTCACTAAAATAATCAAACACAATAAATATTACAAGGGTTCCGGTTATTGGTGGAGGAAGTTAAGATAATTTCATGGTATTTAAAAGAAAACAAAATTTCTCAAAACTCATTAACAATCTTTTGAAGATTTCAAGATTTTGGGTCTAATATAATAAACATAGCAAATATAATAGATGGTAAAAAAGATTGAAGAAATACAAATGTTCTCCTAAGTGAAAAAAGATTTTTAAAATAAATAAAAAGATGAGTAATAACCTTGAGATTGAGTATTAGTATTAAAAGGTTGTAAAATTCCTAAAGGGGCAGGAACAGTAGTTTGGGAGTGAGAAGTGGTGAGATCAAAACATTCGGCTGAAACATCTGCAGTAGACGATAGGTGTTGATTTTGTTGTGAAGAAAGGGAAAATCCCAACCAGTTGTTGATGGAAGCCATAATAATATTATTGAGAATCGAAGAGAGTTTTGGGACAAGCAATTAGAAACTGCCCAAAAAACTATGTTTTGTTGTTTAAGAGTAAAAGATGATGGGAAGTTGTATAAATAAGTGCATGCATGAATGAATAAAGCTTGAATCAGAAAATTATAAGATTATTAGTACTTGGAACTTGGAGGAGGAAGAAGAGGAAAGGTCAATAAAATTAAATTGGAGGAGGAAAAAGTGATGCTTCTGTTCATTTATTTTGTTTATGTGTTTAGTTTATCTTCTAGCTTGTTTGTTGGTCATAAATGGGATGCCCTTCATTTCGAGGGAGTCTTGACTCTCATCCCCAAAACCCTTTATGATATTAACAAGAAGTGTGCACATTCAAGGGTGATTTCATCAGGGGTAATGTTGTACTTTCACATATAACGTATACGCACTCGAAATGTATCATTTATATGAGGATTTCATAATAAGTGTTCATTTCTATTAATAATGCATTATAATACATTTGCATATCTTATTGTTGTGTGCTGATTCGATAGACGACGATGGACAATTGGACAAATAATTTTACTATATTAATTCGATATGATTTAAAGGTTTTTTTGTTATTATAAACCTAGCTTGTTAAATATCAAAAAGAGAAGGAAAAAGAAAAACCTAACATGTTTTACTGGGTGAAGGCAAGCAAAACCTAGGTAGTTTACTGTTTCTTGAGGATCGTGCATCTATGACAAAGCTTAAGATTTTTCATGTGGCCCAAAATATGTGATATATTAGTGTGACTTTCTTAAATACGGAGTACCAAATAAAGTTCGTATTTCGTTCCCAGTTTATTCAATTATATGAATACAATTCCAATTGCAATGTTGTGCTTGGACCTCATTAGATAATTCTCACAATATAGTTCTCAATTTTTAATTTCTTTTTCATTTTACAAAAATTAGTAAAAAGATGTAAACTTAAAGCCAATGTCTTGAACTGTGAATTTTTGTTCAAGTGGTCAAGTGGTATATGAAGTATTGGACTTATCATTAACTACGTTTCGAAACTCACATAAATTTAATTAAAGTCTACTATATAATAAAATTGATGGTGAAGAAAATATATAAAAATATGCTAAAAGAAATACAAGAAAATGCAAGAGAGTTTTTGAGCTTATCTTCATAAGCCTCATATAGTATCTAGATAGCTAGCAAGTAGCACCAGCAGTAAACTTTGAAATTAAATTTACCTAAATAATCCGCAACATGGGCCATAATTAACCTATCATCATGTGAAGTTTCGTAATCTCCAAACAAACACCATTATATATTTATATTCTCTATATTCTCCTCATTTAACTTTCAACTTTTAAATAAACGATATCCTCCTCCTATCTACTTGCCATTTTTTAATAATAACCCTTGTACTACTATGTACCTTTTTTATTCTTCTTATTCTAAATTTCATATCACACCCTCATTAATTTGATGATTAAAAGGTCTATATATCTATTATTACATTACTAAAATTGAACTTTATTTATCGTACGACAATTTATAATTTGATAATATATGACGACTCAAACTTTTAATTACACAAGTTTTAATTAATTTCATAATACTGTAGTATTGGTTACTTACGATCGAACACCTGGAAGATAGAAACTGAAACTGACAAAGTTTGGACAAGAAACCCACACGCATCACCCTCTCCACTCCCATTTATTCATTCCCAGTTGGACACAAGTCTTTTCAGTGTCAGAATTTTTAGTTCCTTTAACCAAAACATCTCCCTTTTCTACTTCTTTTTTTTTTCTCGTTTTTCCACATCAAAATATTTGTCCAATCATAAATGTGTATCACATAACTTATATCGATCAACTCATCTGAGCTTGCTTAAGGCTCTGCTTAGACTGGGCTCGCATACTTATCAAACTGACCTAATATTTTGCTCCAACTCACCCCTTTTATTGTGTCAATTTCCTGTTTTCATGAGAGGGTTAAGATAGTATGATATTCACGAGGTAATTGTTAAAATAATTTTAATAAGTGGGTGATCGTTGCACTTTAATCCTCATATATAAGTGGTAATAGTGTGCAAATGATTATTATAAGTGTCTATCATGTGTACAAATAGTTCCTCAATTAGCACCTCCGTGAAAAGGTAGCTATTATACTTACTTTTGGGTCATGAGACAAATATTACTTTTAAGTTTTCTAAAAATGATCGCAAATGGTCATCGCAAGTGTGTATCGTTTGCGCAAATGGTCCCAAAGCAAGCTTAAATTTTTCTTCTCTGTTAACATTTAACGGTGTCGTTAATTTAGGGACCAAAATGCAACAGTCGCCATTTACTGGGACTATTTCATCAATGATTTAGAGATACTGGAATATATCATTGTTATTTCTTGAGAACGAAGAAGAATTGAGAAACTATAAACGCCTAGAGTTGCTTCACGGACTTCAAAACTAGGTATACTTGACTTAGCCATGTGGGTTCGATTCTCGACAACATCCGGACTGTAATCAGCTGAAACAAAAGAACAGAAGACCAAAATACAGAGATAATCAGATAAACATGTCATCTTGACTCATAATAGACGGTTTACCTGACTACAAGATTTGCATGTTATTTGAACGACCCAAAAATAAATAAACATCCTTGAAGAAAATAAAAGTAAAAACCTCCCATGGCCCTCCCCTCTTTTATGATGAGGCGGCCTTCAAATGAGCCCCCATAACTTGTTCACATTACACCCCCAATGCCCCATGCATATTCACATCATTATTTGTTTATTTACAGAGAAGGGCGTATCTTGTAGTAAGAGTTGTTGTCCTAATCATAAACTGCTCCCCCGATAGAAACGGGGGTCTCACCCTCTGTACGTATAAGGATTCCCTGATGCTGAGTGCTGAGTGCTGAGTGCTGACCTCTTATCCCTTTTTCATTTTGTGGCAGAATCATCCATCCGATAACACTCAATTATTCATGCATGTCTGACACTTTGCATTCTACTGTGGATAATTGACTATGGGTGTTCATTATTTTTCACCTTTAGCTTTTCATATTATATGCACTCCATCGACAGACAGACGAATAGTCTAATGAAAAATACTATTGTTAGTGATCAGGAGGTCCTGAGTTCGAAACTCACCTCATTGTTAATTTACAAAAAAATTAAAATTATATGCACTCCATCAATTAAAACTTGCCCAACTTAATTTCTAATAATATTAGTCATTTTATTTAGGGCAAATGACACCAAACATCACTAACGCTTGATTTATTTACCACATTTACCACATTTACAACTGACGTTCACTTTCGTGCCAAAGACATCACTCATGTTCCAATACTACTCAATCCGTTTACATTTAGTCAATTTTGATGAAATCACATTTTTAAGCACAAAAGTTAGAAGGGCAATTTAGTCACGATACTTAAAATTATAACTATTTCGTTTTCAAAATTGCATATTTTCAATATTGTACTTGTTAAATTTTGGGGCTTTTCGAAAATTGAACATGTGCCGTTTCTCGAAAGCTTCAATTGATGGCCAATTAGGGGGGAAATGTAATATCCAGAAGTAGTACTAATAATTTTAAGTGTTGTGACTAAATTGCCGTTTCTAACTTTTGTGCTTGAAAATACGATTTCAGCAAAATTGATGAGAAGTAGACGGGTTGAGTAGTATTGGAACATGAGTGATATCTTTGGCACGAAAGTAAACGTCAGTGGTAGATATGGTAAATAAATCAAACGTTAATGATATCGGATGTCATTTGCCCTTTTATTTATTACTTAGAAGTTATGATTGGCATATATATAGCTTTAGTTTTAACTGAAATAATCAAGTTAATAATATTTCTTTGATAAGGAGGTTCCTTTTCTAAATTGATGAAAGTAGGCGCTATCAACTATTCAATAATTAAAATAAATATGAAATAAATTATCTTCAACAAAATTTACTATATCAAAATTCGATTGTTGATAATGTCACCAAACAAGCTAAGTAGAGAATAATCAAACCCATTGAGTATGAAGGTAAGCCTCATTACTCTAATTGGCTTTAGCATGACCTTTAATATAGACTAAAAACTAGTAAATGTTTGCTCTTGGCATAAAAGCTCAAGTGTTAAGTACATGTAATCTCGCCTCTTCAAACAGTGTGTGTTTGACTTTCATAAAAAACGAACCTTGTTTTTAATGATTAAAAAGAATTAAACTCTAGTAAACTCCTAACCTAGTAAGGCACATCTCGAATTTTACACCAATCTTGTATTTCATAACAGGAGTAGATGAGAATCATCAATGGGATGATTTCACACTAAAAACTACAACATGATCATTGTTATCGCATGAAACGTGAAATGAAAATGTACCATTATCAAACCTAAGATGATCATCTCATGACCATTGAAAACGATTAAATCAGATGCTTCTATTTCTCAATCAGATGTTTCGAGAACTAAAGTGTACCAGGCCCCCACTTATCGAAACTATTTCAGTAATTAACTCTCAAACGAATGACATCTTCTTCTAGAAATCCTAACTATACATTTGTGCCAATGCATCCTTTCTTTGCATGAAATGTATGTAAACGCACCAATGCATTGATTTTAAATATTTGAGGGGTGGGACTGGGTATAGGATTTCGGATGGGGTGGAGGTGGGAATTCTTTTTGTTTCGGGTGTCTATTGAGAAAAAAGTTGACCAGATTTGAGAACTTTTTAATTGTTCAGGTGTCTATGTGAAAAAAAGCATATAATAAATTTACTTATTACTTAAAGTCAAGCTCAAACATATTTTTTAATTGAAAACGACTCTTACCAGTGACATGAAGGTCTTGAGTTTAAAACTCATCTCATCACTAATTATCAAAAAAAATATATAATAATAGAAACTAATATTTATTAATCAAAAATTGAAATTAACATTAATCATCAATCATATATTTTCAACAAGTAAATAAAATTAATTTACATGCATCAATTAAAATTAATATTAATAATAGAAATTAAAATGACTAGCTATCATACATAATAATGTAATACAACTAATTTTATCAAAATTTAAAGTACTTATATATAGTCAAGTTTTACCAATTTTTCGAAAATTTAATAATGATTCTTACGTACATTTCACACAAAAACTAAAGATTGCAAACTTCATAAAAACCCTGATATATTTCAAATAACTCACAGTATAATAGTGGTTTACATACAGATGCATCACCATTGTAAATTGATGGTGATGAAACTAGTATATGAATTATCCCAACAAATATGAATTTTAACCTAAAACTTATGACTAGTGGAATAATTACATAGAGACAGAATCTTAAAAATGAAAAGTAAAAATTAGTAGTGAGTTTAAAAATGAAGTACGCAGAAGGATTTGGCATTGTGTCCCTAGATGAGGACACTAACCCTTGTCTTCCGGGTTTAGGGGCTATTTTATTCTCAAGATTTTTAGGGACAGATTGGATGAAAATCTTACTCTTAAAGGTATCTCATATTCTCATATTAATAAAATTCCATTCTATTTCCCCAAAGCCTTTGTTAACTACTGGATCCTCTGCCTACTCTGCTTTACGTGCCATTTCTTTTTTCACTTCAATTATTTATTCAAAAGAATAAATATCCACCACCCCTACCCACCCCGACCCAAGTACTCGACTCGATACACCGCTCGATAGTTAAAGGGTAAGGTTGAAGCTTAAGGTTATGCTCGTTTGGAATACCCGGCTCGCTTGATATTTACTCGGTCCCTAACAAACTACCGAATAAATAAATTAATTTAATATATGTGTTAAATATTATTTATAATTATATTTTTTAAACTTTATTATCAATATTTCAAATAACTAAAGTTTATGCATTAACGTTTCAAACATAATTAAAAAGATGAAAGTGTATTGTACTGTGGAATAAATTATGTGAATCTGTCTACATTTAACTCTATTTTTATACATTCTTATAGTAGTTCTTCACTTGTACATCAAGCACATATATTGATATATATAAAAAACAAAATCTATAGTCATAGAAACTTCATATTCATTTCTCACATCACCTACTCTATCTAGAACACTTGTGTGATCAGGAAGAGTCCGATCCACAACATAAAGACAGAATCTTGAATTAAAATTGAGAGGAGTCAAAAACAACAAATGTATTTAAAAGATCTTATTCATTAACAAACAGGGGCAATTGTTATGTTTTATTATGTAAATTTTAATTATTTTAAAAAATAATACTCCAATTCTTCTGCCACCACAAGTCCACAATGTCCGTAGTTATTCACGCGAATACTTTACATCGAAAAAATAACTCAACATTTAAATTTTTTGGATAACTTAAAGGTGACTATAACCAGAAACTAAGTCTCTGCAAACTGTTTATGTTGGTACATAGCATGTACGTGTTGGATGAAGTTTTTCACTAGACCATGTGTTAACAACAATGCATTAATGATGCTAAATTCAAACGAGCATTGGACAAAAGATTAATCAAAGTCAACTCCTCTAAGAAAATCCGAAGGTGATTAATGCAGAATAAAGGGAGTTTATGATGCGGACATAGGTGATTAATGCTGAATAAAGGGAGTTTATGATGCGGACATTATCACCGAAGACCAAGTTAATTCGTAATTAAATGCGGTCAAGGTCAAGCAATGAGGAGCATTTAATCGGCGGATTTTGTCAATCGGGCATTTATTGATGATTGACTAAATTGAATATTGAGGAGCATTTAATCGGCGGATTTTGTCAATCGGACATTTATTGATGATTGACTAAATTGAATGTTGAGGAGCCGGAGCCTAGTATAAAAGGAGACAATGTATCACACTTGTTCTCACACCTTTTATTCATTGTATTCATATACACAACTAAGAGCTTTTAAGCAAAGGTTCGTGTATTAGTGTTCTAGGCGTCTTTTGTATAGAAGCAATCATCTAGCTTCTATACTGACTGTACAGTTGTTATTTCATAACAACAGTGAGGAGTTTTAGACAATTGAAGTTTGTAAATCATCTTATCTAAAGAATAGGGAAGCCTATATTGAAAAGGCATAGTTAGGGCGAGAGAGAGTATGTGGGCATACTAGTAAGTCCCTCCTTGTAAGTGACCTTTTATATAGTGGAGTTTTCCCTTGGGCAGGCTGCCCCCCAGAGGTAGGTGCATTGGCACTGAACTGGGTTACCATTTCTGGTGTGTGATTTAAATACTTGTCATATATCTGTTAAACCTATTGTCGTAACAACTGGAATAACACACGGTGTGAAGAATAAACTTTCAGTTTATGAGACCATAATCGATATTTTGGTCAAAATGGTGATAAAACTAGAAACTAATTAAGTCTATCTGCAAACTGTTAACAATTGTTGTATAATAAAAATGAAGCAAATAAACAAAAGTAGTTTCTGATGACTGTAACCAGCAAATAATGAATTGACGGTGAATATGTACATACATAACATACGTGACAGTATGCTAAAGTTGGAATATTTAAATGATATTTTTGGAAGAAGCAAAATATGAATATTATAAGGAGAAATGTTGGCAGAAAGTTGAAGAAGCAAAATACAATACTCCTCGAACTCTTCAGAAACTCACTGCTAACTTTGACCATCAACCATGGAATCAAAAGACGGTAAAACATACACATGCTTTATTTTTTATTTCGTTTTTATTCGGTGATTGTATCAATACAAAAAGTTGTATATATGTACCACTCGAACATATAGGCTGTTTTGTAATTGCAGCAATAGTCTCAATTAGAGCAGTTAGCGAGCCGGTCCGAGCCGATTTTGGACCAAACCTGTCCAGTCGTAAATTTTCCCATTAATAAAACCGGTTCGAAAGTTTGACTCGTAATCGGTTCGAAATTAATTCAGTAAAATCGAATTGTTAATCGATTCGCATAAATTCAGAAAAACCGGTTCGTTAATAGTTTCAATCGTAATCCGTTTTCCACTCGCAAATCGGATAATTAGACTATGTTTGATATAATTTTTTAAATAAAAATGAGTATTATAGACCATTTTAACGAACGATTAATGAGCTATTTCTAACAAATTACGAACGAATCATTAAATTCAACTATATTTTAACAAAATAAATTTTATAAACTGCTTTAGTCTTGTATAACTTTTTTGGTGCACTTTAGTCCCCGTAAGTAATTTGTTTCCGATTTCTTTTCATTTTTTTTGGATTTCTTTTTCGATTTTTTTTTTCATTTTTTCTAAATTTCATTTTGATTCAATTAAATATTCAGTCTGCAGGTTTAGTCCCCTTAATTGGTACACTTGGTGCAGTTTAGTCCTCAACAATTAAAAATTGACCGAAAAGTATAACTTTTGGCCAAAACTGACGTTTAAAAAAAAGAAATAATCTGCACTCATGAATCTAACTAGTTGTATGTTTAACAAATTAAAAAGTGCTCCTCAGCTATTGGGTCAGGTTCAATTCTCGAATCCAAACAACGTATCGACTCCAATTCTCCATGAAAAACTTAAACAGCAAGTTCGAAATTTTTCTTTGAACTTGAATTTAATGCATTTATCTATTATTGTTTGTTCCACTCCTTAGAGGAACTAGCTGGCACAAGTACACATAATACCAGTGTATATGATATATCTAGTATTCCCATCATTTCAAATTGTTTAACCACTTTATTTTAGAAATTAAATTTAAAAAAAAATTGACTATAAATTCTAATTGAATGATAGTAAGAAATTAGTAATATATATAGTCATAATAAATCATAATGTGAAATTTTGTTATATTCGTTTTTATATATATTTTTAAAATATTAATTATATATAGTTTCTAAATCATGATTTGATGATCATAAAAAATAATAACGATAGAGGGAGTATATATATGGAACATTTGGGACGTAGCAAATGGTAAAAGGGTACAAAATAAAGATTATCATAAATTATCATGTGTTGTTTCACATAAAATCATGCAAGTTGGCTAATAGTACTAGTAATATCGATGAAGATGCATGCAACAAAGAGACAGAAAAAGGAAGAAGGTGGACACATACATAATGCTTGCCGGTGGTGGGAACTGGAATTGCGTTGGAGATATCGCCGGACCACCCGTGCCTCCTCGGTAACAACTACCGGTTTGATTTCAGGGAACTTCTTTTATTTCATCTTTTTTCCCCAAATATAATGTGCTCAACTATCATCATTATAATAAAGAGCAAATTGTCAAAATGGTCCTCGTTAGTATGATCAAGTTGCACTTTGCTCCCCAATAGTTACGCGGTTGCACATTAGTCCCCAAAAGTGGTCAAAAAGTTGAATTTTAGTCCCCACGTCAAGTTTTCCGTTAAAATTTCAGGTTTAGGAGTTAAAATTGGGGTAAAATATAATTTTTAAGAATTAAAGTTAATTTTTTTGCCCAAATTGGTGCCAAAATAAAACTCCACAACCCCCTCCCCCCAAAACTCTCTTTCTTCCTCACCCCAATTAGGGTTGTGGAGTTTCATTTTGGCACTAATTGGGGCAAAAAATCAATTTTAAGTCTTAAAATTTATATTTTTACCTAAATTTTAACGCCTAAACCTGAAATGTTAACGGAAAACTTGACGTGGGGACTAAAGTGCAACTTTTTTACCACTTTCGGAGACTAATGTGCAACCGCGTAACTATTGGGGACCAAATTGCAACTTGGTCATACTATCGGGGACCATTTCAGCAATTTTCTTTTATAATAAACGATTTATAATTTTATTTGATATTTAATAATAGTAGCTAGGCTAATATCTCGCTTAATCTCTTGAGTTGTGAAAATTGAAGGAAAATGTTAGTTTCAGGACGGAGCACAACTTTTATACTCCCTTTAATTTAAGAAAAGTGTTATTTGATTTTTTTGAAATTAAATTTTGACCATTAATTACTAATTATTACTTATTCTAAAAAATATATAATTTATATTGTTGGATTTGTATTTCAAATAAGTATTTTTATAATATAATTTTTTAATGTAAAAAAAGTATATAAATAAAGAATAATTGAATGTCGTCAAACATTTGGTTCGAAAAATATTTTTTTGTTGAAGAGAATATTACTTTCAGTTATTAAACTGCAATAATGATATTATTAAGGTTCAAAATACAACTACTAATTAATGCGTGCTATTATCAATTATTTAAATTTAAATTTCTGAATTATATCTCATATTAAAACTCTGTGCATGATGAACGTCCTAACAAAAGACTCTGTGAGAATTACCTACCATGGAGGGCATAACTAACTTGATCCGGAGACCTAGAGACTGTAATTAATTCCTCTCATTATGTTTCAATAAAATCGTCACTTCACCACTCATCTTCTTCGCAGATCTAGCCCAGACTGTGGTACCAATTTCTTTAGAAATTCGGATCACCAACCTTAGCTCTGATACCAATTTCTTCAGAAATTCGGATCACCAACCTTAGCTCTGATACCAATTTCTTCAAACCCAACTCCATATAAAAATTGCATTCATGTCATTTTAAAACTGGAAAGCATGAATATATTCTTCCAAGGTCTCTCTCCTCTACTACTATTATTATTGGTTTATACTATCTGAATTAGTTGTTGGAATGATTCCAGCAAGTGGAGGTTTAAAAGTGGCATTGTTATGGAAATGGTCTATGAAAATGTGTATAATTGTATATTTTGGTCTTTAATCCGTTAACAACGTGAATAGTGAAGTTTTTGGGGCTAAAATAAAATTTTTGAGAAGTTGATTACTTCAGTGAAACTTGGGGTTAAAACTAAATTACCACCGATATTTTGATACATTTTTTTTTACTTTCTTTCAACTTGTGACCCCCAATTTTCATTAAGGTAACCAGTTTCTCAAAAGTTTTATTGCCAAAACTTCACTATTCACATCGAAAATCGTCAATATTAACGGATCAGGGACCAAAATGTATCATTATACACACTTTCAGGGACCATAACAGTACCACTTTCGAAAACCAAACTGCACCAGGCCTCCACTTACTGAGACCATTCGAGCAATTAACTCTATACTCCCCTATATTACATCTTCTCAATCAATTCAATTTATTGTACTATTTAGCTCAAAAATTTTTTTTATTGAAACTATAATTGATTTTAATAGTTTTTATAAGAGAAAATATCAACCGGTGAAAGTAAGAAAATAGGAGACAAAACAATTAATTATATTATGTTGGAAAAAGAATTAACTCCAATATAAAATGTTGCATTGCTAAAGTAAGGAGTAATTTGTTTCGAATTAATTTGTTCCAATAATTAATGCTCTATATAATGTCAACTGTATTAAGACAAAACTATATATGTGTAGAGTTATTTGAGACGATCTCGGATAGCCAATTATTTTAATAAAACAATTATTCAATATAAACTAAGACTAAATGATCAACCATTATTATACCCTCCAAAATAATTAGTACTCAATTTTATTGATAATACGAAGTACTTATTAACAATTTTGGATATTTTCACGGGGTCACATGCATTTATAGGCTTGGTCCAAGAAAAAGGATTCTATCTATAAACGAGCCAAAATTGGAGTATGTATTAATTGATCACATCATATTAATTATTATATCAATCAACTCATTCTATATAGTTTACCTTAGTCTTGAAATGTGGAATATTTTGCGATTATATAAATGAGTTATCATCAGCTTTTGGACACAATGGAATAACGTAATCTCCAATTATCGTATTTTAATTTGTGCGATTGTACCATGATCGATCTTCTTAGTGCTCGAAATAACTCAAGCTATCTAACAATCAGGTGCATGAACCCATTAACTACTCTACTCCCATTAAATTATGGAGGTGAAAGAGTAATAAATCGCATGTTTATTTCAATATATTTAAGTATATTGAATATATATACTGATTTTAAAATTGTGTCAATTTTGAATATTTATGTTTTGGCACAAAAGGTAATTATTGAAATGATCCCAGTAAGTGGATCACTGTTGCACTAATTGTTATTGATGTGCGAATGATTCATATAAGTGGGTAGCTGACATGGTGGTGCGGAAATCGTTTCTAAATTAACTGTTCCGTTAATTATTGACGGGAGAAAAAAAATCTAAGTCTATGTTGAGGTCAAATTTACTAATTTAATGAGTAGTTTGGAGCAAAAATATAAATTCAATCTCTTATTTTAAGTGTATGTAGTATTCAAGATAATTTCAGTACTGGAGGTCCTCATCATTGCATAAAATTGGAAAATAGGCAATATACGTCTCAGTTAACTAGCAATATTATGTAGTAAAAGAAATCCACTAGACAAACGTGTAATGAATTATGTATTACTATAATAACTTTTTTCTTCTTTTTATAAATTAGCGACGAGGTGAATATCGCGAATCGAGAACCTTTTAATTAGTGACATAAGCCTTTTTCACGAAGCTGTTGGATTAATTCTACTATAATAACTAAATAAGGTTACTTTAGTATTCGAGTTTTGACAACTCGCACACCTAGTGAAAACTACATACAGAGTATTAGACTTCGTGCATGAACTATATAGTGGATGCTTCTTCATTGAAATGACTCATGCTTAATTATCATGAAATTAGTTAATTATATGTTCATAAATTAATGTAATAATTTTAAAAAAGTCATCATCTAAAATGAATGTAGCTTAAACATAGTACTCCCTCCGTCCTTAAAAGATTGTCACATTTTGACTTTTGATGGTCAACAAAACTCGATTTAAAACTTAAATATCTATTATTTTACATGCTAAAAAATTATAAAAAGTTAATATTTCAAAAATATATATTGAGACGAATCTAACAAGGTTCCACAAGACTATATTATTTCTTATCGTTTAATGAAAATTCATGATCAAATTTTGTAATGTTTGACTAACAAAAGTCAAAATGTGACAATCTTTTAGGGACGGAGTTTGTATAAATTAAACTACAGAGCATTATATATTATTGTAAACTCAAAACTCAAAATCCGAATAAAGTGATACGATGACTCATTAACTTAATGACATTTGACTCAAGTTTCATATTAGAGGTCTCGATTTCAACTTTCTTTTTTACTTTCATTCTAATTATCCACTATTAAAATATACTGTTTTATTAGTTAATAATTTCTATATTCATTATTTCTAATCCTATAATACCGACTGATCGCTAAATAAAGTGATGAATATAGTTTGCCATGTTGTATTAATGAGTAAATTGCTGAAATGGTCCCCGAAAGAGGGTTCCAGTTGCTTTTTGGTCCCCGAAAGTACAAAAGTTCCAAATTAGTCCACGATATTGGCCAACTGTTGCAGATTGATCCAAAATTTACGACGCTGTTAAATGGTAACGACCCACGCACCTCGTGAGTTACACACGTTGTTAATATGTAAGAAAGAGACTAATAAAATTAGCTTATGAGTGAACTACAATCGTGATTGGGGTATTAAAAATTAATGACTTAATTAAATTTTGGACCGATATGAATCCGTCGTCCAATATTGTGGACCGAGTTGCAACTTTTGTACATTTAAGGACTAAAAGACAACCTGAATCCACTTTCGAGACCATTTCAACAATTTGCTCTATAATTTAGAAATGACACTTGACCAAGTTGGTGGTGAATAAGTATGAGTATATACCATCCAAAACTTTGTGACAGAATGATACATTACTATAGCAAAATACAAAAATATGTACGAAAATCTCATAATTATCGTCTTTTGATGAAATGATTCATTATATTCATCGGAATGCTGATTCGTCTTGTAGTGGATCTTGAATTCTTGATGACATAAACCCTAGAAAGGTGGTGAAGCTTTGCTTGGGATTCAAACTTTTTGACTTTGACTTCACTTTTACATTCATCTTATAGAACCCACACTATACATTGAGAATTGAAATCATCATCGAATTTCATTAGTTTCTTCAACTTGAAATTTCATCGTCTAGTAATTTACAACTCATATATAAACAACACAAACATGCAATCGATTAATTAAGTCCATAAGTTTATTATTCGAAACTTAAATCCATGTATGTGGCCGATGTTGATCATCCAAGATATGTGTGCATGTGCTCTATTATCATTCTCATTGATTTATACTACTATTTTGAGAAAATTGATAGAATGTTGAATGTTTTTTTTTTCTTTTTTTTTATCAAAATGAAATAAGTTCCGAACGCAGGACATTCTGATTGCTAGCAAGAGCCTTTTTCATTAGGCTATTTGATTAACTCTAGAGTGATGAATGATGTTTTGTTTATTTTTTTTCGAATTTTTTACTTGTAATTCTAACTTAGAATGTTGCCTTTAACTTTCTAGCTTAGATAGAAAATGGTTCTTGTAAATTTTCAATATATACATTTTTTCACTACCTTTTCTTTTGGTTTCGTAAGTGGTATTAGAAACTTAATAGAAAAACCATATATATCTTCATTTTTGTTTGAGTTGTCTAAATTTCCCTCAATATGTATATAAAGTTGATTTAAAAATAAAGACTATTATTTTTTCTTTTTTCTTAATTTGTACATACAAAAAAATGAAATATCAGTAACATAGTGTAAGTACATAAGTAAGGACATTCAAACAAAAACAGAACACTTATGTCTTACTTAGGGCAGGGTTATCAGCGGACTGAACAATCCTATATTTGCTTGGTCGTACTTGATTGACCCTAAAACCCCCAAGTTCATTATCTTTTTGATTAACTATTGAGTCTGGCTCGTGTAGAAGGATTGCTCGATACACAAAACAAGCATCTCGTTACCCGATTCAATAAAAGTACATACATCAGTATCCAAGTTCCAAACTGGGTTCGAACACACATGAAAATTTGTTTCATATAGAGATATACTGAGCGCTCAGTGTAATAACAGTTAAATGACATCGTGCAAGAATACCTTTCTGATGAAGTTTCAACTGTTACATAATCTGTATATATGATGCAAGTCATTGTCATCCTAAGAAAAGCAATCTACCAATAGCCTTACGATGAGGCGAAAAATTTCAACTATGCCATTGCAGAGGGGAAAGAGTGATTAGTAGACATGATCTAAATATCAATACCATTTGGATCTGCATTGTGGAGCGTTAACGAACATAAACTTTAACAGTGAATTGGAAATGATATCGACAGGTCAACCAATTATCTTCTTCGAGCTACAGTACTTGGACCACGCCCAATGGCAGCTGCACCAGGTTGGGATGCTCCCTGCCCGCCGGCTTGTTCCTCGGGCATGTTCATGGCTTGTGTAACCGCGTTCATGACAATAAGACCCAGAGGAATCATGTACATCCACTGAAAACGTGGATCCAAACAAAATGTTAGCATTAAAAAGGAAAAAAAAAACGCCTTTAAAAGAGAGAAGCGAGTCATTTAAATCTTACATATTTAGCCCAGAAAGACTTTTCTGGTGGTTTTACTGCTTCGCCCTCAATGTTCTCGATACCAGAGTCCTCAGCAAAAACAGGAGTTCTGTTACAAGTTCATTGTGATATTAGTTCAATTGTGGACCCATACCATAAACTATAGGGGAATAATGATGCATATGCAGTAATATATTCACACTAGGATTCATGGGACACACAACTACGTTTCTCAAAGTAGACTAACCACAATGTTATAGGGCCGTTGTAAAAACTGTTCCTTTTGAGCATATATAATGATCTGTTTCTCGCTTCTATTTTCACTTCATTTTAACAACAGTAATATATATATAAAGTGGTATCACTGTAGGGAAGCATGCAAATCAGTGTTGTGCAACACTTAGATAAGATGATATTGCACTCTTGCTTTAGCATGGGGGATATATATTACTAGTTAGACCTTTCTAAAAGTACAATAATGCAACAATTGTAGGCATCATTAAATATAAGTAAAACTTAGATGGATTAAATCAACAAGGAAATAAAGAACAACTAAAGCTACAAGTGTGAAGTATATTATATTTAAAAGTCCGCACTGATAATGTATTACTGTAAAATTCGTGTCGTCTTCATTTTTTGTTTCACTGCCCTGATCTCTACTCAGTGTCTGGCATTAAAAAATTGAGACTATTGTTTGACTTATTTGTTGCAGTGATTGTATCTCATTTCCCATCAAGTTGAACATCCTATGTGGACCAATTTAGGATGTATCCATAATCAAAAAAATTGATAGTTGGAACTCAGACCCCATCCTTTCCATTTTTCCCAGAGATCCACTTTCACCGTTGTAAAAGAAAGTCACAGAGAACAACTTTTAGAATTAAAACCCAAAATCCTACGTGGGCCAACTTATTATTCAGCGTCTCCAAAACAAAATTAAGAAGAGCATTAGAAAGTGAAGCATCTAATGACAAAGTGAAAACGAAGTGCTCTTAGTGAGAGTTCCTATTGTTGAGTACTTTCAACTGAAAAATGCTTTAAAGACCGAATAACACCATAATCCGTTGAGTTACATAAACAAAAGTACAAGAAAAGAAAGTTCATCAAGAACAAATACTCGACTATACTTACAAGCACGAATTACCTAAATATTTCTGTTGGCATAGGTTTTACTATGTAAGTAAGCGCAAATCAGACAAATCAATCTCTTCACTTTTAAAATTTGATTGACAAATGGCATACCTTGGCGCCTGCTCGCTGCTCTTCAAGAATGCATGTGAATTGAAGGACCACTTAGTGGGCTGCAAAAAGATGAAATCATAACACAAATCAACAGCAGAGCTTAGGTGGATCAGAGCACCACAACTGCACATCCATCATGCCATTATTTTCACCATTTTTCAATAATATGATAATACTAAATTGAGGCCTCTAGTTTAAATTTACTTACAATAAATAGTGATAGCATAATCTGTTGATTAGAGAAACAAAGAACCTTTAATGGCTGAAACAAATCGCACTTAACTGAACTTCATAATCATAATTATTGAATACTATATTTATCAATTTCAGCTCATGTCACAAACAAGAAGGTTCACCCAATTCACCCCTTGGAACTTTAGTTCCACATAGTAATCAAGTGACTAAAGTACCCTGAGATATCAACTTTTTTCTTTTCTCAAACCTGGTGCCATTAATTAGAAAATCAGTGATTAAAGCGACTAAACAATATTAAAGTATACAATTGCTCTCTCAAAAATGGAATATAATTTGAACAACATGTACATGCAGATCAGTACGGGTAGTTTCGATATTAACAGAGGCAGTGAAGCTAATTTGCAAAGTTATACATATTCTGCATGCTCTTCAACTTAGAAAACAGTCGAAAATAGGAGGAAATGAAGAGTTATTGGACTCACAAACTTGAGTTGCCGAGGGTGTGGACATGATCCTGGAGAACCATAATTAACACCCAATATCCTTACACCATCCTACAATATTAATTCAACGTAAGGGATTGAAATTGTATATATGCTTCAGATGCTGAGATATGTAACGTAGAGAAAATTGAAGAAAGGGAGGGAGTCTCACACAACATGTACAAAGCTCATCATAAGCGGTTCTGCGTATACCTTTCTTTACCAATGAGGATTGTCGTTTATGCACCCCCCCCCCCCCCCCCCACCACCACCACCATCCCATTTTCTAAGGGAGATTTTCCTTTTGAGACATCCCAATACGAGTTCCCATTTTGAGAAATTGTGACAGTTATAAGAGGAAAGTAAGATGAGAAAGAAATTTGAATTTTCATTAAAAATTTATGCATGGTCCCATGAATGGAATGTAGGCGTCAAAATGCTCTGAAAAATGTCTGATTGAAAGAACTTTCTAGATTAATAATTTTGTTAACACATGAATTTTAACAGTGTCACAGACACCTGGAAACATGGTTTAATCTTTGTAGCATTGAAGCAAGGATATCAGTAACTAATGATTCTGTTATGAGTTGTAGATGATCAAGATTGGAATAATTCAAGATATCAGTGATTAGTAGAGCTTAGTCGAAGCAAAATAAGGTGCATGATAATGTAAGGTAAGGAAGCAAGGGTGGTACATTTCAAGTGTCTGAAAGAAAAACATGTTTACCGTATGAATGACAAAATGTTCGTCCAGAGCATCCCGAGGAAGACATCTCTGCATAAAGAAGTAAAATAATCAAAATCGCATCTTTTTGAGCTTTTGTATAAGAGCTAATACATTAATCTAAATATACGCCACCCACTCCCACCCCATTTAGAATGTGAAGCTCGAACAATTTCCTCAACCAAAGCCACAATGTGACAGTAGAACATTCTCCAAGTAAGAGGCTCTAAGTTAGAGCCTCTAACTATTTACATAAGCTTCAAAAGTAAGCAAAAGAGGTTTTTATGTTTAGGGTAGGGGCAAGGTATTAATAAGCCAATATTGGTAGTTGTATCGTTGATGTTAGAAGTTAAAGACATCAGATAGAGAAGATCAGATACGTGATTAATAGAAAGTAGTATAATTAAATCTACTCCGTAATGGAAAAACAACACCAAACCCACTCCTGCATTACCTCATCTTGAATACATGAGAATTTAAATTAAAAAAGAAAGGGCGTCATCTCAAAAGAACAATACTTCATCCTATCTAACTGATGCTGGATTTACACGTTAAAGCTATCTGAACAGAACCGATTACTTTCATATCTGAAAAAAGAGTAACTTAGTATAGGAACTTGAGTTTGTACTAGCCTTCGCATATGTTTTCTATTACACCAGCCTATAATAAGTTAAAAGATATGGAGCAATGCAACCTTTTGAACTGAAATACTTGCATCAATAAGAATCACAACTAAGAGAGTGTATAGACCATGTGCCTTTAAAACACAAAGAGTAGAAAATATTGAGGGCTTACAGCTTTCACAGAAGAGATTACGTAATCCTTCCCAGGTGAGTTCACATTGGAAGGTAATCTTATTTGGTAAAAGTCGTCATCTCTCAACAGTTTCTGCACCACACAGTTAAAAGGGGGTTCTTAAATACTACATGATCCTTTTGAATTAATTTGCTCAAATACCAAAAAGTATTCTCAGAACCTACTTTAAAGTTCTCCTTCTCAGTTTCAGTAAAAGCATTCCTTGAAAATCGAAGCTTTGTGAGTGTCTGCAAACATTCCATAAGAAAGTCAGCAGTAAAGATGAGAAAAAAGTTATCTAGTGGCATTTCTTTTTAAAATAAAAATTCAACCTTTTGTTCCAGCAAACACAGAAAAGCTACACAATAGATACATTGAAGCCAATTCAATTCGATTGTATTCTTGCAATTTTCCCATCAATATACAACTATATATCCCAGGGTACAACTATTGATGCCAATGGTACAATTGTTAATGGGCAGGGTACAACTGAATCAAGAATCAAACCTGACCACCATGAACAGAGCTCCTCAAGCGAGCAGTGAAAACCCCGGAAGGAGAGAATCCCTCATCACCAAAAGAGTGTTCCAGAGTGAACTGGACCTTGGAATCCGACTCCGGCTCCGTTGACTTTCTCCTGGTGGTTCTGGTGGTGGTAGTGGTGGTGGTGAGATCAGGGGTAGATCTGGTAAACCCCTCGAATTCTTCATCGTCGAGCTCATCTGATTGAAAACTGAGAGATTTAGGGATTAAGATCAAACTAAATATGAAAAAAGCGAGGAATATTAATGAGGAAGAGGAGTGGGATTTGAGTTTCGCCATTGTTGGTTATTCAGTGAGATTTGAAGTTTTCTCTTTTGCGGACTCACTGATGAATCATGTAGCTAACAATGACTGGGTTTGATGGGTTTTTTATGATTTTTTTTTTTTTGGCCAAACAAGGACTCGAACCGGGACCTCCGATATGAAGGTTGAGTCGATAACTAGGTCAAGGCTATCAATTGGATTTTTATTCATTTGTTGTGTAAAATCGATCGATGGGTTGTTAAAACTTTATCAATCATATCGGTCGAAAATTAGTTCGGTTTTGATCATGAACTGTTATACACACATTCAAATAGTATTTTTTGGTAATGAAATATCTACCTTCTTACCCGTTATTTAATCAATTTCACTATAAGCATAAATCTTTTTTTCTTCTAATTAATACCCCTATTAGTTTCCAACTCTGCCCCTTCCATTCCTCTAAGTTTCACCATTGCAAAGATGAAAAAACTAATTTATTGAAAAACTTAATTTATAAGAAAAGAACTTTTTTTATGAATTTATAATATTTTCACTCTCTAGTCTTTTACCCATTATGATATATTGATATACATTCATGTCCAATTTGTAAAGATTAAAATATTTGAAGACCTCAATTACTTTCTCTACTCTCCAATTTGAAACTTCCACAACCACTCTCTTCACCACTCAAAAACTAGAAGATATTTTGCAATAGACAAAAACCGATATTTATTGAGATTTATGTCATACACAAAACCAATACTAGTTTCCTTTCTACTGTAACAGCGACCAACTTGAATCTATGGAACATATCTCACTCCTTTCTCCATTACATCACTCGTTCTTCCCTGCAGCAATACAGAAAACTATAGCACCGCCTCTTCCACTCAGGCGTTCGAAGAAGCAGACCTATCGAAGAACCCCTCTTAGATGCCAAAAAATGTATGTTCCAGGTTGGTGATTGTCTATATATTGAAGTTTTAAGCTGTCTATATTCATGTGACTGCATCTTGCTGATAAGAGGATGTTTGGCTAAGAACAAGCTCGCTTACAAGCGAGAATGACTAATTGCTGGTTTTATGATAGATCACTAGTAAGCAAGCAACAAAAGTTTAGCCTAACACCCTCGATGGATAACGAATGAAATATTAAAGATTGGCTTTGGCAGGATTCGGAGAGGCATCACCTGAAGCAAAGGCAGCAAAGCACCTGCACAATTTTTTCACTTATGTCGCTGTTCGAATTGTTAATGCACAGCTTGAGGTTCTCCTCTAGTCAATCAATCCAATAATTAGATACATTGTCAAGAGAATTTTAACATATACACATCTATATTTTCATTTGAGTCCTATTCTTGTCCCAAAGTATCTACACTTTCGGAATTATACAAAAATATTGTCATAAAAGAATAAAATATAGCTATTGTATATCTTGATAGTCTTATGCAGTTTCCTGACAGAGCAGAGCTACAATCCTGAGGCGCATCTGGAGTTGAAGGAATTTCTGGATAAACACTCTGTGAATGACGGAGACAAGTTCTGTGCAGATTTGATGCGAGAATCGCCTAGGCATAAAAATATCGGTAAGATAAGATTTCTGATATTGTATATATACTTGCAGGTAAAGAATGTAAAACTAATATAGCCCATCTTTACCCACACAACATATGGGAGATATTCTGCATACATAGCGAAATGCAATTCAGTAAACGAACAAGCACAAAAAATGACATTTACCACATTGTAATAAGATTTCCTACAGCTCTCCAAGTAAGAACAAAGTGGAAGTAAATTGCATCTAAGGAGATATAATGATAACTCTAACATCAGTTCTAATTGCACTTGTGCAACTAGAATTATTATTTGTGGCAACTATATATGATTTTTCTGTCTAGACTATCTGATGCATAAGAGAAATTTTCAGCTAACTATAGTTAATTTTTATTGAACATGTGGGACTCGCTTCATGGATTCATGGCACAGCCTTACGCATTTTAGAAGTAAGTACTGTTCTCTGCTCCTTCAAAAATGTCTTTTCTTAAGTCTATACCATGTGTGAGTTCTGTCTTTAAATTTGGGGGATTTCCACAGGTTCGATCAGTGTATTGTAAGAAAGACTTCGAGTGGGACAACTTGGAGATTTTAGCATCTAAGGTGCCAATTTAGCTCTTTATTTCTGTCATTGATTTCTCGTGTTGCTTTTTATCCTAGAGACCTAGACATTCACTAATTTGTGAGTAATTTATTTTCCTGAAGATGGTAAATGATTCAAACACGAAACTCATGAGGGATTATGTCTTGGAGACTAGCCATGTTGAAAATCAAGAATAATCCATTCGGCAAGAGATCTTTATGCAAGTGCTTGAAGAAACATTATATCATCAGTAAATAGCTCCACCATCGTGTGTGTAACACCCATCAGGTAGCTAAATAGTGCACAATTCCCAGTAAGGTTAATAAGTTCCTACGGCAGGTTTGTACTATAAAGTGAAGTGATATTACACAAATGTCATACGTTTGCTATATGTACCACCCAATATATCTTTAACCTTCTCAAATCAGTATGAAGTCATGTGGTGGGGATAATATTCATGAACACATGATGCATATCATTCTTAATTCGATGATTTACTAAGAAACAAACAACCCCAACACATAGACAAACAACCCCGAGTATGCTTCAATATGCTACTAGTATGTCAATGAAATGCAGGATATAACCATCGCAATTACTCAAAAGGAATGCCGCAACCATTACATATATTTAACTAGGACAGAATTAGAATGTTGTTGATATGTCAGGAGAACTTGAGGTAATAATCTGAGTAACATGCACTAAATCTTTCAGAAGCCCCAAAATTGCCAAAAGCAATTTCAAAATGCATGGCAAACACAGGTTTGTTAAACTAATTAGCTGAACAAGAAGACTCTGGGAACACATACAGAACGCGTGATAATTACAAATTAGCATCTACCTGCAAACTACCTGGGGGCATCATATTCCATCATTGTCTTTCAACCCTGCTTCCTTTTCTTCTTCATGATCCTTCTGTGGCCATTGAAAATGTTTAGTGAAGATGTGTGGACGTATGTTTACAAAGAAGGAAAGGAAGAGGAACAAAAGGTTGTGGGAGCGAGTGGGTGCTAAGGGTAAGGGAGAGTGTGCATGTGCATAGGTATGCAAGAGAGGAGGTACTAGTGCAAATTAATCAACTAAGTTATAAACTGTTTATAATAATTCTGTTTATATCAGATTACCTCTAAATAACAACAGAAATAAGAGGATGCTTGGAACTATAATAATTGTGCTAAGATATTACCTCTAGATAACAGAAATCAGAGGGAGCTTGGATGTTGCCACTACCAAAATATGTCTGGGAATTTTCTTCGATATTTTCAACCCTGCAGATTTTCCATCAGTTGCATAAACATCTTTATGATAAGTACACAGTTCGGGTATGAGCATTCTGAATCTTGAAAGAATAAGAAAACTATAGATAAGAAAGTTATTCTATAATGCGAGGAGTAGGAGTAGGAGTAGGACCGAAGTTATATGCATTCGATAACCTTTGCTGTCGATTTATGTTGAACTGTGATTTCTTTAAGGCGAGAAACAATAAGAAACTTTCAGGTCATTCAGTGTTTAATTTGTTTCATACCTGCAATCAGCTACTAAAAGAAAGAGATCAGACATATTGTTACCTGTAAATGTAGTTAACCATAATTCCCGCACTTTGTTTAAGCCCTTTCTCTGAACGGTCAGCCATCCAGTTCAATCTTCCAATCATCTGAAATATAATGAACCATATTTAATACTCACACACTTACACCAGGTTGGGTTCTGCTCTTATTACACTCTTCTTTGGTTCTATTTATCTTCTGCCACAGATCAGACAATGATTCTTTATGTTTAGTCAAGAGATTTCCAAAAACTGGCCTCTAGTGGAGGGCAGATTAGCACAGCTTCTCACTTATTCAACTGAAATAACTTCTAATTTCTGTATTTTACGGTTTAAACCCCTACATTGACTTGTATATGGTTGGTCGTATTTGTTCAATTTATATGTCTATGGAACTGCGATCCTAGAGGCCCACTGAACTGATAATGATAAACTCAAGGATAACACACACAAGTATGAAGCTAAGAGGAGCAGATTGGAGTCATTGGACATATACAACTGTATATCTGCTTAGATGTAATCATAACATCTTAGACAAGTCACAATTAGAAATACTTCATCATTTAACTAAAACTGTATCATGAAGGAGCATGAAGTTTTCCACATACCGCGCCATTTTGCAGGTGGAAATTAGCAACAGAATCCAGTGCCTTCCCCCTCTTTTTCTCATGTAAGAGATACCTACAATAGGACTAGGTCTGAGTTTTACTAAAATCAACAGAGAGTCGGAGACCAAAATATTTTATACGAGCATAGTGTAAAATTAGTACTCACTTTTTCTTACGGTGCCCAGCTAACTAATTGCATAACAAGCCCACAACAAAGTGGAATATAGCCTTAGAGACACAATTGATGGGGCATACAAAACTTTTGTTTCTCCAAATTTAAATTAATACTCCTTCATTCCAAATTCTTTGTTACATTTTCACTTTCTCCAAGTTTTACGAACTTCTAAGTTTACAAATCAATAATAGGAAACTCTTCAGATGGTTATAGTAAAAACTGGTCCTAATCTAATCTGTTACGCATTCGCTCTCTATATCCCACAACTACATACCTATCACATCCCCATAAATTTTGACACTAAGAGCACCTTACATAATAAGATAATGCCTCTGGATCTGTTAGACCCCATTATTTCCTGAAATCAACTTTTCATTAAATAATATTAAGAATTATTATAATACCAATAGTAAACTACCTGGCACATAGTCGCATCAGAGGGGTCTTTAAGGCTGAAGTTAACTTATCTGAATGTATCCACTCATAATTAGGGGATGCCAATAGGTTTAACATTACTTTCATGCCGTTGTTCTCAGAAACTGATTCTCTGCAAGGACATTATTCATGCACATTAGAAAGATGTGTACTCCATATCAATAAACTAAATTTATCTCCTATCTTTCGTCCCATTCCCCAGCCTCGGAGTAGATTGGCCAGTCCTCACCCTAATGCATCAATGAGGGAAACCTCTTCTTCTGGTTTGAGTAAGTTCTCCCTAAAAGTCGAGTCAGACCTCTCAGCTGATGCCAACTTTGAAAAGAGCCATGTCATGAAACCAGGTATTGGGCTGAGCGTTGCAAAGGTCTGCAAATAGATATTACAAATGTTATCAGCAGGGGCATCTGAATTATAAATGTTACAAGCATGGATAAGTTCTAGTTAATACATTCTAACAAGAAAACCTCTCCATGGCAAATAGAAGGAACACTCACAGACATAAGTGGAACATACACTTCAAGGTGACTAATATGCCTACGCGATTTGAGGTGCTACACGTAATGAATTAACATCACAGAATGGGAAATTCTGTCATAGATGTTTTTATCCATGCTAAAAAGCATTTTGTAGATTTATGGTCGGCAAAACTTTCAGGAAGAAAATAAAGTGCATCAACGAAGAGTCCGTATACTTAGTGACAATTTAGCAGAAGTCTAAGAAAAAATGCCTTTGTTTTTTACAAGTTTTTAATTGCAAATAATGAAAGGGCAACTCAGTGGTGCAATATTTGAAACTTCCCTAGGTTGACAAATAATCGCAAATATTTCGAAAAGTGACGTTAAATAGCATGGATATTAGATATCATTGACAAATAATAGAAACTTACACATATTTGAGACATATCTTTCCTCACAACATCAATTACACGTTTAATGAGAAACTTCCCTAGGTTGACCCCTGACAGGCCAGGCTGCATTAACAATAAAATTATGTCAGCAAAAAATGCAATTTGTGATCATATAATGTACATATCATTTAATTTTCCTTTTATGATATGTAAGCTAAACATGAGAAATATCGAAGTTTCTCTCTATTAATAGATTTCACTGTATGAAAAGATGGATTTTAAATCCACACATATCAGCTGGCTGATTCACAGTATTCGTTTAACATTTACTAAAAATTGTTCAATCTATCCAAAATGAGCGAATTATAGTTCAGATTTCAGAAGAGTTGAAATTGAAAATTGATGTTTATTGAATATCAAGCTCAAACAATTTTTGAATAAATCAATCACGAGGCACCATTGAGCAAATGCCTTATCTTATTATGAAAATTTATGTGCACTAATGTTTGTCCCTCTCAAATGGGAAAGCACATATCAAGGGGGTTACTTACCCGTAGAAGGCTTATAAAGTAGCTGCCCTCTGCCACATAATTATATTTAAATGAAGCAGAAGACGCACAGATTATGTCGCCAATGACATATTATTTGAATAAGCCGGTAAGTATTCTCCTTATAAACAAAAAAAAAATTGAGACCTTTGGTACTGAAAGAACCTAAAAGTTTTTCTGTCCCTACAAATGCTAGATGAAGTTACCTGTGTGGATGATATAGAATAAAACAATGCACAGGTGGCCTCACATTCAGGTATCGGAGGATCATCCCATAAAACTTCCTACAACATAAAAGAAATATGTTGATACACTTAAGTGCATTTGAGGCAACATTAAAAAGGGTTTACCTGTATTGTCTTCGCTACATCCTTCATCAGTGCAACTTCGATAAAAATAAGTGGTTCTCCTGAAGATTTCAGTTTCCAGAAGTTTAATAGAGGATCAGTCTTAGGAGATTTCAGTTTCCAAAAGTTTTGAGGATCGGTCTTAGTGTCAAATACCACTTTATGTCAAACAACCAGTACATGAAAAGTATGAAAGGTAAACCCTAACTAGATTGCAGATAGAAAATAAAAGCCTTGTCAATATAGGCAGAGTTGATACGTTATGCCAGTCAGCAGAGCAGAGTATGCAAGCATGAGAGTACTTAAAATACATTTATTTTAAGGTTAACCAACAAGTAACTTCTTGCTTACTAAACAATTACTGATGGTTAATAAAACAATTGCAATGAAACTTGATATAATGCTCTGATTCATTATTATATGGAGATCGTTCACTCAGTGCGATAATAAAATATGTAACTAGATATGGATATGTTAGAATTTGAAGAAGTTGTATTAGGCTGGTTTCTTAGCTGTTTCATAAACAATTCAGTATAAGAAATAAAGACGACATAAATAACATCATGGATCAATGAGGACAGGGAGTCCTGGAGTATATCAAAATTGGCTGCCTAATATCTTGGCAATCATTACATGGAAAGCCTTGTTAGTAAAAAGAATTGAGACAACTTGGCAAGAAATTCCGATGAGACGACATCAAAACAAAGTTGGAGACATCATCTAAATTTCATGTCATTTGAGAACAATCTAAAGTGTAGCTCTTGCCAGAAAGGGCATTAAGGTTTCTCAAATCTTTCATAATCTAAGGAGTCTAATTTATCAAGTGCAGATAAAAACTCTTACGCAAAAGACTTTTCTCAACAACTTAGATTATTAGTTAAAAACTTCATAACTCTTTCCAACTCCGATTATAATGAAGGAACTGCTAACCAGGTATTGCAGGGTGTAAATATCCGAAGCACCGACGACCAACTCCAAGTCTTCTTTTTAGATCTATGAGGTTGCTTATTGGGTGAACAGCCTGTAGATTGTGTCGAAAGAATAATGAAACCTGTAACAAGAAAATAATAAAAAACCAAGGATAACAGTAAGGACCTCATATGCTACAATTTTCTCCAATAATGAAGCAGGATCATCCCAAGTAATATTGTGAAGCTCTAGATTAGCAGGACTCAGCCATGTAACTAGCTTCTCTTTCAAGTATGAGTCTAATGCTCTCAATGATGCAACATTTTCCTCCCTATAATCAAATAGAAAGGATATTCAAATATGTAATCAAAAAATATAGCAGTTCTAGAATGAAAGAGAAAGGTTATCAACTCATAAGGAAGGGACCAAATATTATGTTTGTCATATAAAGTAATAATTGCTTCCACTGGAATAGATATACAAGCCAAAATAAATTAGAAAGAGCAGAAGCTAGTTGAATATCCTATTGAGATAAGTAAACAAAGAAGCAAGAAGCTCTTTCTCAGAGAACAGATATTTTACCATATAACAATCAACAAGACTAAGTTCCAATGTCTACTACACAACGAACTACTTTTGGTCAAGGAGCGTCATCAAATAACGCGAGATTCCATCCAATTCCTGTATCAGAACCTTAACTCTACAATTTCCGCAAACTTTTTCTACAACTCTTTCCATCTCAATCACTACAAAAGGTTTTCCACTCCAAGAAATCTCAAGAAGTGTGTCCAATATGTGACTTGTGAGATGGTTAAACTGGGGGACAAGGGGACTATCATTTTTACTAATGTACTTTCTGAGAAAATACACAACGACCAAGTAATATCAGTTAGCTTCCACTATAGTTCTGGTTGGCCTTTATATGAAATCAAAAGAATGTTTCTTGAAGGGTCAAATTTGTAAGATGAACTAATCAACAATTTCCGGGGTCAGCTAACGTAGACGGAAACAGTTGCAATACGAAATTAAGTACTCAACATCCACTCTTTTATATAACATAGAATCAAGACTAATGGCATGAGTAAGTAAATCTTGAAGGTGTGAGCATATGAAGTTGAATTAGAACAATAGTGAAGTATCTTGTAATACATGTTATCCAGCAAGGTTGATCAATATTATCTATCTACATATATGTAATATGGGAAGGGGGGACTGGAAGTTGCCAAAATGAAGCCCCATGTTCCTCAATTTGAAGCCCCGTGTTCTCTTTTTCAAGTAACTACTCTAAAAATTAGTTTTATATCTGCTATTACTTTTTATATCTTTAATACGCTTGAAAATACAAAATACAAACTAATCAATTACAAACAGGTATGTTTTATTATAACCCTCATGTTAAAAATTGTATATGATCTTTTTCATTTATTTATTTTTGCATATATATGTGACACAATATTATATCAATCATACAAAAAAGTAATTGTAAATGAGAACAAAGTCGCACAGGCTGAATTGTGCACAAACAACTAGTTTCTATAAAGATGCACAACTATGAATTTGTTTTGAGAAGGTTCACTCGGAACAATATCACATACTATCCAGTAGTATTAGAAACTAATTATGTGTTGAGTCATGTGAATTAGTTGCCTACTTATTTATTAGCAAAGAAGAACATTGTTTTGTAGAAAAGAAAAATTCAGGGTTCACTTAATGATTTATCAGAAATTCTATTACGATCAGCGGATAACCTTACATGAGAATGGAGAGAATATCGGCTCTAATACTAGACAAGAACTTCAAACCTCCAGGATGTGTATTGAGCCTTTCAAAAAGAACTTCATAACTTGGCTTGAGCGCATGACGCAAATTCCGCTCAAGTCTATAAAACGTTGATAGTGTTCCCTCATCTTCTTGTGAAGCATCTTTAGATCTGTCGCCTGTGCTTTGAAACATAAAATATCACTATATGATAGCTTAAAACAGCAGCCAATGCGACAGTACACAAATGAATAGATTTTAAATAAACTAATCACCACTAGGAAGCTCAAGACTAAGATACTGCTTCATTAGTTCCCGGACTTGCATCCTATTGAGATCATACTCTCTGGCTAACATAAAAAGTAACTGCCGCTTATCCTCAACAGAAAGGTGAAAGTAACCCTACATCATGAAAGAATAATCACTCAACAAACAATACAATATCACAGATGCATGATTGCTTATCCCGTCCTATCTAATCAAATTACAAACTTACTTCCTACCTCAGAAAAATCATCAAGTGCATCATCCAGATTCTCTGATTTGCTTATCGATATTGCAGAATGCATCGATTCACGCACTTGCTCAAAGTTCCTGGAATGCACGTCCTAATTAATATGATTAAACATAGTTCTCTAGTTTCACAACAAAAAGAAGATCATTTATGACAAAGATACTCAACTTTGATTTTCAATTGTCATAATTAACAAACTTATGTGACAATTGACAAAGATACTCCACTTTAATCATACACAAAATCATCATGTTAACACAAAATTACATCTTTCACCAAATGTTACACTGCATATTCAAAATTATCAGATTAAAATCCAACAGTCAATCGATAAAATTCGAAAAACCTGGGAGTATAGCTGGGATCATTTGGAGAGGAATTTCCGCTGCTTCCGTGTGGAGAAACTTGCGCTGAATTAAGTTTACTCTAAATCCAAAAACATTCAATTAATTAATATGTAATCATCAGAAACTATTAACAAATTGAAACAATTATGATGATCATGATATAATATTGTAGGTTGACGAAATTGTAGTAGTATTAGATGAATTTTGGAAAGTAGACAATAAAATTGAGAATATAAACGAAAGAAAGGTTACAGAAAGGGGAGAAAGAGGTCGCATTTTTGTTCGCAGGAGCAGTGAGAGCCCTCTCTTGTTCATTTTTTCAGTTCAATTGTCACATATCATAATGCGAATTAATCACTACTTATTTAATAGGTTTTTTTTTACATAATAAGCAAATACATCATATGAGAGCTATGTTGCTCATTTGGCAAGTATCGAAAATGGCGAGTGATAATGTCAGAGCAATTTTTATATTGTCAAATCAAAATCATGCTCAATTACTTTTATACTCTTTTCATCAAACTATATTTTTCTCATAATCACAATTGTTAATTATAAATTTTATTCATGTTTTCATTATTCAAATTGAAATAAAAGTATTCTACCGTTAGCAATCAATATTGTAATTATAAGTCATCGAATCAAAGGGCATAAAATGAATTAAACAGAGTTTTGCTCTGGCAATATGAAAATTACTCTGACATTATCACTAGCCATCGAAAATATTACAATTTTGTTATAAACTAAAAGATTTTATAGATACTCCGTGTTAAACTTTGGTTACAAATTTATTTTTATTTATCATTAGAAAATATAAAAATTGCTATCATTGAATTTGTTTTTAAACACATTTTCACAAAATTACTTATTTGTATTTTTACAATATATTTGTATATATAAAGTAATTAATGTTAAATTGTGTTCTACAAAATGTATCTCTATTGAAATGAATCAATAATAAAATGTTGCAATATCTATTTCATTAGAGCCCTCCATTTCTATCATTCGTTCCTTTTTAAATTATCAAATTAACATATTTTAACAAACACATATAAATACTGTGTTAATAATAAAATATTACACAATAAAGTATAGTAAGATATTATATTGTAGTAGTAATATATTTTCCTTCAAAATACTACTCCGTACATAACATATCAAAAATTATTTTCAATAAGTTAATCCATCAACTTGTTTTTTTACCACGTGAGTAATTCTCTACTTCCTGGTTTAGCTCATTATTTTGTAATAACACTACATATTGAACAATTACTTCGGTCAGTTACTTGTCCCTCTTCTTCACTTTATTACCAGATTTCGTTAACCTTACCAAATCCAACGAACAAACCACCAATGCTCTAATCCTTTAAAAAAAAAACATATCAACAAATCCAACAATGTCCGAAATCCCCACTTCGGCCCGAGCTAGCTCCGTATCCTCTCCACTTTCGGACCACCGACTCAGTTTCGGGTCTAGCCAACCCAGTTCCCCATTCGGGTCCACGTGGCGCCTTTCGGCAAAGACGAGGAGAGGTTGGTATCGGCGGAGGTGGACGGTGGGGTTGGTTTTGGTGGTGCTGCTGTTTGTTGGGGTGAATTGGTGGATGCTTTCTCGGATCCAGGATCCTGTTCGTTTTGGTAAAGTCAAAAAGATTAAGTTCAGGTTCTTGAAAGGAAATGCTTCTACTGTTTTGATAAAGGTCCGGTTTTTGTTGTGTTGTCTCGAAAAGATTGTCCAGTTTAATTTTAATGGTTGAAGTTTAGAACCTTATAGACTTGATTGAAATGCATAACTGTTATAGTGATAACATACATTAAAAACTAGTAGAGTATTTGATAAATTCATTAGAAGAGCTAGCATTGGTCAAGAATGCGGTTTGTTTTGATAACGTTAAAAGAGTGTACAGATTCTTGAAAGAAATTGGTTATACTGTTTGAATTCGGGTAGAGGTCCGGCTTGTGGATTCAGTATGCATCTTGGTGGAGGGAGTAGTAATCAATATCTGGAAGGTGGAAAATGCTAACTTGTAGTAAGAGAATCTGAGATCGTACGGAAATTAAATTATGAAAGGGAGCTGATTTTAGATTTTTAAATAGTGATGACTGCAATATGCCATGTTAATGTAGTTATCAGTATATAGATTGGTGATTTATATAATGAAGCGATATACACTAATGTGAGTTTGGAGTATGAGGATATAATGAGATAGTAGTGGTAAAAAGCTACTTTTATATGTTTATGTTAGTTTTGTATGTTATAAAAGCTAATAGATTTTTGTAGTTGGAAGGAAAGGAAGAATAAACTTAAATCAATAAACATTTGAATTGATCAATGATGGGACGATATTTCTTATTCATGTTTATCTCTGCCTTATTGGACTTTCTAAATGTAATAACAAGGGGATTGGATAAGCTAGCAACTGAAATAGAATGGATTTAAGTAAGATCTCCATGCATTCATTTTATTATATACTTCCTCTAGCAGGACAACTTATTTTCTCTATATTTTCCCATAAACAAATATTGGGTAATAATGTTCACAGAATAATATACTCCGTATACTGTAGTACTCCGTATGTTGTAGTACTACTTTAAAGTAAGGGCGAAGTACACTTCACAAAAGAACCACAGTTTTGCACGACTCCCCGTTACTTCGTTTAAATTCTAATGAAACATTCTTGATTATGGAGCATATTCTTGTGTTAATGGGACGAATCTTCCATAGAAAAGTTATATTGATGTCAAGAAGAAAACTATGAGTTACTGACTAGTCAAAACCTTATAGAATTCAAGTAATTACGTTTTAAGGATTCAGAAAAGGAGTTAATATTGGTAGAATGATATTTGGAGATTTGTTGCTTTTCGAGAAAAAAGGGACATATCTGTCAAATGGTTGTAGTTATTGTCTATGGAATCATCATCACTTCAAGTTGAACATGCTATCATGAAATAATCAGTCCCGTGTGATATATTTATTACAGAACACTGTCTTCTGTAATATATGGAAACAGCATATATAACACCAGGGTAAACAGCATTTGAATGATCCAATGTCAATCATGGACTTCCGTTCTACCATAAGGCAATTTAACATCAGATTGTTTTATCTGTAGGAAGAACTGAAAACAATAGGCAAAGGGAAAATGCCCCAGAAAACAGCATATGCCAGGCTACTATCTAAGGCTGCACATGCTTTGGCAGAGGTATGGAAGACTTGAAAGAGGCCCTTTTACGGTTTTCTGAGTGGACAAATGTTTCTAATGTCATTTCTTTGATTCTTCTTAAGCTTTGTCTTTCTTTGTTTTAGGGACAGAAGAAGGCTGAGCCAAAAGACTTGTGGGTAGACCCCTATGTCCGTGCTGCTTCCTGGATTTCCTGCTCGTACAAACGTGACTGGAAACCCAGTGGTTATTCTTTCTACCTTTATATTGTCTTAAATGTCATAATATGTGAATTTGCATGGGTCATAACTTGTCTTTAACTGATGTTTGTTCTTATCTTCCAGACGGAAGTAATGGTTATATGATGGTTACTGCAAATGGAGGGATAAACCAGCAACGAGTCGCTGTAAGTTTTATCTTATGTGACTCATTCCTCTTAACTTGGTCTTTGTATTAACTTTGCTATTTACTATCTACACTAAAACATGTTTTACGTGTATAACCTAGTGTTCTTCTTTGTCTATTAATAGATCTGCAATGCAGTTGCTGTTGCCAGATTACTGAATGCAACTCTTGTTCTTCCCAAATTTATGTATAGTACTGTATGGAAGGACGTGAGGTAATCTGTCCATTTAACACTTCTTCCTAGTCACCATGTTTTATAAATTTTTTTTGGGGAATTACTTTCGGGAAAGTCTCTTCTAGAATTTATTGTTTTACAAAAATGAAAAAAAACTTAATTTACAGATGGACTTGAAAATGATTATACTATATTCTGACATGTTAGTTATTGATGTTGCTTGGTCAAGCAACAATGGAGAATCTAAGATGATCTTTAAAACCCGAAACTGATGGCCAAATTGTACTATTTCTTAGTCAATTCGGCGATATATATCAGGAGGATCACTTCATTGAATTTTTGAGACCTGATATCCGGATAGTAAAGGAATTGCCGAAGGATTTGCAGTCATTGGATTTAGAGGCTGTTGGAAGTGTGGTGAGTTTTTTTATACTCTCTTTTGTTTGTGTAGTTTGCACTTGAAATTGGTAAGTTTCTCATGTTCTTCTCATTAATTATGGGCCTTCTGATCCAGGTGACTGATGTAGATATTATAAAAGAAGCCAAGCCTAGTTTTTACGTGAAGCATATTCTTCCCATTTTACATAAAAATAGAGTAGTCCATCTTGTCGGATTCGGGAATCGGTTGGCATCCGACCCAATACCATTTGAGTTGCAGGTACATCTCCTATATGCATCCTTCAAATATATTCTTCTTTCCAGTTAGACGGTCATTTAATTGCCTAAACTTTAGTCACTTGTTGCTACTCTTTCCTAATACGAGAGCTTCATCTAGAGACTTCGGTGCAGGTGCAATTTTCATGCTCTGAGATTTATCCCCAAAATTCAAGAAACTGGTGCTCTACTTATCCAAAGAATGCGCCAAAATTCTACTCTTCCGGCACCACTGGATCCTTACCTTGTTGGGCCATTTGCAGTAGCAGCAATGAAAGGGGACAGGTCTAATGCAGAAAAAGGTTCAAAATACCTAGCATTACACCTAAGGTTTGAAATAGACATGGTGGCTCATTCATTATGTGAATTTGGTGGGGGTGAAGAAGAGAGACGGGAAATGCAAGCCTACCGTGAAATTCATTTTCCTGCACTAGTAGAGCAGCAGAAGACAGAGAAGTATGTTCTATCCTTTCTTGTATTATGTGGCTGGTTATATACAGGTGGCAAAACTTTTATTGGTACCACTTCATCAGTTAACTGGAGTTGGTTTCAGAAACATGCTCTTTGTATATTTAGTTGCTTTCTTCTGGTTGATCAATATGTGATGCTACATGCTACCACAGGTTACCTTCACCAGAACAACTTAAATCCGAAGGACTATGTCCTCTGATGCCTGAGGAGACAGCGCTGATGCTTGCTTCACTTGGTTTTAATCGTGGGACACACATTTTCTTGGCAGGTGCTCAAATTTATGGTGGGGAGGCAAGATTGTCAGCCTTAACAACCCTATTTCCAAATCTCGTCACAAAAGAAAGCTTGCTTTCTTTGACTGAAATGGCACCGTTCAAAAATTTCTCTTCTCAGGTGAAGTTGCTCTTTCCTATTCAGTGTTCTCTATTTTATTGGCCCATTGATTGCAATTTGCATATTAGCTCTTTCCATACCTTCTAGTAGGTTATGCTGTTCAAATTATCCCATCACATATCTAATAGAAAATTTGCTTTGGTACTATAGTCAGCGCAACTCACCAATGATCAAAATCTTTCAGCACTTTATTTATTATACTTACTTCTCGTACTTTTTATTTACATTTAACGTTCATTAATCAAAGATCAATAGAGTTTACAAGTTACAAGTCAATTTCAAAGAAAAATCTTTTATCGACTTAACATACCTCTGTTAGGTAAACTTTTTTTTAGCTCATGCAAATCTGATAAATTTCAATGTTTTTTGTGCAGTTAGCTGCTCTAGATTTCATAGGCTGTGCCGCTGCTGACCTTTTTGCAATGACAGACTCAGGGAGTCAATTCTCATCCCTGGTGTCTGGTTATCGGATATATTATGGTTCTGGCAAAATGCCAACAATACGACCAAATAAACGAAGACTTGCAGATATATTTGTAAAGAACAACTCCATACAATGGGCAGTATTTGAGAAAAGAGTGAGGAAGGCTGTCAGACAAAACAAGCGTGTATTTACGCGGCCAGTTGGCCGTAGTGTGTACAGATATCCACGATGCCGAGCATGTATGTGCAATAGAGACAATGAAAATAGGCGTCACTAGGTAGGTAGATCCTGGAGAAATTTTTCTCCAGGTCTATTATTGTACCATAAATTATTGGTTCATTTATCTGTGGGTTTGTAGTTTGTATTATTCATCCAGGCATTGCACAATAGGCTTCTGTACAATGTTGTCTGTTTATTAATCATGTTCGATGAGTGGCAAAGTTGCCTTTGGGGGCTCCATACGAAAAATTCCAAATGTAATATTTAGGTATCGCCTTCCATATTCAAGAGTTATATACTTCGAGGCGTCTTGTAACACTCTTCAATATTACATCTATAAATTCATGGGTATTGATCTACGATTATATGTCAATTGTATTCTTGAGTTTACTTATTCAACTATACTTCCAACACTCGAATCATATTGAAGTTACCATTACATAATACCAAAATATTAAATACTCCCTTCAAACCCATTTCTGAATGCCAGCGCCCCCAAGGGCACAATGATACCAAGAATGTGAGCTTTAACTGAATCATTGCATTTTGTCTCTAATGAAGAGCAAAAAGAAGACCAATAACAAAGCCAAAAAAGAACGGTAGTTACGTGCGTCTGGACGATAAAAAGCATATGTTTCAGATGTGAGTTTTACATGTCTGAAGCCGATTTCTGCACAACAAAGTCAACCTAAGACGAGCACACACATACATGAGGTCAAGTGACTCGATCGAAGAAAAACCACATCAACTTCTACGGAAACATTAGGCGGCTAAGCAGAGAACTGATGGTCTTGCTTTTTGTACAACAAGCCAATGTTACAAACAACAGCAGATTTGAATGTATCGAGGCAATTTGACAGCATGCTTTCATGACCTCGGCCTAACCATTGCTACCTCTTCTGCCGCTTTGGAAGCATCTGAAGAAGCACAAAAGGAAAATCAGGGGGCATGTAATTATAAATGCCAATCAACAAAAACAACCAAAGATTTTCCTCAATATGAGCAACGGACTTAGAGTTGAGATGAGGGGTTCAATATGACACAACAGTAAAACAATATGACACGTAAATAGTAAAACCCATAAGTCAAATTGAAATATCTTGTCTTATACAAGATCAAACGAATCTAAAGCTTCAATGCTAATGCTGGCACATTTGCAAAACATCCAGCTCTGCACCAGATTCATTTGCAAAACAATTTCCCATTTTCATTTTTGATTACTCAACTACATGCAACAACAGAGAAGCAACGGAGATATCGAAATCATGCTACACCATCAAGAATAAAGTTGCATTAACACATGAAAAGATAAACTATTCACAACAGACCTTAGTTCCCGCCATTTAATTCTTCGAAGAACTTTGACTTTGCACAAATGCCGATGTTCATTACGGATTAGTTCACTTAGTTTCACTATGTCTTTGTATCCTTGATTATAATTAGAAAGAAGACACTACATTTTAGGGAAGAGCATATTGTATTATTATGAAAGGTATAAGTGAAGAATAAAAACTACAAAAAGAGAAAGAGCTTAGTATATTGAAACAACCCCAACATTTAAGTGGCACGTTAGAGTAGAGAAGGAACTAAGGAGTACAGTTTGCTTGTCACTTCAGGAACATATCAGAGGCCTAAGGAAAACATATTACCTTGCCGTTGCTCATTGGAGAGGACGGTATAGGCTTCTTCGGTTCATCAGTTGCACATTCACTGCAAATGAAATGCTCTAGGACCTTTGCTTGATCAATCGTCATCTCCATACAAGCCGGATGATACCTACCACAACCATGGAATATACTGTTAAAGGGTATTTATAATGATAATCCTGGCATTCTTATATCGAAAACATATGTAAGAGATAACCTCGAAGTGTAATAATGTGATCAATTTTGTGTTTAGATCAATCTTAAGTGTTTCATGCTTCAACATCAAAGTAAAAACAATATAACATATTTTGCACATCTCAGTTTGAATATTTGAAAGTTGTGAGCACAGTTATTCTAGTTTAAATGCATAGGATTTCTCAAAGTAATTAGCATTACAGTATGAGAATGCCTTGCCGAACAGATTTCAAGAAAATACTGCATAAATTTAAAAAGGAAAACTTTAGTAGTTACGTCAGCCAATTAGCATTTTTACAGTAATAAAATATAGGAAACCTTTGTTCCTCAATACCGGTTCCTGCAGAACAAGGTGAATTACACAGACAATCACATAAAAGATTAATTACAAGCCCTTTTTTTAATCGTGTGAAGCAATTTAAAACATAGAGGCCTGAGAATTATAATCATCAGCTCGGTGCAGACAACGTTCTAATATATATACACCATCAGTTATTTTATTGGGCTCAGATCTCTGAGGTTTAGCTGGAAGTTCCCCAAACTTGAATATCAGTACCAGGTTTGACACTATTAGCTCGTTTACTTGTTTGAGACTAGCATCCCAGATAAACCCCCTTAAGAAGTCAATTCTGCATACATCTACGTGATCTTGAAACAATCTTCACCAAAAAAAGGGAAATTCTAATGGTCTAAAAAGCTACACCAGATAAATAACATAGGGGATCCACCACCTCTAACCTTTAGCCGCTATCAGAATGAGATCCACATTGCAAAATGCAGTAAAACAAACCATATACAAGAGAAAGTTGTGATACCAGTCTTTACACTCATCGCATTGTACCATCAAATCATCTGGATTGTATGGCATCTCACATTTGCAGTACCTTCACATACATCCAAAAGAGCAAAGTCTCTTAGTAACTCAGTGTGACATAATGATACAAACTCAGACCAAACCACTGCAAAAAAAACTCACACAGCAACACGGTCAGGAATAAAAGCACCAGTTGCCGCTTTGTACTCAAATCTGCAGTAGTAATCTTCAGGCCCAACATTTTCTAGCTTGGTGTAGTTCTTGAAGGAGTGAACAATGCATTTTCCCTCAATGGTGTTAGCACTCTGCATATCAAAATGGTCAGAGAGGAACAGTTCCTTCACCCCATGGAACTGTCTCCTGCCCCCAATGGACTCCTCAGGCCTGTAATACCATCTCACCCGAACCTTCACATTGTTCCGATTGTCTGCCTCTATCTTCTCCACACGTGCCACATATGGTGCCTTGTCACTTTCAGAAGGTTTCATCAAAACACAATCACCGGCTTAAGGTTTCGGACAGACATCCGGAAGCAAGTGTCAGTTACTTATAATAGAAATATTAAAATTAGCTCCATAGTCGGTCTTTTGAGCAACTTAATCAATAAATACAAAGTAGAAAGGAACCAAAAGTTACAGAGAACAGAAAGAATAAGTTAATCTAATATGGTATATCAGCTGCAACGTTACCTCACTTGTACCTTGATATTCATATCTATAATGTAGTCAATAGGCTGTATAAGTTCTTGGGGGCTCAAAATCAAAACAACAACTGTATGCTAATATTTTCACTTTCAAATCGAAGTTTTGCTCTTATCAGATGAAATCAAAGTTAAATGATGGATTGTTACATTGCTAAACATGCATACAAACATTATAACATGCAGACAGAACAAGCAAACTTCCACAACACCCTAACATAAACAAAAAATTCTGTCTTCAAAGCCCTGATTACAAAATGAAGACAACAAAATTGAGGAAATCTCCTATCTATATCCTCATATAACAAAAAAGAAGTAAACGCCTCAACATGCACACAAACATTCCACATTTCAACAACCAACAAGTTCAATTAACCAACTACATTTTAACAACTACCCATCAACAATTATCAAAGAAAACTACAAAAAAAAAATTCAAAAAGAAAACATTTGACCCAAAATGTTAGCACTTGACATATAGCAGCATATAAGGAAATGCCTCAACATGCACACCCACATTCCACATTCGTAAATTTCACCAACAAGCTCAATCACCAGCTGCAAAAACCACATTTCAACAACTACCCATCAACAATTATCTAAGTAAACTCTATTAAAGCTCAAAAAGACAACATTTTGACCCCAAAAAAATCAACACTTCACATATAAAATCCTACAACATATATGGTTGCCTCAAAAACATAGTCGTCAAACTATAAGGAAGCAGATGTACCTCTGACAACCTTGTTGGTGCCTCTGATTGTGTAGGTATCCAAGTCCCTTTTTCCAGGTCTGGTCTTAGCCATCAAAAACCACTCACAATGGGTCCCAAAAACAAATCTTTTTTGCTATCTTTTAACTTATTATATAGTGATTTTGAGGAATAGGTTATATCTAAATCTACGTACACAAATAGATAGAGATGGATAATATGTATGGGTGTTTAGCTAAGGAAATACTTCAGGAAAATAGGGAAGAAATCTAGGTACATTGATTTAGGGTTCTTGTAGATTTTGTGAGAGAAATATTGGGGATTTTTTAGTAGATTATTTTGGGGTGAAAATAATTTGGAAAGTGAATGAAAACCTAGACTTGTTTGTTTGCTACTTGGGAGCTAAAGAGGTGAGTCGGAGGAGTGCAGGGGGCAACACTATTTGCATAGTGGTACATTAATTTTCCTGGTGGTACACTAATTTTCTTTGAATCGTTAAGTATGAAGTCGATTCTTTTTAGTGGGATAATTTATAAAATTTGATTTGACTTGACAATTATATCCAATATCGACGACCACCGTTAGATGCGGAATTAAACTTTCATAAAAGAATATTGAAAAAGCAAACATCGATGTTTCGAGGAAATCATTTTTAAAAAGATGAAAACAAATTAAATATTTTTCGTGCTTGTCCTTCGGGTTTGGCTATTACAAGTAGGAAATTGTTAGGCATAAGTGACATAAAAACTAATCAAATTAAGAGTATGACTTAGGTGGTTAAACAATTCTTTAAGCACCATGCTTAAGAAGGGTAGTAGAGATATTTATAAAAGCAATTTAAATAAAAGGAAAAGAATGGCTATTTTAATTAGAATGCTAATATGTTGCCAATAACATTTAATGCTTCCATCATTCCCTTCCTTCAATTTGTATACCCTACAATTTAGTTATTATCACCCAAATCCCACGTTAAGCCATCACAATTCAATATTCAACAATAACATAACAAGAGAGGAAGAAAACTCGATACTACATAAAAAATATAATTATTGTATGGGATAAATGATATTGCCAAAACATTATAAGAGTTGCAATATATGAAAATATTAATAGTCAAAATATCTCGTCAATGGAGATAAAAATAATATAACATTATATGATAAATTTCATTGCAAGAAAATTATATGAATTGCAACATATGTAATAACTAATAGCCAGAAATTCTGACAAATTGTTATAATATAACAGTAAATAAAAAATTGCATTGCACAACATTATTATGAATTGCAATATATACTAAGAGCTGAAATGGCTATTGAATGAGAAAATATTCTAAAATGGTATGAAATGGCTATATACTAAGGTTGCGTCTGGCCTGGAATGGGGTACGAACGGAATGACTAGAGTAATGGAATGGACAAAGAAAATGAATTAACAAATAATTATTATTGTTTTGTTTGGTATGAACGTAGTAATGTAATTCAATTCTCATTAACCATTACATTCCTTAGTTTGGTATACCATTTATAATAATCATGTTATAACTAAATTACTAATATATCCTTTAACTGACAACAATATTTTTACTATTGGACATTCTATATAGACCATATATATTAACTTAAAATCACACTAGAGATTGGTTGAGCAAATCCGCTAAATCATCAGTGCAACTCTCAAAATTAAAAATATGATAAAGACATTCAGTATATCAACTATCAAGTCAACAACATTCGCTTCACAATACAATCATACCTTAGGACAAACTAATGAATTCATGAACAAATTATTGTAACAATAACTTAAAAGTAATGGATTCAAGTATCACAATTAAACTTCAAAATAAATAAATAAAACTAGTAAATAGTCTTCATAAACAAATTATCAATAATGAAGCAAACAACTTGATTAGAAAAATTTGCCTACTTGAGGAAAAAAATTGCGTACTTGACTTGAATGAGGAGATGGTTCTTGTACTTGAAGGAGGAGATGGTTCTTGATCTGATTTCACTGCAAAATTTGATAATTTGAGTAATATATATTAGTTGAGGAAGAAAGGAGATACAAGCATGAGTAACATGGGGGAATATATAAGCTTTGCTTAGAAACGTGTAATTGAGGGAGGGTACATGTGTCCTATCTTTTCTAATTTGATTCCCTCCTACTATGTAATGGGAAATTACCCCCAAATTGGAGTTAATGGATATTACCTCAAATGAGGTCTCTCAATCAACTAGGAAATGCAATTAAAATTAATTAATATCTACCAAACTAAGTCATTCAATTCCATTCATGTTTAATCCAGTCCATTCCACTGTACCAAACACACTCTAACAACTTTGGTATCATCTAATGAGGAAAACATGGTTACTATTAGCATATAAAAGTTCTGATAAATAAGGATATTAATATGAATAAATAACTATTGATAAGTATTGAAATTCTCTCTACAACTTTTCAAACTCAATTTCTCTCGTCAGCTTAATTCGATCAGCTTTTCTTCGATTCGTTCAAATTCGATCTAGGTCAGTTCTAACGGGTACGTATTTTGTTAGCTCAATTGATTTATTTATATCTTGTTTTTAATTAAATTATGCAATCGATTTCTTCAAATTTATTCTCGCTCACGATTAGTTAATTATGTTTCGTGATAATTAATTATTTTTCGTGAGATTTATTATGTATGTGAGATTGATTTTTTACTAATTTTGTTGATTTAATTGATTTTTTTTATTAATTAGGTCACTTTTGTGATTTTTGATTAATTTGATAAGTTTCTTTTCTTCATTAATATTTATTTTGTGAGTTTCTAATTCGAAGTTAATATACAAGCAATATATTTTGAATTACCATATTAATATGACATTCTCACAAATTTACATATTCATGAATATGAGTATCCTAAGTTAAAAGGATTCTCGATATCAATGGTAAATATTAGTACTGCACCACACCGAAAAGATGACGAGGGAGAAGTCATGTTTTGTTATAGTTATACATTAGCAACTAAGCAATTATTGCATTGAGATGTATAGAGAATCTACTTGAATATAACATGTATATCATTCGAATTAAAACAGAGCAAACACTCTAAACCTGAGTAATATAGAAACATGGAGTATTCTCAAACACAATATTAGATTTGAGAACCTACCAAGCATAGTGTTCTCAAACGCACTATTGAATTTGAGAATACTGACATCTTATTGGTATATAAACTCTCTTTTAACTATAACCACAATATTATACGTCATGTGGGTACAGTACCAACATTAACCCTTTACATGGGTATATTTATGTGAATGATGAAATATCGATGTTAGGATAAAGACCTCTCGCTTTCACCAACTTTAAGAATATTGTCCGATAGCTTATGTTATCCAAATATTCATGTAGTTAACTCTTTAAACTATTGTAGATTCTCAAATTCATTATTGTGTTACGAATACTAAGGTCAACAGATTCTCAAATCTAAAAGAAAATTGAGAATGCTCATAAAATTTATATAATTAACCTTGTAAACTATTGTAGAGTCTCAAATTCAGTATTGTGTTGCGAATACTAAGGTCACCAGATTCTCAAATCTAAAAGAAAATGAGAATACTCCAAAAGATGAATATATATGTGTAGTCGATTTTGATATTTTCAATGATTTTTGCTAAAATAGTATAACTATTGTCAATCGAGGCCCATTTGTTTGCAAATTTTTGATGTTCGTACCTTTCAATTTGCTCAATTTTGCTTGATGTTTGAGAGTTAAGAGAGAGATGATAAGAAATTAGAAATTGTGAGAAACGTATCTTGGGGGATTGAGTGGAAATAGGGACTTAGTTGCAATTACTTAATTTTAAAAGGACTATTTTGTAATTTAATGTATTAGGAGTTCTTAGAGGAACAAATCTTAAGGAAGCCGTAACCAATCCCGTTAACATCTAAACTTAGCATATGGAAATAATTCAGTAATAAGCAGAATATCATTGTCGAGATGTGCTTATTACTCGTATTTTATGAGAATAATGCTTCTAATTTCCATCAGTTATCGTGCTACCATTTCTGGGTACTACCAATTTTTACCATCTTTATTGAAAATGGCGTTACCAATTTTTACCATCTTTACTAAAAATGGAGTTACCATCTTTTATTTTGGTGGAGAGAACCTTCCTCCACAAATATGTGAAATCCTTATTTTTGGTTTTAATATTGTTAATTATCGAAAAAAAGCATAATTATCCTTGTCACCAAACAAATTCAAGAGATTCTGCTATGATATTAGCACCCAGGTACGTGCTCAATTTCTTTCACATAAATGAATTTTTTTTTTTCTTGTAAATTAGCGATGAGGTGAGTTTCGAAGCCATGACCTTCTGATCACTAACAAGAACCTTTTCCATTAGGCTATTCAGTGAACTCCACATAAATGAAAAACTTAAAACATCATTTGATAAGAAATCACAAATTGAATAGAACCAATTATTTCCGAAGGAGGCAGAGCTATGAAATAAAGAGGCAATAAAATATATTTGAATAATAAGATTAGCCTAGTAGTAGGTAGTTATTCCATAAAGAGGAAATAAAATGTAGTGTTTTGATTTTGACATTTCAAATCAAAACTATTACAAATTCGAAATTTCGCCAAGCTATTATCAATTTCTGTCGTGTTCACCCAGCAAAGATTGAGGGAGGCCGTAAGAACTCTCGGGAGTCCACCTCATGCTTGACTCATGTTCGCTAGAATTGTTGTTGTTTATCATTAGTTATTTGTATAGTTATATTATACTACTTATTAATTGTATGGCTTATTTCAGGAGTATTGTAGTTTAGTTGTACTAAACTTCTGAGCTACTTGTATTACGACTTTGTCTATATAACATCATTCGACCATCAAGATTGGTTAACTAGAAAATAAATCTCTTCATTCCCATTTCTCGATGGGAGTGTCGACGAAGCAAGCTTTGAACCCTTTTGTAACGGAGTTTGGGACTTTGGCATCTCTTCACTCAACATCAAAATTCTGAAGTGAGATCAGGACTTGGGCATCTATTGATGCAAGTCCTGATCAAATTCTGAAGCTCTCATAGCGGATTTCAGGGACATAAATTAGAACTTTACAAGTTCCGATCCAAGTCTTGATAAATACAATTTCAGAACGTATGACCAATATTATAAGCGATTTTGAATCCGCGAATCCCATTTCGTTCATATTCTCTCAAGCAAAAAAATATTCTATGATACATTGGTTCCCCTGATTGATTAGTACATCAACATCACAAGAGAGAAATTCTTAATACCTGAGGCATTCGATCTACTCAGAACACTTACATATCCGCGACATAGCCTTAAAAGTAGCGCATTTCTTTACACAGTTGATGAGTCTATTTTATGTGTTTGATTGTTATTTTTAATTGGTTGTGTGTTCTCTAATCTCTCATAATCTCTGATATATTTTTTATACTCCTAACAGTTGACACCCTGTAGAAGTTGTAACCTGATATATTGTTGTTGGATCTCCATACCGTTTTTGAATGAATTATTTGTAACAACAGTAACTCATACCAAAAAGTTGCAGTTTGATGAACTGGCCATCATGGTCCTTTTAGGGCACACATCAACCACCTCCACCCATACTATTTTCCAGCCTATCAACCCCATATTCACAAGTAATTTATGATCAAAACAAATTAGTACTAAAACATCAAAAAATATCAAACTAAGATAAATTTGGAAGTAGTAATTTTGTAGGAATCAATATCCAATTTTGTAAGTGTTAACTGTAAAAGGTAAAATTTACAGAAAAGAAGATGCACTACACATTAGCACATGAAAGGAACCAGCTGACAAAATACAAAAAGACACCGTCCAAGAGATTTATGTCAGAAAGCTAACATCTCTGTTTCAATTCATATTCAATTATTTACAAACATTTGTAACGTAATAAATCAATAATACTACACGAATATTCAACCACCAATTAATTTATGTCTATACTATAATATTAATATTGTTTAATACACCTTTTTAGTAAATAAGTTTCGGATATTAAACAAATTACCACCACGTACCCCTTCCATTGAACCACCTCCATCACTCTCACAAACACCACCATCACCACCACCACCAATTACACCGCCGTCTCCAGCGGATGCAACGCTTCCACCACTATTTTCATCACTTTTGCAGCTCAAGTTACTACGGTAGCCAATACACATTGGAACATTCAACTTCAAAATTTTCACCTTCTGGCCACCTCCGGCGGCGGAAGCACCACTACCTGTCGCCGGAGACTTCGTACCACCGGTTAGATTCCCATCTTTTCTGGAACCCTTTTCGCCGCTCTTTCCAACACCCTCAATATTCCGACCACCACCGGCAGCGGATGTGGTGGGGCGGCGGAGTTGCCAAATGGGGCTACTTCTGCCTAGATGGACACCGTTTCGGCTTGGACTTTTAGGCCACCTCGTAGACTTCGATTCGCCAGCTGAATTGCTCCTGGAACAAGGTGCACTGCTGACTTTTCTCGAAGTCAACCCCGTTGACCCCACCCTAGGCCTAGTTCCACCGTTCCCGGCTGATCTGCTTCTCCTAAACGGCCATATGTTAATGTTCAGCTCCGCCGCATTGCTTCCACCGCCGCCAAAAGCCACACTCCTCCTCTCTTTCTTCTTCACCTTTTCTTTCACTTTTTCTTTACTACTACTACTACTACTATTATTATCACTGGCATCATTATTTCCATGGCTAGAACATTTTCCATCATTTTTCTTGAAGATATCTTTCCATCTCTTCGAAGAAGTAAATGCAGAAGCTGATAAATTGCTCAAAAGAGCAGAGAGTTCGGGTACGGGTACTGACCCGGACTCAGACACGGGTCGGGTTGAGCCATGTTGATTTGATGTTGGTGGCGGATCAGTTTCTTGTTCTTGTGGAGTTGGTGGAGGTGGGGAAGGGGAGGGGTTGTTCTGGTCATTGTGGTGGTGGTGGTGGTGGAGCTGGTGGAGAGGGAGGAGGACACCGCCGGAGAAGAGCTCATCGGCTGAATGAAGGTCTGGTGGAGGAAATGAAGGATTTTTAACCATCCAAAACTCAAATTCAGGTGAGTTAGAAGCATTGCTTCTTCCTCTACTATTGCATGGAGATAAAACTTTTGGTAACTCTAATTCAACCATATTTTGGTTTTAAAGTGAAGTGGAGAAAATAAAATGTGTTGTAAATAAGGAGTTTGAGAAAATTGAAATGGGTAGTACTATGTTTTTGAAGTAAGAAAGTAGATGGAGAATTTAGAGAGAAAGAAGAAAAAGACCCTACAAGAATTGAAGAAGAGAGGGGGGCATTAAAGGAGTGGAAAAAGATAGGTACTCCAAATTTCAAGTTTTGTAAATATGGTTAGTTGGTAGGCATAATGGTTAGTTGATTTTCTACCCTTTTGAGTTAATCTGTTATACACACCAAAAACAGTGGTTTTAGGACTAAAATTACTAATCTATCCCTGATATTAAAAATGTAATAAATGAGTAAATTAAGTTGGGGGTAAAATAGTAATTTCATATCGAAATGGAACAATATTGTAGTGTGTATAGTGTTGCCTCCCTTTGAGTTTACCCAGGATGGTTCAACTTTTGAAAAGAAACCATTATTAAATGGAGGGGTTGAGAGTGACGGTATGTGTGTGAATTTAGCCTGCAATGTTCGATTGTATTGTGATTCATATTGTTCCTTAAAAGACGTTCCGGTAAAGGTAATGAGAGAAACAGTGTTCGTCTCCTTTTAGTGGTCCGTTTTCGGGGGAGTGAAGTTCGGTGAAATTTTAATAGAAAGTTAGTATGATATTATTAATTTTTTATTAAGATTAAAAAAAAAATTATTATGACAACTTATATATTTGTGTAAGAATTAATTGAGTAATTTATACATTAAGATAAATCTTAATAGAAAAACTTTTAATAGACAAAATATTCTTTTTAGTTGTATTTCACCTCAATTCACCTTAATAAATTAAACAATATTTTCACCTAAATTTACCTCAAATTATTTAATCTTTTAATAATAAAAAAGAAGGAATTTTTTTAATTTGTGAAATGTATCAAATTTACTAAATTTGTGTAAAAGCAAATCTATCTTATAAAATGGGATGAAAAGAAAATATTAATGGGATGTCATTACTAAATACTAGGTCAACCATATTTGATTGATTTTGGATAGTTAAATTTGACCTCTTGTGATATGTTTTTCAACAACATGTGGGTCTATAGTGAAGGCTTTCTCAACTTAATAATATATGATCCATATTTACATTTGAGAACTATTTCACCCACTTATCCATTAGTATTCTTTGTATTCGGAATTAGAGAAAGCTTCATCACATTGGATCTCCTCCATGTCAAAAGAAGTGACATTCTCTTCTTCACATTGCTTGTCGAGCATCAATAATACCGAGTAATATAATATTGCAACTAAATTGATGAGTCTTTTAAAGACCCTCTCGTTGTTCCATGTCTCGGGTCATTGAATTTCGCGATGTAAATGTTAAACTCTCTTGTTAAATCCATTAACTACTTAAATTTAATTATTCAGTATTTATTTTTTTTATTAAATTTACTTGTTAATAAAAATATTTTAAGTATCGGATAAAATCTGACCTGAATGAAATTTTTAAAGTACTCATTATTCAATACTTATTTTATTAAGTCTTTATATGAATGAATTAAAGTAGGGGCAAAATTGACAATATGTTATTTTCAGTTTTTTTCTTTGAACTATTATCAATCAATTTTCAGTATTTAGATTCATCTATAAATTGGATTCAGACATTCAGTGTTCAATCACTTATATTTAGACTTTAAATTTCAATTTTTATTCTTTAGATTTTACTAATTGGCCTTTAGTATGCTATACGTGTAATCTATTATATAATTAATTATGATGTTTCGATAACTTTTCCAATACGTAAATTGATCCTTTTCGAGTAAGTGTTAATATGATTTCAAAGAGTGAAGGTACAAATTAGGATGAAAGTAAAGGGAGACAATTTTTTTAAAAGGTCTTGCTCCTACAAACTTAACTACAACTCAATTTATTTTATTTAACTACATGTACTCCCTCTATTTCAAACAATATGATTTTTGGGAGTTTGTGTCCAACTTTGACAAAAAATAATTTTTTTTATATAAAGAATACAAAATTGACATGATTGTTTTTGTGTTTAAATTTGTTTCATAATATTTTTTTTGTATTTTTCTATAATATATATACAAAGTAGTTAATGACTAAAGTTATATCTCGCAAAATGTGAAGTCTATTATTCTGAAATGGATGAAGTATTATATATCACCGGATCGAAAAACCTGAATTGATGGGACGAAGTTACTCTTTAGTCCCAAAGATTTACATGATTAAAGATTAACCTTTCAACGTTGTACAAGTGTTACAAGGTACTCATCAAAGGTGATAAATGTTGAACATTCGATCCTCTTATTTCAGAGACCATAACAATAATGGTCATTTTTCAAACCACACTTTAACACTTAGGGGATTAATATACAACTATGTAATTCTTTAGACTAAAGTGTAACTACGTTCTACTATCTAGAATCATTCATTAACTATTATTTATTTATTTTTACTATGTATTTGCATGTAACCGTGATCAAATTGATATAATAAGTGAGCTTTGAAAATTATGAGTTTAATTTCCTATACCATATGACTTTTTTATTGAGTTCTGGCTAGCGTTAATAAGAATATTATTACGTTTAAACCGAAGTTACGAGTGTACACTCGATAAATAACGGACGTGCATCTCTTTATAAAAGAACTTGCTAAATCGTTTCTCAGTCTCATCAAATATACACAGAGGGTAAAACTTTATAATGATTTGATAGTGAATCATTATCGATAAACAGGCGATGACTATAATCAATCTCGATAGGTGAAATGGTGAATCAATACCGAAAATCGCAGGGAGAAATGATGAGCATTGATATTTGATAGTAGGACAGCAGCTAGTACAATTGCTAGCTGCCCACATACAACTCCACAACAGTTGATAGGATGTACAAATTATTACTAATAACAGTTGAATTATGGGAGCCAGAAAAAGGGTGAGAAAATGTAAGAGTAAGCAACTTTTGATATTTTCATCCTTGTGCTAGAGATAATTATGTTCCATGTGAAAAGTCATACTCCGTATTAGCTTCATATTTTGGAACGACCGAAGTATGCAATTAGTCTCACATAGTGTATACGACCGAAGTATAAAAATTGATATTTGATAACATCGAATGACCTAGTGGTTATGAGGTTTTTCTGTGATTTAGAGGTCTTGAGTTCGATTCTCATTGTAAGGGATGATGGGTGGGTTTAAAAAAAAAAGAAAAAATGGTGGATATTTTAGGGATATACATTGAAATGAATATAATAATATCTCATTTGACTATTTTAGTTCTTATCAACTAATGAGAATTTATAGTTAAACATTTTAAACCTTAGCTCCAAAAATAAAATGAGATCTTAAAATAAGGGATGAAGGAAGTAGGTAATGGAGGATAATGCTTATACACATGCTCTTTTTTTTTAGCTATTTATTCTCGTATTTAGTGTTACACAACATCTGAAGCATCGCTACACATACTATAACATATGTAGTGCATTCCTCAATGAGAAATTGGCCTTACAGATTTTTTCGAAATCTCTGTTACACTCAATGCAGGTTCTTCAACCTGAAAACTCTCCTTCTCTGCAACGTAATCAATAATCAATCACTGATTATCTCTGATTCCAAGCAATTCTTGGATTGCCTCCAAGGCTCCAACGGTAAGTTGGTCCTTGATGCATCCTCTTGGCATCTCCAAACTATCCATCTTGTTGATTCATCTTCATTCATATCGATCTCTTTAAAATGCATGTACAATAAAAGAAGTTCGTTAATCCAATAACTTTTTCATATACTTTTTTGTATCATTTATCTAATCGTTGATAATTTATGAGGGATCAATCCTCATTACTAACCTTTTATTATTGGATATCTCGTCTCCTTGCTGCTTGAACCATGTGTTATGGTAACGTTGGTTGGTTTGCCCGCTTGTTCTTATCTAATTTGTATTTACAAAGCATAGTTACAATAAAATATTCTCATAAACCAAACAATCATCACAAAATATTAACAACACAATTAAAATAAAAAAGTGTATTATAGTTCTAAATAATCAACTTTTTTGCAATTTTTTATAATATATAAATATAATAATTGATGAGTTAAATCTTTGAAAAATATAAAATTAATTAAAATAAAACGGAGGTAGTAATTCGTACAGAAGAAATCAAATATTTGGGCTACACTATGTGCACACCCAAACAGTGTTACTTTTGGGAGCGAAATTACCATTTTGCCCCTCTGTCAAGTTTCCTCAATCACTACATTTGCAAATAGGGGGGGGCATAATTGTAATTTCACTCCCGACAAGCACTGTTTGGGTGTGCATATAACAGATCAGCAAATATTTGAAGATGAATAGTAAGGACTCTAAGTTGCAAAACAGGATTGTGATAAGATTGATGTTAACAATGCTACACCACAAGTCCCATCGACAAATTATAACAAATGAGTATAGCAATTACCCAAATGATGATGATGATGAAGAAACTACAATTATCTTATCATCATTCCATTCAACTTTTTTTTTTGTTAGAGATGAGATTATTAGAATCCCAAAATGTAGCTAAAATTCAAAGTGCAGTTAATGGGTCTGCACAGGGGACCTTCTGAAATGGCGCAAAGCACAAGACGACTTTAATTAGGTGCTACATCTTCATCACTATTCACTATCCTAAACTGTCATTTTTGTCAAAGTCTTCATCTTGCCCCTCGTCTAGTGCTGGAAACGAGTCGGGTAATCCGTTACCCGTTCGAGCACCCGGCTCGAATACTCGACTCGAATAATCCGTTACCCGTTCGAGCACCCGGCTCGAATACTCGACTCGAATACTCGACTCGATAGACCACTCGTTAGTTGAGGAGTAGGGTAAGGGTACAAGGTTGTGCTCGTTTGAAATACCCGACTCGCTCGATAATTACCCGGCTCCTTAACAAACTACCAAATTAATTAATTAATTTAATATGAGTGTTCAAATATTATTTATAATTAAGTTAAGTAAACTTTATTATCAATATTTCAAATAACTAAGGTTTATATAATTTATTAATGTACCAAATATAACAATACATTCATTTTTGTTAAAAAAAAGTTTTTCTTTTTTCGTTTTGCCTTAAGGAGCCGGGCAATAAAGGAGTAGAGCCGAATAATTACACTACCTACTCGTAATCATAAGGAGTCGAGTAGGGTACTGAAGTTATGCTCACAAAATTACCCGACTCGTTACTACCCGACTCGTTATCTTAAGAAGTAGGGTGAGGTACTCCACTACCCAGATCGATTAGACTCGTTTCTAGCACTACCTCTGTCTACAGTCAACTCACCCATTCTTTACTTATTAACAATCTTTTTTATGTCACCACATTATTATATTGTTACATCTTTGTTATGTATTTTATAACTATATCACCAAATCTCTTACCAAGTCATAGTCGTGTCGATCTTTAATGATAAAGTTGTAAGTTGGTATTAAAGTTTGATATGTCGACGAGTTAATTCGGAAAATTAAACTTTCATCGAAGAAAAACAAATGAAAGTACAGTCTTTCATAAATTTTTTTGTAGAATCGAAAATGAAGTTTCCATTCGTACATGTCAGATCATGAATTAGTAATTGTATTTAACTTTCAAAAAAAATCTTGATTATGTTAAACTTTCCATTTTCATAATAAAATATTACGAAATTCCCATGAACAGGATCCAACCTTACTTCATGGTATTTACATATGATTCCTCTTTTATAAAAGTTTTCAAGACGACTTAGTTGATCCATAATTTATATTTTTATGTTATTAATAATATACTAGAATAGTAGAAATGACACAATATGAAAATTTATGATGATTATGCAAAATTATTTTGGAATCAATTTTTGTATTCTACTCTATTTTAGGATTATTTATTCTTTTGAATTCTATTTTATTTTGAAGTTTGAATATTATGTATTGTAAGACATTTGCGCTTTTTGACCAATCGTGTAGAATCTATGTTTAATGTTGAAATTGAGTTGTTATTTTATTATTGTTATCAATGGTGATTAATATTACTAATATTTGATTTAGTAAATTGGATTTTATTTGAAATCCATTATCCACTAAGATAGAGTCATAATTTCGAAAAGTTCTTCACCAAGTAAGCCAGCTTAGGACTTGGTTTAAATTCGATAAAACTAAGTGAGCCACTAGCTCGTTTAGACTAAAAAAGTCACCAAGTCAAGTAATGTCGTCTTTAGCTTTAGTTCAACTCTAACTTATTAAATCACTAGTGGTTCCAACTTATATATACCATGGGAGAGATTAAAAGTATGAATTGTTTCTTATTTTCTACTTTTTTTATTAGCCAAAATTTGAGATTTTTATATAATTTAGGAAGAATATAAACTAATTAATTCTAAATATAATAAGTAAAAAAAATAAGTAGTCAATTAATCTAAAGTCGATGAATGCAGATGCCATCTAGCATGGAAAGCTGAAATTATGTTTTGATAATTGAGTTAGAATGGGTTACAGCTTGAATGGAGGACAAAGGCATTGTATTATTAGGATGGCTTACTTATTTTCTTGGCTTGTATCATTTGGCAATTTTTGAGTTTTTTTTTTTTTGATAGATAATTTTTGAGTTTTTAATTCTTACAAGTTATGTGGACAGATCATTATCATCCGAACTTTAGTACACTTAATATGCTTCCTCTTTTGTCAATTTTAAGCTAATAATTCTATTGATATGAGGTTACAATTTGATTTGTTTGTAATTAGTTGTCTTATTATAGCAAATTCTTATGGTTTAGAGTTCGTGGAGTATTTTAACATTGTTAGGGAGGCCATGTTAAAATTTCATGTTCATTATATTTTTCACTTTACATAATTGTTTATTAAAAATTCGCATCCAATATTTGATTAATTCGTTTTCATTATAACAATATCTTATAAAAATTTTATATTAGAAATAGGAAAAAACAGAATGAACACTTGACAGTAACGTTGCTGTCAATTTTAAGAACTAAACTGCAACAATAAACCTAAATGATTTCCATTATTTTCGAGAAACATATACTCCTATATTACCTCCCCATATTTTTCGTAAATATTGTAATCACTCCAATTAACAGAAGCGACATTCGTGATGTAACCTTCTTGATGGGGACTAGAATAATAGACTATCATAATTGTTACATACACTAAGGCATGATGTATTATGATACAGTATATTACATGGGACATAATAAATCATAAATATCTTATCATAAATAGAGGTCTCACAATTATCCCTTTTTATATGTCTTGATGTAACAATATATCCAATATGTTAATTAAACAGAGAATTTGGACCACATTTTAGTATCCCAATCAAACTTAATCTTCATAATCATGTTTCAACTACCAACATTATTATTGGTCTAGTGTAGTTATAGTTGAGCAAAATCTCCATATCCTAATCTCTCTCTCGAAATCCCAACCACAATTTGAGTCCCAGGACTTTGAGGACAAAACACAGAGCAATCAGCCAGCAGAGAGACCAAGACACTCAATTTGTCATGCATTAGATATGGATCTCAAAAATCTTATTACCAGAGCCCAGACGTGCATGTTCCTTTGTTTTATTTGTAAGATAAGATGTTGATTGCTTACCTTACTTTCTATTTTGCATAAATATATATGCAATACACACAAGAATACGTACTACAAAAGGAATTTACTACGGGTTTATTGATAAATGATAACTCGTCCCATTCTAGCTGTTTCCGAATTACGCGAAACCCAACTTGTATGATACGTGTCTTGATGTCGTTTTCGCCTTCAAAGAATATGACCGGTATCCTAACCATATACATTCCGTCGTTGAAGTCAGCGTTTGTTCGTTGGAAAAAGAGTGTTAAATTTTTGTATATAGCTTGTGTATTGTGATGAATTTTTTTGGTATAACTTCAATGTTTACTTCTTATGTTTGTGTAAGGGTAGCGATTAAACAACGACAAATTCATTGCTTTCAAGTTGTAATAGATGATGGCTCATTGAAGTGGACAATAATAATCTAAATTTCCCTTTTATTGAGCCAATGGTGCTTTCCTAATGCATTCCTTCATGGTTTTGGACAAAGCCAAGGTCTAAGCCCGTTTTCCAAGTCCTTTCCTCAAACTGTTTGAACGTAGCCCATTGTTTTCGTACTGTCCAGTTGCTCATCGATCAACCCACTATGAAAAATGATCTCAATAACTAGCCTTCTGGGTTATATACATTTTCTCTTTGGCGATATTATGAAAGAGTATATGATTATTTGGAAGTGTAAAACAAATATATATACTTTTTGAGAATTGTGGCTTGAGTAATGTTAATGGGGAGTTGTAAAACATTTATTTGTTTGTAGAAATAAACATTTATTTGACTAAGTAGTGTAAACTATTCATTGATGTGAATTGGAAGGAGTATTTACTATTTCCTCCCTCCAAAAATAATTGACGTTCTAGCAATATACACTTAGATTACGAAAAATTAAAAGTCGTAAAAAATACACTGAAAAAGTGAAATTACAATTATTTGAAACTATATCATTGGTTGATTTCTAATTTCAATAGAAAAAATAGTCAAAAAGTTCATTGAAAATGTAAAAGTACAATTTTCAATGTTAAAATATCAACTATTTTGGGACAAAAAATAGTGTCAAAACGTCAATTATTTTTGGACGGAGGGAGTATTTAATAGTAACATTTTGCTACTTCAACTGGGTATTCTTTTTTCCAAGTAAAAGAGTGTTGGTTTGGAGATATGACCTTAAGCTAAAATTATAATTAATTCATTATTAACTCTCATTTATTTTAAAAATGGTGAGAGTATCAAGTTTTAGAAAATGCATTATTAATAATATCTTAAGCTCACCTCTAAAATAAATAAAATTTGAGATGGAGTTGAGATTCTTCGGTTGGTGAGTCTTCAAACTTAGCAAACAACATAATCTTATTTTAAAAGGTTGACAAAGATGCCCATTGCAATAATAATAAATCATGGCATGCCACTATATACATGTTAAGCGTCAGCATTCATTGACTACAAACCTCATGGGATGCATCTTCAATTTAATTAGATTTCAATAACTTGATTGCCTTCATATTTCATAACATACTCCCTGTGTGTTCTTTTTTTATCTTGGGCTTTTTTTATTTTTCCACGGTCACCACGATACAATTTAAAACGAAAATATCTCTAATTTTACATGAATAAAAGTTACAAACAATTTAAATTTCGAAAGGACTAATGACACATCTGATCATACATCTTTCACACCATTTGATCGCACATGTTTCGGAATGTATTGTTTGATCAAATGGAGAATGGTCTGAAAGATGTATGACCGAATGAGCCATTAGTCCAATAAAAATTTCTCAAAATTGATGTGAAATGATAATTTTAACCCCTCAAATGATACCGCTAACGGATGTATTAATTGTTGGGATTTTATACATGTTTTGCATATCAAATTATACAAAAACGTATAAACGATCGAATACAAAGTTCTAAGTTCACATTTAACTACGAGTTTCGAGTATACCTCTTGAAGCGTGATCGAGTGCGTAGCGGAAGAGCAACGTCCGTTCCTCTCTCTAGTTAGTCCACACCAATGCGTGATTGATTCCTCCCTTGAAGCAACTAGAGCTTGAAGCGTATATGTCAAGAATGAACCAAGAGAAAAACGATTTCTTCTCTTGGTTTGTGTGTATATTTTCGGCCAAAAACTAGAGGAAGGAGGGAGTATTTTTTTGCTTTTTCTTTCTTGTCTTACAAAGTGTGCAAAAAGGATGAAAAACATTGTCATCAAATGTGGTCTTAATATGGTGTTAATCACATTAACATCCATATGTAACCTCCCCCTTTTTCAAGCTCCCATTCAAGCGCATTGTTTGTGTGTGACCTTCTAGGATCGAAATAACATTAGCCATATGTTAATAAAATATCGACAAGTATTTTACTATCATATAAATCATGAGCGGGTCCTAGTAAAACCATCAAGACCCCTAATGTATTTCGAATTCATTCCCAGCTCGTATATTATTGTCAAACAAATAATATACGTATGAACTTAACCTTAAATAAGTAATCACTTCGAACAATCAAATTGTTCAATGGGCACTAATTATGACGTGTCAAACATCTCATAATTCCAACACTCCCACTTGCCCTTGGACGATTACTTGTGAAGTGATTCTTTCGCATCGCGATTCTCACAGTCAAGCTATGGTAAGATATGTGTCACCATACTCTTGCACCTGTACTGTCTCGGATACATAGAATTAATGTGATACCCAGTACTGCTACTGGAGATGGCCATCTTAATCACCATTAATCTACCGAGATTTTATGAATCAATCGACATAACCGATTTGTGCGAATCCCCTCTGATGTACAACCAATGTACCAACATGTTCCAAGTATGCCCAACATATGCCTTTATAGCCTCCCTTCTACAAGAGACGATTTACATAGTCAAGACACGCAAGTCTCATGCTAACGCATTCCTGCCATACAGGTCTAAGAATCACCATTTAACATAAGTTCGATGAGAAACACTTAGGACACAGATATGTCATCTTCTAAGTTCTCATGGCGGTCGAATCCAGTATCATATCTTGGACTAGTTCCAAGATATATACCCATGTACATGACTAGAGTACACTTACTCCCTTTCTTGTCTAAGAAACGTGACCAAGACAATCATGTGCATGCTGATCATTACAATGTTCGATTCCAATCAGTGAACATTTGATTAGAGATAAGTTATCCCCTTGCTTCTAGGCTTAGTAGAGGGTTTCTCATTTGGGATCCTCAACCCCAAAGACCTCTCTAGAAGCCATGGATAACAATGGAATCAAAATAAAGATATATGTATGAAAGACAGTAAAACTGAAAATAAACATACATATATTTGAATCAATTATTCAACATAATCTTATCAGGACTAAACTATGACAAAATACAGACAATACAGCTCCCACTAAACCTAACGCCATTCAAGCATATATCTAAGTCCTGCACCAGATACGTGCTTGTCATGTTTGCTCTGAGGCAAAGGTTTGGTCAATGGGTCGGCCAGGTTATCGTCTGTATGTATCTTGCATACACTCACATCGCCTCGTTCCGTGATGTCACGAATGATGTGATACTTTCTGAGCACATGCTTGGAGCGGTGATGTGATCTTGGTTCCTTGGTTTGAGCAATTGCACCAGTGTTATCACAGTATAACACTACTGGCTCGTCAATGCTAGGTACAACACCAAGCTCACTCACAAACTTCTTGATCCAGCATGCTTCCTTTGCAGCATCAGATGCTGCAACATATTCTGCCTCTGTCGTAGAATCAGCCACAGTGCCTTGCTTGCTACTGCACCAAGACACTGCGCCACCATTGATGCAAAACACATAACCAGACTGAGATCTAGAATCATCTTTGTCGGTTTGAAAGCTCGCATCGGTGTAGCCTACAACCTGTAACTCTTTATCTCCCCCATAGACAAGACACATGTCTTTAGTATTTCTCAAATACTTAAGAACGGCCTTTACGGCCTTCCAGTGCTCTTGTCCTGGACACGATTGATAACGACTTGTTACACTCAAAGCGTAAGAAACGTCAGGTCGTGTACAAAGCATGGCATACATGATAGATCCTATGGCTGAGGCATAAGGGATCTTGTTCATCTTCTCTATTTCGATGCTGTCTGTGGGACTGTCAGCACGACTAATAGAAATGCCATGTCTCATAGGGAGATTACCTTTCTTGGAATTTTCCATATGGAATCTAAGTAATACCTTATCAATATAAGTGTTTTGACTCAGTCCAATGAGTCTCTTAGATCGTTCCCTATGGATCTTAATTCCAAGAATGTACTGAGCCTCTCCTAGGTCTTTCATAGAGAAACATTTGCACAACCATGCCTTGACTGATTCAAGCATGGGTATGTCATTTCCTATGAGAAGAATGTCGTCTACATATAGCACGACAAATGCAATGTTGCTCCCACTAACCTTCTTGTATACACAAGAATCTTCTTCACATCGAATGAATCCAAACTCTTTGATTGATTCATTGAAGCGAAGATTCCAACTCCTAGATGCTTGCTTCAGACCATAAATAGATCTTTGAAGTTTGCATACTTTCTTAGGCTCTTTCGAGCTTGTGAATCAAGGAGGTTGTGTCATGTACACATCCTCTTCTAGTTTCCCGTTAAGGAAAGCTGTCTTCACATCCATTTGCCAAATTTTATAATCGTAGTATGCGGCAATGGCTAAGATAATCCGAATGGATTTAAACTTAACGACTGGAGAAAAAGTTTCATCATAGTCGATACCATGAATCTGTTTGAAACCTTTAGCCACAAGTCGAGCCTTATAAACATGGACATTTCCATCTTTATCAAGCTTTCGTTTAAATACCCATTTGCATTCGATGGGTCTATCACCCCTCGGCAAATCAATCAATGTCCATACTTTATTATGGTACATTGATTCCATCTCGGATTGCATGGCTAGGAGCCATTCATCAGCATCAGGTTGTTTCATGGCTTCCTCATAAGTTGAGGGTTCCCCGCTTTCAATCAGGAAAAATTCCCCATACCATCTATCGGGTTCCTGACGGGACCTTTCGGATCTCCGAGGGATGTTTTGAGTATCAGCAGGCTCGTCTACGGTTTCCCGTGGATCGAGTTGAACCTCTTCTTCATAAGAAGGGTCCACCTCCTGAGGTGATTCAGCTAAGGTACTAGTACCTGCTACATCACCCTCTTGAACAATTTCAAGAGTCTCATTACTCTTATATCTCTTTGTAATGTATTCTTTCTCAAGGAAAGTTCCATTACGAGCCACGAAAATCTTATTTTCGGGTTTGAGATAAAAGTAATATCCCTTGGTTTCCTTAGGATAACCAATGAAGTAACACTTGTCGGATTTAGGTCCAAGCTTATCTTTGTTAACTTTCTTAACATAGGCCTCGGATCCCCAAATCCTCAAGTACCCTAGTTTGGGAAGAGTCCCAAACCACATCTCATGTGGAGTCTTAGGTGCTGATTTGGTTGGACATTTGTTTAGTGTGGAAGCGGCAGTTTCCAATGCATAACCCCAAAAACTAGTTGGGAGTTCTGATGTGCTCATCATTGATCGAACCATATCTAATAAGGTTCGATTTCTCCTTTCGGAGACACCATTGTGTTGTGGTGTACCAGCAGGTGTGAGTTGTGATACAATACCACATTCTCTTAGGTGCTGCAAGAAGTCATGGCTCAAGTATTCTCCTCCCCTGTCGGAGCGAAGAATCTTGATTGTCCTGCCGAGTTGGTTTTCTACTTCTTTCTGAAATTCTTTGAACTTTTCAAAGGCTTCACTCTTATGTTTCAACAGATATACGTAACCATATCTGCTGAAGTCATCGGTGAAGGTAATGAAGTATGGAAAACCTCCTCTAGCGGGCGTGTTCATTGGGCCACATATATCAGTATGTATGATTCCCAATAAATCACTTGCCCTTTCACTCGTACCAGTGAAAGGTGACTTGGTCATCTTTCCTAAAAGACATGACTCGCATTTGTCATAAGATTCAATACCAGATGACGTAAGAATTCCATTGTCATGGAGCTCTTTAATGCGTTTGTCACTTATATGACCGAGTCTGCAATGCCATAAGTATGTCGGGTTCAAGTCATTGGGCTTGTTCCTTTTCATACTGATGTTATAAGTTTCTACACTTGTTTCCAAGATATAGAGACCACTCTGCAGGGATGCAGTACAATAAACATTTCCATTTTTAGAGATAAAACAACCACTTTTATCAATAGTAACGGAAAAACCATCCAAATTTAATAAGGAAATTGATATAATGTTCCTACATAAAGTAGGAACATAGAATACATTATTCAAAACAATACAATATCCAGATGGTAAATTTAAAGACAGTGTTCCTACAGCAAGAGCTACAACTTTTGCACCATTGCCTACTCGTAGGTCCACTTCATCCCTTGTGAGCTTCCTTCTATTCTGCAGGTGCTGCATATTTCGACAAATATGAGTACCACATCCAGTGTCTAACACCCAAGAATTAGAATCAGAAGGTAAATCAGTTATAACATGAATACCTGTTGGCGGAGTAGTAGTGGTCAAACCACTCTTCTTGTCTGCCAGGTACTTCTTGCAGTTTCTCTTCCAATGGCCAATTATTCCGCAATAATGACACTTGTCTTCCCTTTTGGCATCCTTCTTGGATGCCTTTTGAGTAGGAGTTGTTGCACGGGGGGCAACCTTAGTCTTGCCTTTGACACCTTTCTTCCTCTTGAACTGTTTCTTGTTCTGAATGGTCAGAACAGAGGAAGAAGTGCCTTTTGCCTTCTTAATGTTTTGTTCAGCATTGTTGATCATACCATGCAGCTCAGACAACGTCTTGTCATATTGGTGCATGTTAAAGTTCAACACAAAACCACTGAAGGAATCAGGCAGCGACCTAAGAATGATATCCACAGACATCTCCTTAGAGACGGGTGCCCCCAATGAGGCCAGTCTTTCGACCAGCCCTATCATCTTGATGACATGGGGACTTGCTGGCTGTCCATTGCCTAGCTTACAGTCAACAAGAGCACAAACAGTATCGTATCTCTCATTGCGTGCCTCCCGCTGGAACAAATTTTCCAGCTGGCGGTACATATCGTAAGCGTTGACCTCTTCGAATTGAATCTGAAGATTCGATTCCATGTTGGCCAACATTAAGCACTGGACATCTGTAGCATCATTCATGTGCTGTTCATAGACATAATACTCATTCTCATCGGTGGGAACGACCTCAGGAAGTTTGGTGGTGAGCACATAATCTGTTCTCTCAGACTTGAGAATAATTCTCAAGTTGCGAGCCCAGTCATGGAAATTAGCACCATTAAGTTTGCATTTCTCCAAAGCGGAGCGGAGAGACTTAGAGTTTTTATCGTTCGTAGACATGATAACTACAGCGGTAAAAAGCGAATAAATAACTCAGATAAGCATGTCATAGTGATAATTCAAAATATCAAAATATTTGAACTCATACAATGTGTTCATAATCCTACTAAAATACACAATGTATCCGAGAACTCAGATAATTAATAATCGAACGGCAGCACGCAACATTTCGACTACCAATCATGTGAGTAGGTGAATGATCACCATTTATGCCGGGCATAATTCTCGGTGTCACGAAAAATCTTACAAGATTGCATTGGTGACAACTTTTGCCAACAGGCCCAAATCTGATTATGGGAATCACTGTTCAAGTAACCTGAGCCTACTGACGAAAGTCAGAATGAACAATCGAAGCCCGATTCTGAATCGGAAATCATTCGATTATTCCATCGGGATCAAGTCATAGGACATGTCATGTCTGCCAATCTGGCAGGTCCATGCATACGTATGTCTTATTCCGACTTTAGGGTCAGGTATGGCAAATTACTTGACTTAAGGTAGGATTAGTTATAAATATATAATCATGATCATAAATGCATATATACATTCACTCAAGCAAGAATATATATCATATGAGCATGAAAATTAAGAATTATAACGCAAATAAATGGGATTAGTGATATGATCTAAAAACCGAAAAGAAAACTAGACTTAATTCTAAACTAAGTCTTCAGTCCTCCTTCAGTTCCTTCGGTGGCTTCGTCTTCTATTGATTACAATCACACGTGGTGATAAATAATTGACACGCAGGTCAATGTAATAAATAATAAAATAAAAGTGACACAAGTCGTCATAAAATAGCACGCAGGCTATATTTCTTTTTGACACAAGTCGTCATATAAAAGACAGTACGCAGACTGTATTTCAAAAACCAGATCATATCACTTATCCCAACATTCATTCACAATGAAAATAAAACATCCAATATATCAAAATATATATAATACATGAATTAAGTCAATTAAAACATGTAAGGATGTCAAATAAGGTACACACAATTATAACACATATATGTAATAAATTGTACATCAAATGTAACAACCAAATCAATAACTCATAGGTTTTACATAATTAATTAAGGCCTTTAATTTTAATTAATAAGCATTTAATATTATTTATAACCAATATAAATAAAATTAACAACTAATCATATTAGTGCTATTAATTAAAATATTGTAACATTAAAATCTAATCAAATTATCATACAAGTTATAATAATTTAATTAATTTTCTTCTGACAATCAAAAGTCAAAATACTAGAATAGCCAAAATATTCACAATAATTAATAAAACAAAATCCAAAACAATTTTAGGACCATTTTAATTATGTGAACAGTCGTGAACAGTGTTTCGTGAACAGTGAAATCGGAATCACTGTTCATCCGAAAAACACTGTTCATCCGAATAGTGTTCCGAACTTTTCGGATGAACACATGGCTATTCAAAAATCATTTTCGAGCACTTAATAAATCCAAATAAATCCAGAAAAATTACAGTAGACTCGAAAATCATTCTAGTATTTGATTTATATTTTTTCAGAATTTTAGAAAAATATATACAGCCGTTAAAACACTGTTCAACCGAATGGTATATCAAATCCGTTCGGGTGAACATATGACTGTTCAAATGTCAATTTCGAGCACTTAAGAAATCCAAAAAATTCCAGAAAAATTTCAGTAAACTCGAAATTGACTCTAATATTTTATTTATATTTTTCCAGAATTTTATAAAAAATATATACAGCCTTTAAAACTGTTCAAACGAAGGGTATATCAAATCCGTTCGAATGAACATATGGCTGTTTCAAACATTTATTTCGAGCACTTAACAAATCGAAACAATTCCAGAAAAATTACAGTGAACTCAAAATTCAATGTACTGTTTGAATAATATTTTTCCAGAATTCTATAAAAATATATACAGCACTTAAAACTGTTCAAACGAAAGGTATATCAAATCCGTTCGGATGAACATATGGCTGTTTCAAACATTTATTTCGAGCACTTAAAAAATCGAAACAATTCCAGAAAAATTACAGTGGTCTCGAAATTTTGTCTACTGTTCGAAACATATTTTTACAGAATTTTAGAAAAATATTTACAGGCCTTAACAATTACATAATTGCACAATACACATAATGCACAACAACCTCAATTGATGATATCAAAACATACACATATGATATTATAATTCATGAAATCAAATTTCAAGACATTTAAAGTGAATTAGAACATATGTACCGGGCTCTGATACCACTGTTGGGATTTTATACATGTTTTGCATATCAAATTATACAAAAACGTATAAACGATCGAATACAAAGTTCTAAGTTCACATTTAACTACGAGTTTCGAGTATACCTCTTGAAGCGTGATCGAGTGCGTAGCGGAAGAGCAACGTCCGTTCCTCTCTCTAGTTAGTCCACACCAATGCGTGATTGATTCCTCCCTTGAAGCAACTAGAGCTTGAAGCGTATATGTCAAGAATGAACCAAGAGAAAAACGATTTCTTCTCTTGGTTTGTGTGTATATGTTCGGCCAAAAACTAGAGGAAGGAGGGAGTATTTTTTTGCTTTTTCTTTCTTGTCTTACAAAGTGTGCAAAAAGGATGAAAAACATTGTCATCAAATGTGGTCTTAATATGGTGTTAATCACATTAACATCCATATGTAACCTCCCCCTTTTTCAAGCTCCCATTCAAGACTAGCATTAGTGCATTTGAATTCAAAAAGTCAAATGCATTCTTATGCATCATTTTTGGACGGTTAATGGGGTGGAAATTCCACTTTGGAATTTCCTCCCCTTTATTCTTTGACGTTTACACTTTTAACCCGGAAGTTTCAATCGTATTGAAAATCAAGCGCATTGTTTGTGTGTGACCTTCTAGGACCGAAATAACATTAGCCATATGTTAATAAAATATCGACAAGTATTTTACTATCATATAAATCATGAGCGGGTCCTAGTAAAACCATCAAGACCCCTAATGTATTTCGAATTCATTCCCAGCTCGTATATTATTGTCAAACAAATAATATACGTATGAACTTAACCTTAAATAAGTAATCACTTCGAACAATCAAATTGTTCAATGGGCACTAATTATGACGTGTCAAACATCTCATAATTCCAACATTAATACAATATAATGGATGGAGTGGCCTGATGGGTGAAGTTTAAAAACATGCATGATTTCGAAACATATGTGATTGAACGGTGAATAGTGTGAAACATGTATGATGTCATTAGTCCTTTAAAAAATACAGTTTGAAACGAATATAACAAGATCCAACATGATTATATTACTTTTTATCTACTAATAAAAATTTATGGTCAAAGTTTTTAAAATTTAACTTCATAAAATCTAAAAAGCCAAAATAAAAAAAGATGGGAGGAATATACTACTGTGAAACTGTACATTACTGATAATGCATGATTATCATGGGAAGCAACTAATTTAGGTTACATGGATGGTGTGATCTAGACGGTACACCGTGTGATCATCAAGAATTATACTTTCGAATGTTGATGATCATAATTGTTCTATTTTTAAACGTTGATGGTTATAACGTCTAGATTTGGGATAAAAGTTATTCCCTTCAATCTAAAAATAGTGATCTTTTAGACATTTGAAGATTCTCTAAAAAGAATGGTCTTTTACATAAACCAAACCAAAATATCATTTTTTCATTAATACCTTAGTTGCATTAATTGAAGCTCAATATTAATGAATGAATCATGGATGTTTATGTAATTAAATGAGGGTATAGAGGTCATTGTGAGAATGTTTTAATGTCTTCTTATTTTGTGTGAAAATTCTAACAAAAACATTTTTTTTTTTATAAATTAGCGATGAATAACGACTACAATGGTATTACAAACAATGAATACAGAAATTCACTAACTAGAGAGTTAGAGTATAATATGAGACAAATTTGTCTACAACAAGGTTCGAACCCATGACCTCTTACATGAAAGATTGGGTCGGATGTCACTAGGCTATTGAGCCATCGGCAGAATTCTAACAAAAAAATAGAATTTAAGATCTCTTAGTTGGAAATTTGGGTGAGATGTCACCATACTATTGAGTCATCAATAAATACAAGTACTATTTTAGATACTAGATATATGGTATTATTAGAGTCGAGTAATACTGATGAATAGTACAATTTCTATACTCCCTCCATTCATAAATTATAGAAACATTTGACTTTTCACGATCACCAAGACACGATTTAAAAAATTTAAATATTTTTAATTCTAAAGACGTAAAAATTATAAAAAAAAGTTATATTAAAAAAATACGCATTGAAAAAATGTAACAGAATCTCACATTATATTATTTCTTATCAATTGATGAAAAGTCATGTCCAAAATTTCTAAATTTGAACCCAAAAAATGAAAATACTTCTACCTATGTATTTATTGTTTGTAGTATATATAATTATGTTCATACTCTCATTCCTAGATTTTGTTTAAATACTCACTGAATTTACAAGAAGGTTGATAAATTATCTAATTTACCAGAAAAATAATAATTATTCCAACAGTTTTGAACTAACTGGTACACAACACAGCAGGAATGCTACTTTAAGATGATGACTATGACTAAACGAATAATTTAAAGGGTCTCCGGTAGGTATCTCTTATTCCGTGGCTTTGTAAACTTCGTAGTTGTAAAGTTGATTACTTTATATTTTTCAATTTTGTCTCTTTTCCTTTTTGGAAATCATACGCTATTATTAATTGAATTTAAAATGTGAAATGCCACATGGTTAACCTCTAGGTGGTTGTGCCCGTTTGACTTAATATGGCCGGCATACCTTATTATCATCGATCGACCTTTTCATTTAAATCATTCCCTCCGATCCCTCTCTATATTTGTCCCATCCTTCAATCTGCAAAACCTTCTAATTTTACGGAATATGCCTATTTCAATTATATTTTATCAAATATTTATTTTATACTCCCTCCGTCCCTAAAAGATTGTCACATTTTGACTTTTGTGGTCAATTACAACAAAATTTGATCACAAATTCTCACTAAACGAAAAGAAATAATATAGTCTTGTGGGACCTCGTTAGATTCGTCTCAATATATATTTTTGAAATATCAACTTATTATAATTCTTTTGCATTTAGAATAAGAGATATTTGTATTTTAAATCGTGTTTTATTGAACACCAAAAGTCAAATGTGACAATCATTTAGGGACGGAGGGAGTAATAACTTTAACTTGAATAGCATGCCCGATCATACCCCACTCTCCCTCGAATTAAAAATATCCATATTCGTTATGTTCATTATTATTTTTTTGGCTTTAAAATAAATGTATGTGATGATATACATAATCAAAATAAAAGGTTAATATTTTACAAAACCATAATTTGTTTATTTCCTCAATGTATTTTCTATTAGGGGTGTTGAGCTATATTAAGTTTGAATGTAATATACACATCAATGATCAAACTTTCAAAATGAGCTAAATTTAGTGAGCAATATAGTATTTAGTGTTTATGAACTAAAGATATCGGTTAAGAATCTAAGCGACATACATAAGTTCGAAGACTATGCTAGTTAAAATAGAAAAACGTAACTAAAATCAACTTCATGATTATTGAAACTTAAGAATATAACTATATAAATAATTCAAATTATTTGAATTCAAACATCATTATGATGGTCATTAGTAAGATAATTATTTATATTGAACGATATAACCGTTACACAATAATTAGCCTTGATGAACGGTTAATATTATAATTAATATGAGATGACGGTGGTCATTTCTCTACCTATAAATAGTTATCTTTCATTCCAACTCACAATATATGCGTCTGAATAGTTGGAGGTATGTAAATTATATTTTCATTTAACGTAATGTGACAATCATGTAATTCAAAATTTTAGGATAATGTTATATTTCGTTTCATATAACAACTAGAAGACCATTTGTGCCATCAAATAACTCCTACAATCGTAAATTACGTACACACATATAAAATCCTAAATTCCGATTTTCTTTCCTTCATTTGAACTGTATTACTATTGTGGATCAAAATACTAACTCAATTTGTTAGATGTTCAATTATTATTTATATTAATATGATTTATTTTAAGAAATTTTAAAAAAGAAAATAAAGCTATTATCAAGTTAAGTGAAGACCATATCCTAGTCTTCGCCCATATATCTTAGTTTTCCCACCAATAATCATATTGTTTGGTAAAGAAAAGACATCCTTGCTTATATGTATCCTTATTCTATTATCCAATCCCATTAAAATAATGAGTCCCATCCAAACAAAACAAGAATAGTCCTCACTAATACAAACTCCCCTGCCTAATTATTTATTAACTTATTCTTCTAATTTGTCCCTTCCTTAGTTTAACTTCAACCATCTCTTTATTATTACATCACATAATACTAAACAAAATTTGCCGGACCCGCCTTTTCTTACATAAATGTCTATCTAGACATTGTCCCATTTCTCTTGTGAAACTGATTCAATCCCTCGTGGTGGTGGTGGTGCCGCTAGTTAAAGTGGTGGCCCATGATTTCATTATTCATTCTCTTCACATGATTTCTATGCTTCGTTATCTCTTGTAAGTATTTATTGCTTATATATGTGTGTGTTATTCTAACTTCTTTTTCCGTAAACGAGCTTTCGAATCGTACTGTTCGAGTCGAATTGATTAATTGAATATTGAGATTGAAAAAGTTCGACTCGTTTACATCCCTAATATATACTTGATGGTTGGTAATAGTTGTGCATGCATGAGTGTGAATTTTTTTGGGAAGTTTGAGTGAATTTTGGTTGATGGGCATTGAGAAAATGAGTCAAGAAAGTGAAATAATGGTGGAATTTGGTATGCAGGGAAGATTGAAAGGAGCAGTAGCAAGAACAATATTGGAGCTCCTGAAGGCGGAAATGAACGGTTCTGATTCGTTGGTTCGGAGGAAGAGCTTGAAAGAGCGGCTTGGATTGACCGGGATTGGTTGCTGCGGTGCCACGTGGCGGCCTAGTTCAGCTGCCGGAGACTCAACTCTCGTGGAAGAAGACGAAGATGAAGATGGAGTGGTGGTGATAAACATGGACCCCACTTCACCTGAAATCCCTGAGAGGTCAACGATTGGGTCAACGCCGCCTATGGAATGTTCTGGTCAAACTCCGGGGAGGTCAACGATGAACTTGGCGGCGGCGCTAGCGGCGGAGAGAGAGTATAGATCGGAGATGCCCATTGGGCAGAGCGAAGGCCCAACAGAGCCCAATAAGACGCCTGGGAGAGTATCGTTGATGAGATTGTTGGAGGAAACGGACGGCTGGGATGAGAAGGTAGTGGTGGGGAATGATTCGGTGTGCTGCGTGTGCATGGTAAGGAAAAAGGGGGCAGCTTTCATACCATGTGGGCACACTTTTTGCAGAGTGTGTTCGAGGGAGCTTTGGTTGAACCGAGGGACTTGTCCCCTTTGCATCCGTTCTATTATCGAGATTCTTGATATCTTCTAAGATGGGGGTGGTGGGGTATAGGGGGTGGGTGGTGGGGTGGGGTGGGGTGGGGTGGGGTGGGGGATATGGAATTGGGATTTGCTCAAATAGTATGAAATGTCAAATTTGGGTCATCACTCATCAGTATGTTTTGTTACTATATGTCTTCTCTGATTTTTTTTTTGGTGAATGAAAAACATTGAAAAAGGGAAAAAAAAGTGCATAGTATTTTCTTACAGTTTTCTATTATTTGTACAGTTTGAACTTTGAACGATGAAATTTATGAAAAGTTATAATTTATGTTCTATTGGTCAAATGTTGTATAATCGATTGTTCCATAGTTAGATGACATCTAATCAAGCTACTTATCCTAATGAGTAAGTGATCTTGCATCTATTAGTGACAATAACTTGGTTTTGTCTAATTGTTTGAGCAATCATCTAATTTAGATTACTGGTAGAGATGGCTAGGGTGGAAAATGTTACAATGGTCTTATATACTTAAGGTTCTTTAGTTGTTGGTTTTGTCAAATGATAATAGAATTAGTATTCTTTGTGGGGTTCCCTAATTAAACACTGGAATTTCTTGAATGTGTGTGTCCTTTATGGGGCAGCCTTGAAGGGTGAGTATGAGACTTTAATAGGAAAAAACAATAATTCATTAACTGTATAATTATTACAAATATAATACTCCCTCCGTCCCTAAATGATTGTCACATTTGACTTTTGGTGGTCAATAAAACACGATTTAAAATATAAATATCTCTTATTCTAAATGCAAAAAATTATAATAAGTTGATATTTCAAAAATATATATTGAGACGAATCTAACGAGGTCCCACAAGACTATATTATTTCTTTTCGTTTAGTGAGAATTCGTGATCAAATTTTGTTGTAATTGACCACAAAAGTCAAAATGTGGGTGATTCTGAAACAATTCTCTAAAAAAGATGGAGAGAGAAAAACACCCAAAACCTCTCAACTGTCAGGAGAGAGAAACATTTCCCAAATGCCAGGAGAGAGAAAATACTAAAACTGCTTGTGGTGGTGCTTCGGTCATCTCCGGCCCTAGTAGTGGTGGCGGAGATCGCCGGAAGGAGAGAGAAGAAGGGGAAATTGAGGTTATTCCTAAATCATATGCAGATGCGGTAGGAAAACCCCAGTTGTCAAGGTTGAAGCTCAGTTATATCAAACCGGAAGAGGTTAATGGAAAATCGGTGATCAAATATCAGTCGCTTGATATTATGCCCAATGTTATGAGATGGCAATCGTCTGCGGTTGGTTATGTAATTGGCACAAACCCTACTTTTGGAGCAATTGAGACTTATGCTAAGCGCAATTGGAGCAGCTTTGGATTTGAGAAGTGTTTCAAGGTGGCGGCAGGTTTGTTTTTGTTTCAATTTGAGGATTGCAAAGGGCGAGATACAATGCTTGAATCTGGTCCATGGATATTTGCTCAGTTCCCGGTTGTACTCAAAGCATGGACACCGGAGACGAAGCTTGAGAGAAGGGGAGTAGAGAAGATACCTATCTGGATCAGATTGCCATATCTCAGCCTCCAATTTTGGAATGCTGAAATGTTTAGCAAGATTGGGAGTTATGTAGGTACTCCGATGTTTGCGGACAGTGCGACCTCATCTGTTACTCGAATTGCTTATGCTCGGATGTATGTTGAAATTGATGCAGCCAAGGAGCTTCCTCTTGAAGTTCCTCTTGTAAACGAGAAAGGCGAGGAGTTTTTGCAGAAGATCCAGTATGAATGGATACCTCCTTGTTGTAAGCAGTGTAAAGTGTTTGGACATGATGATAAACATTGCAGATTTGTGGAGCGAGGGTCTCAGGGTCAAAATAACAGGGGGATGGCAGTTCATAAAGAATGGAGGCCCAAAGTCACTGTGAATCTGGAAAAGGAAAAGGAAGTAGTGGAGGAGCAAATTGTGAATGGGATAGTTGCAAATGAGTATCTCCCTGCAGGTGGAGAAATCACTGAAACTGAGCAAATAGTGGATGCAATTCAGGAGAATGTTGTGAATCTGAGAGTTGCTGAGCCAGTGTTATCACCTAATCCGTTTGCTGTTCTTGATGATGAAGCAGCAGAGCATCCCCAGGGCACAAAAAAGGTAATTAAAAAACTTGTTGCTCTTAATTCTAATAGTTCAGGTAGTGGAGTCAAGTGTAAGAGTGACATGTTAAAACCTGTACAGAGGAAGAGGGGTAGACCTGCTAGATTTCCTCCTGATAAATGAAGCTCATCATATGGAATATTAGAGGTCTAGGCAATTATCAAAAACAGCTTAGCCTCAAAAAAATTTGTACAAAATACAATATAGTAGGTCTTGTGGAAAATAAACTAAATAATAGCAATGTTGATAGTGTGTTAGAAAGAATGTTTGGTGGTTGGCATAGAGTTCACAATATTGTTGATGGTCATGTTGGAAGAATCATCATATGCTGGAATCCAGGTGTTGTGGATTTTGATGTCTCCAGTATTAATGATCAGCATATTTTTGGTAAGGTAACTAATAAGATAGAGAAGTCTGTGTTCTATTTGTCTGTCATATATGGAAGGAATTCCAGGATTGAGAGAAGAGCTTTGTGGCAGTCTATAACAAGTATGAAAAGTGTAGTAGGCAATGCAGCCTGGATAATTGGAGGTGACTTTAATTCTGTCAGAGCTTTCAGTGAAGCTGAAGGAGGTAATCTGCCTGATCACAGATCTATTGCTGAATTTAATGAGTGCCTGATCACAGATCTATTGCTGAATTTAATGAGTGTATTGTTGAAGCTGAGTTGGTGGAGCATCCACACATAGGTCATCAATATACCTGGAGTAGAAACTGGAAAGATGGGGAATTGTTAGGATGTTAGATAGGATTCTGTGCAACTTCAAATGGCTGGAAGTGTTTAGAAACTGTGAAATTCAAATTGGTCACCCTGGTCCTTCTGATCATTGTCCCTTGATTATCAGCATTGATAATACTCTGCCCCTTGAACCAAGGCCTTTTAAATTCCAGTTGTTTTGGATAAAACATAAAGAGTATCAGTCCATTGTTACTCAAGTCTGGGATCAGAATCATGAAGGTAGTGAAATGGATAAGTTGTTCCAAAAATTGAAAGAACTGAAGAAGAAGTTAAAAGCTCTAAACAATGATCATTTCTCAAATCTTAGCACAAAAGTTGCTGAAAAGAGAGTAGTTCTTGAAGGACTTAAAAGTAGAATTCTCAATGGATGCCTTGATCCTGTTGTATTGAGAGAAGCTGCAAATGTTGAGGTTGATTATAGAACTCTGTATGATGCAGAATTTCAGTTATTTCAGTGTAAATCCAGAGTGCAGTGGTATGGAGAAGGTGATGCAAATACAGCTTATTTTCACCAGTCTACCAGGTTGCATCAAGCTAAGAATAGAATCTCTTCTATTCAAGATAAGCAGGGTGTTATTACTCATGATTATGATCAGGTGAAGAATATAGCTGTAGATTTTTATAAGGATCTATTTTCAGCTCCAATAAAGAATGTGCAGTATGATGTAGAGCTTGAGAGATTGAATTTTGATTGCATCAGTTCACAGAGTCAGCAGATGTTAGTGCAGGATATTTCAGAAGCTGAAATTGAAAAAACTATCTTGAGTTTAAAGAATGGTAAAGCTCCAGGGCCTGATGGGTACACTGCTGAATTTTTTAAGAATTCTTGGAGTGTCATAAAGGACACTGTGATTCAAGCTGTGAAAATGTTCTTTGCTACTGGAAGAATGCCCAAATTTCTGAATTGTACTAGTATTGCTCTCATCCCCAAGGTTGCTTCTCCTAAATCTATGAAGGAATTTAGGCCTATAGCTTGCTGTAATATTCTCTATAAGTGTATCACTACTATAATAGCCAACAGATTAAAGCAGACACTAAGGGAGGTTATTGGACTTCAACAGACAGCATATGTTCCTGGCAGAAACATAAGTGATGGGATTCTATTGATGCAGGAAATTGTTTGTGGATATCATAAGGAAGTAGGAAAGCCTAGGTGTGCTTTAAAAATTGATATAATGAAGGCCTATGACACTTTGGATTGGGATTTTCTATGGTGTATCATGGGAAGGATGGGCTATCCTACTAAATTTGTTCACTGGATTAAAGGGTGTGTCACAAGTGCCTGGTTTTCTATATCTCTCAATGGCAGTTTACATGGATTCTTCAAAAGCTCTAGAGGATTAAGACAAGGTGACCCTATATCCCCATATCTCTTTATCATTGGCATGGAGTGTTTTACTAGAATGCTTCAACAAGAACAGTTATTTGAATTTCATCCTAGATGTAAGGAAGTGCAGTTGGTGAATGTAAGCTTTGCAGATGATCTATTTGTATTGGCTGCTGCTACTGACTCTTCTATGCAATTAATTAAGAGGGTGTTGTGCAAATTTGGAGAAATATCTGGCTTGCATCCTAACTTAGCAAAGAGCTCTAGCTTTTTTGCAGGACTTAGTGATGAAAATGCTAGACAGTTGAGTAACATTTTGGAAATCCCAATTGACAAACTTCCTGTTAAATATTTGGGTATTCCTTTAACTACTAGGCAACTATCTGGCAGTGATTGTAAAGTTCTGATTGAGATAATCAAAAGAAAGATTGATGGATGGGGGTGTAAACAGTTGAGCTTTGCTGGGAGACTAGTTTTAATTCATTCTGTCTTATTTGGAGTATATAATTACTGGTGTCAATCCACTTTCCTGCCAAAGTCTGTTGTTAAGGACATCTCAAAGATGATCAGAGCATTTTTATGGGGGGCAAAAGCAGAAGGCAAGTTTGTAGCAAAGGTGTCCTGGAAAACAGTTACAGGTGACAAAAAAGAAGGGGGCTTAGCTATTAAGGATATCATGTGCTGGAACACTACTTGTATGATAAAAAATGTGTGGAATCTATGCTGTAACAGAGAGGCACTTTGGGTTAGGTGGATTCACACCTATAGGCTTAAGGGGCACAGCTTTTGGGGGGTGAAGTCAAAGAGTACTGACTCTTGGTGCTGGAGAAAGTTGCTAAAGCTGAGGGAGTTAATTCAGCCTCATGTTAGAGTTGTGGTGCAAAATGGACAGACTACTTGTTGTTTGTTTGATAGATGGCACACCAGGGGATGTCCAGTTGAATTCCTATCTGCTGAGTGCATTAGGAGGCTAGGAATTTCACCAGTAGAGACAGTTGCAGAAGTTAAAGAGAGGCTTATGCATCACAGGGGAGCCCTACATGAAGATGCAGTGCAATTTGTGAATAGTCTGCCTAACATTTTATCAGAGCAGCCTGATGAATTGATTTGGTTTGGTCAGAAGCAGCATAAGAATGCTGATGTTTATGAGTGTCTTAGGCAGCACCAGAATTCTGTTGAGTGGTGGCCTATTGTATGGTTCAAGGGGCAGGTCCCTAGATTTGGATTCATTGTGTGGCTTGTCTGTTTGGGTAAATTAGCCACCAGAGATAGGCTCAGAAAATGGAATGTTATACAAGAGGATATCTGCGTGTTGTGTGGAGAAGCAGAGGAGTCTATTCAACATTTATTTTTCTTGTGTCCCTTTGCTGCTGTTATATGGAGAAAGCTTCTACTTTATCTACAGGAATTTCATTCCCCTCAGGGGTGGAATGAAGAGAGCAAATGGGTGCTGGACCGAGGCAGAGGCAAATCATTTAAAAGTCGATTGAGGAGGCTTTGTCTTGCTGCAGCAGTGTACCATGTGTGGGCTGCCAGAAACAAGTGCATATTTGCTCAAGAATGTCCGGATGCTGATCGATCGAGTGCTAAGTGTATTCAGGCTATTGTCAGTAGGGTTAATAGTTGGAGTCATATTCCAAGAAATAGACATAATTGGAGTCTTTGTGTTAGTTGGAACTTTTGTATGTCTATTCTTAGGTAGAGGGATGTTTGGTTGTAATGTTGCTACCTTTTATTTTCAATAAAATGTTTCCTTAAAAAAAAAAAAAAAAAAAAAAAAAAAGTCAAAATGTGACAATCTTTTAGGGACGAGGGAGTAATAAATAAATAGGTATGTCAGTGGGGCACGATATTTAGGGGCTTGGGTCTTGAACCGGGTCCAGGGCAAATATGGGATTGGATCGGACTCGAACTGGACTAAGGGACCTAGGCCTCGGATTGTTTGATCGGGCGCATCCCTTAGACATATCACATAAGGGCCTCAAACTGTCCGAGCGGCCCATCACATGTCATCAACATGATCACCCACAATTAGAGCCATACACGAGCGAGCCGAGTCTGAGCTCAAGAATTTTTGGCTCGACTCATCACTAAACGAGCCTTACATTTGGCAAGCTTTTGCCGAGCGGAGCCATTCACGAGCTAGCTCACTTAACTCATTTCAGAATTTCATGTTCAATCAGATTAACAAAAATTTATTTTACATAAGCAATTAATAAAATTACTTAACATATAACAAGTAATAAAATTAACTAACATGTAACAATGTAAATAAAAACATTAAATTGACTACAAATTGACATTTGACATTGATCATAATAATTGAAATAGCTCGTAAGGAGACTGACCTTCTCCTCGCGCCAACGCTGACTAGCCTTCTCCTCGCGCCAACGCATCGTCAACGCAGGAGGTTCTACACAATTTCATTATTTGAGTAACAATTACGGGTCACTCGTACAAAAGAAAGTTATGAAGCTCGAGATCTCGAGAAGGATTCAAGATCCAGTTGAGGCCACTTGAGGGGGGATCACAACTTCACAAGGATCCATCACTATGTCCAATAGTACTGTGTTATCAGCCCGAGAAGAGTGCATTTCCAATGGAGGCCCAGGCCCCTCACATAAAAGGGCTCGTCAGTAGTCATACACAAACTAATTTGTAATGATATGCAGCTATAAATGAATATTTATAAACAAAATTTAGCATACTAAATTGGCAGGAAATCATAATAGTTGAAATCGTTACGGTAAAATTTCTCTAATTGAGTCCAAATTGTGTTTCACATTGAAAAATAAGGAATTACTCCACGTGACATTAATTGGTTTTAATAAGATGGTGTCTATTCGAGTTATAAAATGATGCTATCTCCTCATATGTTTGTGATTCAGATTTAATTGATTAAATTTCTATACGTTAGAACCTAAATTATACATTGAATGACTTCCAAATGCTACTAGACGATCAACATATCTCGTCATACACTCATACTCTTCCTCCTTTAAACAATAGTAGTCAACAACAAAGAGTAAATTCTACTAAATTTGGAAACTAATTTTCAACGGTCTTTCATAACCACATGCCATATATGATATTAAGTAGATTCATTGACCCAATTATTAAATTGTAGCTTTCAATGCTTTACTCAAATAAGAGATTTGAGGAGTCTTCTCTCCTACGAAATAATATTTTATTTTCCAATTTGTTTGCGAAATTAGGGGCGTGAAAAATTATAGATTTCTTATTATGGTTATAGATCAGTGTACTCTAACATGTTTAATTAGATGATCAAAGTACAATACATATTTTAAAACATAATTGATTGAATAATTTCGTGAAAAATAGCCTTGTTAGTACAGAAAAATAAAGTTGTAAGTTCGAAACACATGTCATTACTAATTACATAAAGAAAACATTTTCAACTGGACCACGGTCTCAACTATGTCCTATAAGAACATTAAAAACCTTCTTTTTATAAATAAAAACATAGATTTCATTTATGAGTAAGTTTATGATAAGCTTGTAATAGTAGAAGCTTGTACTAGTAGACTAGTAGCACTAAAACTAAAATAAAAAAAACATGTTTAGTTGATTAAATTGCACGTATGGTAACGTCAATGGATGGGTCAACAGTCAACGTCAATAGTCAAGACGCTTTAAGACGCTTTAATGGAATGGAAAAAATTATTGGAAGTGCATGCTAACAAGTCCTGGGTAGGTATCATAATTGATATACCAATTATCGTCGACATTCTTATCGAGATTTTAGTCAAGCTAAGGGCCCCTATAGTTTTTGTTTTACCATTGACTTCGGTTAAGAGTTTAGAGGGTTCACTTTAAAATTAATAAATAATAGAGGAAGTAGTCTAATATTTTATATATTGATCTTGGAGAACATCGACTTTCGATGTGCGATGTGCATACTCCCCTCACGTGTAACTCAATCGTCAACGGATTTTCATCGGTATTATTTATCGGAACAATACCGGTAGGGTTACTTTAAAACCAATTGGCAATATAGAGGGAGCAGCCCAAGATCTTATATATTGATCCGGGAATACATGCATCGACTTCTCATGTGAAATGTGCATCTTAACAACTTCTGAGCTGGGAAGTTTATTTATTTACATTTCACAAGAAGACACGAACGTACGTTATTGTTTTTTGGTTGATAAATAATGTCTAATATATATACGTTTCATGCATTCACTAACACATACGAACATTGTGAATAAGTTAGGAATTGATATTTTCATTTCATTATCAACCTTTTGAGTGTAACGTTTATATTATGGATTATATTCCCATCTTTACCAAATAACATATGGCAAGTCACAAGTGGCATCTTTAACCTTTTGGATGTTAGATTCTCATCTTTAAGATATAACAAGTGCCATCTAATTTACTGCCCACCAACAAGATTCATAAAATAAAGCTGGCATTTTTATTTTGTTATTATATACGAGAAACAAATTCTGACATTCCGATAGTAGATATTCCTTGAATAAAAATACCATTTATCACGTATCCATATTAATTTAAGTTGCATATTGGCATCTAGTTCGCCCACTATATTTATATGTAACCCACTGATTTCATATTATCTAAACATATATAGTTGCTGTATTGCGTGTATCTAATTTAGATTTTGGAAGTAAAGCTTCAGATCTTTATTCTGTCCAATCTGCCTAAATATACAACTTGTAAAAATGCATCAAAAGTTTGTTATGTAAAGGTCATAGAGAAGGAATAAATTTTTTGAGTGGAACCCCCATAGACTCTTAACATGATATCACGAGTCAACCCCGAGTTAATGAGGCACGTGTAACCCTGCCAATGTTGTTCTAGGCAAATAATACCGACGAGGAAAATTCCGCCACGTTCGGGTTACACATGAGGGGGACTGTTAAGATTCACATCCCACATCGGAAGTCGATGTCCTCCCGGGTCAATATATAAGATCTTGGGCTACTCCTCTATTGCCAATTGGTTTCAGAGTGAAACCCCATAAACTCTTTACAGTTTGACTTCCCACGAGCATCGAAACACTACTTAAAACATAAATATTTCAAATTCTACACACGAAAAAATTATAAAAAATTCAGACCCACATCGGAAGTCTATATCCTCCCGGGTCAATATATAAGATCTTGGACTACTCCCTCTATTGCCAATTGATTTTAGAGTGGAACCTCATGACTCTTAACATATAATATATAAAGACAAATCTAACAAAATATCTCATGTATATTAATTTTTTATTAGCTAATTAAAATTCATAGTCACCATTTTCAAAATTTAACTCTAATAGTAGAAAAAGATCTTAGAAAAGAGACATATATATTGAATAGTAACTTTGTTGTTTTCTCTCGACACTTGAGGTTTACGATGGTGAGAGCTCACCATTAAACACAGTATGTAACTATGTATAGATAGACAAATTACAAATGCAAGCACGCCCAGGACATTATTATCTTTGTAGAGTTATCAACTAAGGAAATTTGTGGAGTCTACTCAATTATGTGTGGAATCAAATCTCAACTATCATTTTCCCTATTCTTTGAAAAATGATGTGATAATACCTTAAGAATTTGAGCCTCATCCTTCATCATAGGACTAAGGACCTTATCAACAAGACCAAGAATGGTCTACGAAGATGGGACTAGTCGCGAGGGACACCGACCCACGCCTTGAGAAACTTTTTGCAATAAAAACCAACAACTACTGTATGATATTTTTCTCTTCGTTTCAATTCGATAAAACCAAACGAAGCGAATAAAAAATTTACATATTTGGTTAGGAAAAAAGATACTAGTACTTAATCAAAATGGTGCGAAAAAAATTCAAAATCGACAAAAGAATGTGATTTTCGTTTTTAGCAAAAACCGAATCGAAATCGACCGAATCAATTATATACTCCCTCTGTTTTCTTAAGCTAGTTTTTTTACTTTTCACTTTCAACGAGACACGACTTAAAACGAAAATATCTCTAATTAATTCTACATGTATAAAAGTTATGAAAAATTGATATTTTAAAAATATAGATTGATACGAATCTAACAAAATCCAAGATGACTATATTATTTCTTATCCACTAATAAAAATTAATGGTCAAAATTTTACTACATAAATTTTAAACAATAAATTAAAAACGGAAGGAGTATATTATTTAAAATATTTATATTTGCGAGGCACTTCTATATGAATTTATAAGAAGGTGGGTTTGCCACCGAACAATAATTTTAAAACTTTATTATGAAATGACCCTTATCATGGGTATGGACTATGGAGCGACTTTTGTCATTCATATTATCGTATATACAAGTCACCTCGTCTCCTTGATAATTCTAATAAGGGAAAAAAATACTCCAAACAATAGTTAACAATTATATATACTATCTAGTCCAACCAATAATTGAGCGAGGTACTTGTTCTTGCTCTCTCAATAATACGTTATCACATTTAGAAGATCATTTAATGTGGCTTCGCACATGTGCATCTCTTTATTTTCCTTTTTTATGTATGTAAGTTTGTGACGTGGTGAATTCGAACTCAATATGTTCTGGGCACTAGCAAAAAAATTTTCCGTTAGGCTAATAATCGATTAACTCACATCATGTGCATCTTTCTTGAGATGTTAGGAACATGATTGATGATTTGAATGATAATTGAAGTATGTTTAGTCAATTTTAAAGCATATTAATGCTAAGCTAAAACATCAAACATGCATGCATGGAGTGGAATAATTATTGAATAGCATGAGGAGGCAACTAGCCAGGGGACTTTACAAACAGTTCATGTGCACTCAGGATGATTGTACAAGCTAGCTAATAAATAATTAAAGAGGTTTGGCTAAGTTGGTATTACACTTTTTAGAGTGAACATATTAGATCTCTCACTCAAGGCGAACATGTATTACTTGGACTTTTGTAATCATGCATCCACATCCAAACATTATTATTATTATTATTATTATTATTATTATTATTATTATTATATTATTATTATTATTATTATTATTATTATTATGTGCATGCATATTAAGTTTAATTCTTGGCATTATATTTATATATAGGCTTAAATTCCGACAGGCCCCTGAACTTTGCTCATCTGGTCAATTTGGCCCCTGAAGTTTGAAAATAGGTCTACTTGCCCCCTGAACTATCCTAACTGGTCATTTTGGTCATTTTCACCTTAAAATGAAGGGTAAAAATAGGCATACAACAATAATAGGCATTACGAGTCAATTTATAATAGACAAAGTAATAAAAAAAATTAAAAAGTAATATAAAATTAATATTAAATTATTAAATAATAATAAACCCCCACCCACCCCACCTTAAAACCGTTCACCATTGATAGAACCTGCACGAGAAGACCACCCTAGCCCCAACCCCGTTCACCATTGACGAGGCCTTCACGAGAAGACGATCGAGCTAGGCTGCACGAGAAGAAGCTCGTGCTGGTGGAGGAATGGGGAGGTCGAGATCGGATATGGAGGGACGGGGAGATCAGGACCTATAAATCGATGAAGATGGACGGAGATCGAGCGGGGGTGGGGTTATTTCAGAGAGGGGTTGTGGACGATGCAGATGGAGGGGACGAGGGAAGGAAAAGGCAGTTGCCGGAGATGAGCGATGGGGGTTGGGGACGACGGGGGGAGGGGGATTATTTTTTTTTAATAATTTTTTTTTCTTTTAAAAGAGCCCTTATATATTTTCTCTATTAAAAGTGACCTTAAAATGTCTATTATATACTAAATTCCTATTTTGTCCTTCATAAAAAGTTAAAATTTGTTAATTTGCCCCTGAACAGTTATGAAAGTGGCCAAAATGACCTGTTGTGAAAGTTCAGGGGGCAAGTAGACCTATTTTCAAACTTCAGGGGCCAAATTGACCAGATGATCAAAGTTCAAGGGCCTGTCGGAATTGAAGCCTTATATATATATATATATATATCGACTTTGTATGTGGTGCCTACACGTCTTTGTGTATATGTAGGTATGAATTACTTAATTACTATAGGTCTATAGGAGGTGAAAAGATTGGGTGCATCAATACTTCCATGCATTAGGTGCATCAGGTACCCATTTAAAGGTTTCATGTGGGTACTGTACCCACTTGAAACTTCATCATTGGTACTTGTACCCAAATTGTACTATAACAATGGTACAATACCGCATATTTATCAATCCAAAATCAATATGTGGTATTGTACCATTGTTATAGTACAATTTGGGTACAAGTACCAATGATGAAGTTTCAAGTGGGTACAGTAGCCACGTAAAAACTTTAAATGGGTACCTGATGCACCGGGTGCACCGAATTATTGATGTACCGAATCCGGACTCCTATAGGAGACCTTCTTACCTTATTGATAAACCTTCAATGTGATACGATTATATATACAAATAAATTGAAGTAAAGGTTTGGAGTAATTTCATATGATATACACTCACTCACTCTATAGTCTTAATAGGTCTAACGATGAGAACGAAGTTAATTAATCATCGAAATGATCCTCGTTATTGCATTAAATTTCACTTTAATTTGGTTTTCATTCTTTAATTAATAGTGTCACGAACTCACGATAGTATATATATAGCAGTTTAGTTTCAGTAAGTGGCGCAATAATAATTCCATTTTGATCTTTAAATTATTGTCTCGGTTGAATCTTATCACTAAAAGTTATCATTTGGCTCGATCAGTAGCACAATCATTACATTTTAGTCCACAAATGCTAATCTCATATGGTTAACGTTTAACGGAAATATTAGTTTGGACACGATTAAAGTACAACTCTCGTGTAACTTACACATATACTAAATTGTTACCATGACATATATGTAACATGTTGTACTTGTTTATGTCGGTTATTCAATAACGTAAATATGTGGAACTAAATTATATTATCACTTAAATCTACCATGACTGAATTATTATATCTCTTTGTAGATATGCATCATCAGGAGCATCACTTTTCTGTCCTATGTATTGTTTAGCCATGATTATCAAATAAGGCAATTCATTGCATTCATCTTTATTCAAATTTGGAAACCATATACCCTTTTTATCATTATGCTTTTATTAACTTTACGTGAAAAAAGACAAAGCTGAATTTCTGTAGAAGTGCTCACTAAAATTAACCTTTGCTTTAATTTCTTGCTAGCTTTTAGGTTTTTTTGTAGACAACAAGAAAATCCCACGTTCAAAATGAATCATACTTGTAGTACGTGATGCTTTCACTTATCTAGATTTGAGTGCAAATATATAACATGCAAATTCAATGAATGTTATTATTGAAAAAAAGGCATATGAGCCTAAGTTCTTGAGTGCCACTCAAAAACTTTATTCATTTTATCAATTATAAACGTGAATACGTGATTCATTTTGTCTTTTGGCTTCAAATAAAGCTTAGACAATCCGTTTAGATCAGTCCAACAATCTCTTTCGGTATGCATGATAAAAAAAAGAGATAATTATCTATTTTGATATGAGATAGTGAGATAAATTTATATTTTAATTCTAGATGGTTACATTATTACAGATTATTTATGAAAGTGTTTGAAGTGTTGGAATATGATCCTCAATAGTAATAATTGTTGCACATTAGTCCTTATTTTTCGAGGACTATATTGTAACACTTGTCCCATTTTCAAAAACTAATATATACTACTATATATAACTATCTGATGAGACTAAAGTATAATTACGATCAAATATGCAATTACCTAAAGAAAATTGATAGATTGAGAGTCAAGAACAAAGTGAGATTTTAAATACTTCAAGGTATAGTTGAGTATAAAAGTTATCTTACAATGACCGGAAGATCCTAAATTTATAATTTATTATTGCTCTTTTATCTTATCTTGATTTTAAAAAGAACTTTTTACTTACTCAAGGGACGAAGAATTTTGTATTTTGGGGCGTTATTAGGGGCGATTTTGTGGTGTTTGGAGGTGTGGTTTTTGTTTTAGTGGTGGTGAAACTTGGGATACAATGTACACAGCTAAGATTTATTTCTACATGTATATATTTAAATGTTATTATGCAATCTTGGAATTATGTACATTGTCTACATGTGGGGAGCCTATGGGTGTTATCTATCTACAAGCTTCATGAGCCTTGGATTCCTTTGTTTCTATAATATATAGACTTAAAAATTAGTTATCAAGTGCCTTGTAAGAAGAAAAATCAAATTATGATATTCACTATTATAGGCACCTATTATGTGATCTAAGATCATCGAGAAAATTGTTGATTTGGTCGTTGATTTGGTCCTAATAAGTAGATCACTGTTGCACTTTGGTTTCAGTAAGTGACACGAATGCGCAAATGGTCCCTGTAAGTGGATAACAGGTAGTGTTGTTACAGGTCCGGTCTCTAGGTATCCACTTTCCAGAGAACCGGGCCATTAGGTTACCGGTTTTACCTGGTCCAGATCGATAACTATATCAGGTATATTTTTTGGACAGCTACCTATCCGATAACTTATCGGGTGGATACCGGTTCCGAGTATATCCGACAAAAATAAATTCAATACAAAAATCCTTTAAAAAAATTAAAATCAATAATATAACATCTGAAAATTAACACACGATTTGTTATCGGATACTCTATCGGGTATTTTATCGGGTAACTTATCGGGTATCGATTATTTTTTTTACCCGTTCCCGAACCGTTATCTTACCGGGTGGATAAACGGACCGGAGATATCGGACCGGATACCGGGCGGATCTCGGTTTTCGCGGACCAGTAACACCCTACTAGCAGGTGCACATTTGGTCCCTAATTTAACACATACGTTAATTTAGGGGACTTTTGCGATTTTGAGACAATTTGGGGGCTGGTTATGCAATTTTAAGACTTTGATTGATCCCATAACTATTACTCCCTCCATCCCTAATTGATGGGGATATTTTGACTTTTTTGGTCAAAATTTGTAAACTTTGACTATTAATTTTTATTAGCCAATACGAAATAATATAGTCAAATGAGATGTTGTTAGATTCGTCTCAATGTATATATTTAAAATATGTACTTTTTATAATTTTCCATGTACAAAATAAAAGATATTTACGTTGTAAGTCGTGTCTTGGAGACCGTGAAAAAGCAAATGACCCTATCATTTAGGAATGGAGGGAGTATTTCATATTTCTTTTCAATTTTTTTCTACAAAAAAGGGTTCGATTTTTATATTTGTTTTAGCTAAAAGTTTTGGTTTTGGCAAAAAGGTTCGGTTTTCGTAGTTTTTTGGCAAAAGGTTCGATTTTGATAGTTGTTTGCCAAAAAAAAATTCAAATCAAAATCGAATCCTACCTTTTTGCCAAAACAACTATAAAAATCAAACTTTTTTTCGCCAAAATCGAAACTTTTAGCCAAACCAACTACCAAAATCGAACATTTTTGCCAAAATAATTTTCAAAATCGGATTTTTTGCGAAAAAACTACCAAAATCGAATATTTTTCCAAAACAACTATCACAATCGAATATTTTTGTCAAAAAAAACTTCGAAAATCGAACCATTTTGGCAAAGTACGAATTTTTTTTGGCAAGCAGCTATCAAAATCGAATCTTTTTGCCAAAAAACTTTGAAAACCAAACCTTTTTGCCAAAATTAAAACTCTTAGTTAAAACAACTACCAAAATCGAACACTTTTTAATAGGAAAAAAATCGAAAAGAAAATATAAAAAACAAATAGAAAAAAATTCTAAAAGAAATCTAAAAAAGAAAAATCGAAAAAAAGTTACGGGAACAAGCAAAATCTTAAGATTGCATAACCACCCCTAATTGTCTCAAAATTGCCAATCCCCCAAAATTAACGTTGATATTTAATTAGAGATCAAATGTGCACCTGCTAGCCACTTATAGGGATTATTTGTTCATCCACATAGTTTACTGAAACTAAAATATAACATTAATCCATTTACTAATACCAAATCATCCATTCCCTCCCCAATTGACTTCATCTTGAGTGTTGTAATGTTCGAAAGTTCATTTATATGGATTGATGTTGATGAATTATTGATAAAAACACAGGGATTATCCTTGAATGTCATTGTGTTATGAATTTAAAAGATAGAGAAATAATTAATTTTGAGGGCATAACTTAAAAGGAGGGGGACCCTATGTATAAAACCTATGGGCGGTGGAAGACTGGAAGCCGTGTTTGTTTATTTCCTTATTCTTCATTGGTCTACATCATTTTGAGCCCGTAAATTAAACAATCCTTCTTTCTCTTTTTTAACGATAAAAAATACAAATAATTATACAATAAAAAATATATTATAAATTCAGTAAATAAAAGTATAAGCTTCAAATAAACAAGGATAATGAATCCACGCAGTTATTAAAGTTCCAAATAAATAGGAGTCTAATGCCTAACTTTTCTTATTGAATGTAACTCCCATCCGTGAAGTTATATTGAAATGCCTGAAAATTCTACAATGTGATATGTGAGAATCGAAGTCGAGACTTTTTGGAAAGAGGCTTATACCCGGCATCATACATCTATTTTATATATAGGAACTAAAATATAACTTGTATGCATATGTACATATTATTGGGATAATTTTAACGATTAATGTTTGTAGAAGTAATAGTCTTGGCTTTCTTGCTAGGTTTTTAGAGTTATTTTTAGGCTTAATATATAAAAACCAACAAGGATATTAATTATGATATTTGTAGAGTGTAGTGCGTGACACTAACGTAGATTTGAGTATTTTTATGTAACATGCAATGAATGTATGAATTTATTCGAAAGAAGGCACAAGATGTAATTGAGTGGCACTCAACTTTATTGTTTAAATGAAGTAGATGTGAAATATTTTGCATTGTTGCTTCGGTTAAAGCTAAATCTATGCGTTTAGATGAGTCCAACAATCACTTTCGGTATTATATATGGATGCAACAAAAATTGTACTCCTATAAGCTAAGAGTCCACAAGACCACAACAAATTAAATGATGAGCTCTTAATTTGCTTCATTTTCCTCATGGGGGAAGGGGACAAGGGCTACGTTATTACCTCCTCAAAGAACTTACATCTATATAGGTATCACGAT
>CM016562.1:10371016-10677789 GCA_003412495.2 Echium plantagineum
ATCAAACCAACCCCACCTTGAATATTGAAATTGAGTGCCATGTATGATGTCCATCTGATTCATCGATTTTTTCAAGGGAGATTTCTCCAAAAAGAGAGCCCTCGTGTTTCTGTGTAGGGGTGAGGGCTGCTCGCGATTTCTCCAAGGGAGGGGCTGTTGGTAGCGATTTCTACAGGGAGGGGATTTTGGTCTAGATTTTTGAAGGGGAGGGGATGCTGGTCGCGATTTTTTTGCAAGGAGTGGGGGCTAGTCCGATTTTAAGTGTGTTCTTCCAAGTTTGACCTTGTTTTTATATTCGTTTAGGTCTAAATTTGCGTTTTAGGGTGCAAAATGAAAAAAATGAAGTATAGGGTGTAATTTGAGGCTTATGATAGAATTATGGTGCACTTTGAAATTTCGACGATAGTATCATAGTAAAGAGTGTAACATGAAAATAAGCCTTGCAATATTTTTAGAGTATAGTTTCACTCCACCATGAAGAGTCTATAATTGAGTTGAAGTAGTTTTGTACTCTGGCATAATTCTCTTAGTATACTTGCACTCCACCATGAAGAATATATAACTAGGTTGGAGTACTTTTGTACGTGCAAATGTACTTCGTTAATTGAAGTTGGATTACAAATGTACTCTGTTGGCATTATTGACACCTAATTTTATTGGCACCATATGCATGCCCATGTTATACACACCTCAAAACATTATACTTTTGGTGTGTAATTACGATTTTGCCCCATTTTTGGAAGGATAATGAAAGAGAAAATTCAATTGGGGGCAAAATTATAATTTCACACATAAAAACCCACTGTTTTGATGTGTATATAGTATTACTCGAAGTGTACTGTATTGAAGGATATTTCGTATGAACATGATAATAATAATTCAAAAATTGATAGATCAACCTAAACCTTTATTTGATATTTAATACTTAAAAATTTATTAAATTTTCAATCAAAATTCAAAAGGATAATTTTATCTGTTTTAGGAAAAATTTACGCTCCACTATAATATATTTTACTATATCCATCTATATAAATCTCAACCTTTATGACATTAAGTCAATTTTTAAATTTTACCATTTACCTAAATTCACTCCATAATGGGCCACTAGATTCCATCCACAAGTCACTATAACTGCGCATACATATCCTTTTTATTACATAAAAATCATTTATATCTTTCTCATTTTTATTTATTACTTGCCCATTTCGATTTTTGTCTCTCTTTATTACAGATCGCTTAAACTTAGTTGAAACCATACACATAATTATTGCTCAACTCAATTCAACTTAGTAAGTCGATTTATATTTTTGAAGTTTCTTATGCAAATCTAGAGTTCATTTAACCACTTCTTTTCGGAACCCTAGTTTTTGAGCTCAATTTGGTGGGAAATTGAGAAGAATTGCTGCTTTGTCAATCGATTTCGCTTGATTTTCGGGGAACATGGATAGTTTCTTATGCTTGATTTGATTTAACCAGTTGATTTTGAAAACCCTAGTTTTTGAAGTATTGTATTTTTTAGTTTGGGAACTTAGTTTGAAGTGAATTGAGAAGAATTCTTGGTTTTAAATTGAATTGGGGTTGAAAGTTTGGATTTTGGGGAATTATGAGTTGTTTGTCTTGCTGATCTTAAGTAACCAGCTATTGGGAAAACCCTATATTTTAAAGTCGTGTTTTTTGGGGGTTAGGAACTAGATTTGGTGGAGTTTGAGTAGAATTGGTGCTTCGAAATCGAATTGGAGTTGAAAGTTTGGATTGTGGGAAAGATGGGTTATAAATTTTACTTAATTTTGTATGTTGGCCCTGATTGAAGTGAAAGTTTGGATTTTGCATGATTGTGTAGTTAATAATTTTTGGATTTAGGGATTTGTGTGTTTTTGTGTTGTTCTGTAGTCCGGTGAAATTTTAGGGTTTTACCGAGTTCCTGGATCTTTTTGTTCCCATTAGTCTTGTGTTGTTGTACAGTAAGGCTATAGGGGGTTTGTTGGATAAAGGAACAGAAGATGTTCTACTCTCAGTTTATATTAGCAAAAAAGGGGCCACTTGGTACTATATGGATAGCTGCACATTTGGAGAGGAAACTAAGGAAGAATCAGGTTGCTGATACCGATATTGGTGTTTCAGTAGGTAAGTCTTTATGCCTGATTTTTCTCTTTGCATTGTTCTTTGCTCATAATTTATTATTGTTTTCAATACCAGCATTGATTTTCAGTAGGTAATCTGTGTGGCCTGCCTTTCTGTGTGTGGTGTTCTTGTTGATTTTAATATCGTCTTTACATAAAGTATCTAGTTTGGTAATGCCTGTATTAGGGAATTTCCTTAAAACTGAAGGCGAACTAGGAAGAGAAAGTTCGCTGCTTAATGAAAACATTCCCATGGCTAGAAGCATGACGAAATATTTATCTTCTTCAATGCATAACATGGGTAAGTGGCATTGGAAGTGGTAGGACAATCAAAGGATCAGTAAAACAGGGATAAGTTTATTGTGAATGCATTGCCTTCTAGTGGAGAGATGGTGGTCTACGATTCTTTATTGGTTATTGCTACCAATCTGTTCTGGATTTTGGGCATATTTGAGATGTCTGAATATCATGTTTGGCGGTAATGATGTAAGGTAATAAATCATGCAATAGATCAGAAGTCTTTACTGACTATTAAGTATAGATGATATGTACTTCTGATGAAGATAGTGCGAAAGTGTTTGTAGATACTGTTGGCAACAAAAGTACAACAACAATAACAAGATCAAGGCCTCTAAATTCGCGCCTGCCTAAATGGCCTTTCCTCTGTGATATCAGGGAGGCTGTTTCCGAGTTAACCAAGAAGGATTGCGAAGATGATCTACTACTTCACGGCTGGAATTTTTTTTCACTTAGCTTCGTTGATTCAGCACACTTTTTAGTGTTGTTTTAGTCACAAATGGATGTGTATGCACTTGTAAGATTGTGCTGTTAAGCTTTGCATCTTAACTTGTGGACTAATATTTAGACAGTTCAACTATCATATAAATTTAATATTAGAAAAAAAACTTATTGGTTCTAGTGTCAGCAGGCCAGAAGAACTCTGCCAGAATCGCATAGTATCTTTTAGGACCGTTCATTATTACAACAAAAATAAATTACTTAACTATTCCGCAACAACATTATTGTTTCTTGTATATATTTTGTTGAATTCTCTTTTCTTGCATTTATGTGCATCTTTCCATGTTCTATGGAGTCGAATATCTTACATTCTCATGCTCTTGGATATAATGAAATATATCAAAATGGCTCACACATTACCTACCCTTCTTATCTATTGTGAAGTAGTAGATAGTGTTTGCATTCCACTCGGGTCAATTCAGAAACAGCCTCCTTGTTATCACAGGGTAAAGCTGCATACTATCCTTCCCGTTATACAACTTAAGTGGGAATCTCTTCAAAATCATTGGGGCACGTTAATTGATATTATATCTGATGCCACTGATTTTTTCATATTTCGTATAAATGTTCTGTTGTCTATTAATGGTCAGAGACTAGTAAATGTGAGAAATTTGAGTACTAGTGATATCTGACAATACTGGCGTGTTTGGCCGCACTTGACACCGTTCGTTATTGCTTAACAGATTCAATTCTTTCTCCTGATGTTCCTATTGCATTACGGCTGTCCAGCCATCTTCTTCTTGGAGTAGTGAGGATTTATAATAGAAAGGTCAACTATCTCTTTGATGATTGTAGCGAGGCATTGCTTAAGGTCAAGCAAGCTTTTCGGTCTACTGCTGTGGATTTACCCCCTGAAAAATCTAAAGCTCCATATCACTCCATCACTTTGCCAGAGACTTTCGATCTCGATGACTTTGAGTTGCCAGATAATGATGCTTTTCACGGGTTAGTTCAAAAATCTTATCTTTTTTGTGGATTTGTGAACTTTGTTATCACCTGTTTCAGCACATAGGCTGCTAACATGGTGGAAAAATCACAGATAAAGATGTTTCTAGTCATATGTTTGGGATCAGAAACTTTAACATCAGTTATTTTGCTTGTGTAATTCTTTGAACATGATTTGGTGTTAATGATTAGAACCTCCATGTAACCATGATTGATATGTCATTAGTTTAAATGGTTTGGTGTTCTGCCTGTTGAGGTTGCTGTATTTCCAAATATATTATGACATAACTCCTTGAATTTTGTACAGTAATTATGTAGACCATCATGTTAGTTCAAGGGAGCAGATTACACTTCAAGATACAATGGATGGAGTGGCTTTATCTACTTCACGGTTTGGACTGGATGGTTGGTGAACCTTAAATGTTTAATGGCAACATCAGTTCCTTCATATTCTACTATGTCTAGTTCATTCATGTGTCTTTAAGACAAAATCATTGTAAAAATTGATTAATATGGATTATATCATTATTGTTTCAAAATCCTCTTTTGAAATATATGTTTTTCTCGTCCTCAGAAAGATTCGGCGATGCAGACACGTCCGGCGTGGATCTTGACGAGGTGGTTCCATTACTTTTATTTTGTTGTGATCTGGTTATATGGATAGCAGATACACTGTGGTTGTATTTCCTATAGTCTATTTAAAGTTTGTTTGCGAATGTGAAAGAGTAGCCAATCTAAGTGGTGTATGAAAGCAAGACTTCTGAGATCCCTCAATGCCATCTTTGTAAAATCTTCGTAATGAGCAGAATAACACTACCATGGTGGTTCTGTGAGCTTGACTACCATGTGTCTGGAAATGAATTATTGCTACATGTGTTCATATTTATCAGTCGTAGGAAGACTTTTCATGAAGCATTAAAAACAAATCTCATTTAATTTTATCATATTTCATGCAGGAATTATTTTTGGATAAGGTTGGCACTTCCGGAAATGTTGAAATGAGGTTGATATTCTGGAATTCTCTCTCTCTGGCTCTCTCTCTACCCCCTTTTTACGTTAAGGGGCTAATAGATTTTCCTTTTTAGACCAGACCATATTCATGTTTGAATGTGTATCACCTCTTAGTTGCTATTAGTGAATCATGAGAAGACTGAAGTATTTATAATGATGTTTGATACGACATGGTATACCTTGCTAGCCCCTCGAATGTTGAAATGAATCTGAGTAAGCATATCCCATGTTGTCAAATCATACTCATTCAGATATACGAGTGAACTCTCTTTAGCACACAGCCGTTTGTCGTCTTAAAACTCCACCAAGTGACCTTTCCTTGTTTCCTTGAGGCAAATAGTAGTTTGTAAGGTTGCTGTCCACCCCAAGAATCTAGATAAAGCCTGCCCTTTCAAACCCAGTCATTTTTATATAATATGCCACCCCCGTTTCAGCCTGGCCCCAGTGTCGCTCCGCAACATCGTTAAAAAACAACAGTGATACTACTGGAATGGACGGTTTGAATATGGGCTGTTAGGATTCCCTAACAAATGACATCTTTACTCGAAATTATAAAGTTGTTTGATGATTGAGTTATCCTTGTCTCTCATACGGAGTATTAAAAATCGTTCTGCTTGGTTTCTCGACTTCATGTATTCTGTAATCCATTGTATTTTTTTATTGCTGAATGATACAGTTATGGTTCATTTTGTTTGATTGTTCATTATTCACATTATAAAGTAATTCATGGCTCTGTTCTTTTGGTCCAGTGTGGATCCGCAGACTTCTATCCAAATTATGGAGCCTATCAAGCATGATCAGCAAGATGTTATGACACCAAATTTGGAGCCCATGGTACCTGCAAAACATTGTTTTTATGCAGGTTTTGATTATATTTGAATCACCTACCATATGAGACTAAAGCATTATGTCGCTGCAGATTGATGGAGCTAACGAAGATGTTGATCTCATGGACGACGCACAAGCTCCACGTACCCCAGGACTCTTAGAAGAGCCAAATCTCTCCAGTGCTCAAGCCACATCAGCATGTGAGGATCATTTCGAAACAGAAGAACGCCATTTAACAGAAGCCGAAGTGATAAATGATCTGGAAAGGGTTTCTGGTGAAAACAATAACCATAATAAGAACAAACATGTTGATGATTGGTCTATAAAATCTGACACTGTTATTCCTATCGCCTCCGTGGCTGGGCATCATTCCAGTGACCCTGATTTAAAAAACCCACTAGAAGATTCAGTTGAGCAGAAGTCGCCAGATAACCATGCATCTGTCTCTGGGCCATCCTCTCTTGCAGAAAATCATGCATCTTCAATATCAGATTTCACGGCACATAGACATGAAGAGATTGTTGACAACAGAAAGGAGAATGTTGAATATAATGGGTCTCCGTGTGATAATGACAGGTCAGGTGAAGGCCACTTAGAAAAGCATACTGATGATATATCTATTTCTGCCAATGTGAGTCAGCCGGACTTGCAGAATGCCCCCACATCTTTAATCATGGAAGCATCTGAAAATATTGACAACTTGGATTTTAATTCTCAAGAGAAGGCAGAAAATGGTACTTGCATAGAGCCGAAAGTATCGAGCTTGGACATCGAATTGAGCAAGATGGATGAACAGCATCATGTTCTTGTGCGGTGCAAAGCTAAACAGGGTTCTAATCTCGAGGACAACCAGTCTATTGATCCTAAACCATGTAATGAGGATGTCACTCCAGGTTCAGTTCATGCATCTGGGGCGGGGGACGTATTAGATCCATCCGAGATGTCTGGTGTGGCACAAGGTTCGTCTAATCATGAATAGCATACTTACTAATATAACTGTATAGGCATCACTTTCATATATTTTTATGTGTAGGTAATGATGTTGGTGGATCAGAAAATGCAGCATTAGAAGTCACCACTAGAGATCCTGCCGTAGATGAAGTCGGTCATGCAGATGGTGGCATATCCTTTGCGGTGGATACTGGGTTATCAGCAGAAAATTTGGTGGAAAACATGTATAGTTCAGAAAGTCTTGATGTGCTTGCCCCTGAGAAGCTAAGGTCGGTAACTGTAGGTGCTGATAATCATCCTGGAAGTCTCGTTATGGACTATACCCCTGGGGATTTGGTAAGAAACGATGAGGGTGATGCAGGGAGCAACTTCATTTCGGGAAAGAAGCGCACATACACGGAAAGTACCTTGACAGAGCAGAGTTTCTATACTGCTGTATCTTCTGGTATATCACATAGTAAGAGGACAGTAGAGTCAGTTCCTGATGATGATGATTTGCTATCTTCAATTTTAGGTATGTCTCAAGTTTCTAAGTGTTTTAGTCTACCTGGCGGAAGTTACTTGATACTGGTACTAGAAATTCACCATGTTTACAGAGACTAAATAGTGCTTGAAATATTATTTTATTGCAGCTGGTCGGAAAACATCAGTTTTGAATCTGAGACCCACTCCTTCATCTCGCGCAATCACTTCTGTAAAACGCAGACGTGTATCCAATTCTGGCACGACCAAAAGGAAGGTTCTCATTGATGATTCAATGGTTTTGCATGGAGAGTATGTTTCACACTGATTATTTGTAACTTCCTTTTTTCCTGCTATGTTCAGGTCTCTTACATATTTTGTCCCTTCAAGTCAAATGGAAATCCTTTTTTGCATTCTCAAATGAACACTTTATCGACAGCGTTATTCACACTTTCAGCTCTAAATAATTCAGATACATGGTTTTGCACTTCAGTCACTGATATTGATGTTTTAACAGTACAATTCGAAGGCAGCTGATGAATACTGAAGACATTCGACGTGTCAGGAAGAAAGCCCCGTGCACAAGATATGAAATTACAATGATTCAGAAACAATTTTTGGAAGATGACATGTTTATTGAACCCATATGCACTGGTAACTTCATGATTTGTTTTCATGCACTGTTTTGCCATGTTTACCGTTGTATCTCTTTGAGTTAAGTAGTTAGTGCTGCATTTTTTCCAGTTTTAAGGTTTGACCATAGATTCTATGCTTAATCAATATAACCGACTTCGTCAACACAACTGAACAATTTCGGTTTATGAAAAGAAGTATAAACGGTAAGTGTTTGTCTTAACTGCTTTTCTTATTACATCAAAATCTATACCACTTGCTCTTATAAAATAGTGACAATTAAAAAACCTGATAAATTCATTTCACAGTCGAAGTGCAAGAAAAATGGCAATCTGTCTTTTCAGAGCTACCACCCCAATAATTTTTTTCTTCTTCTTGTGGTAGGCCCTGTCCCTGGTAAGAAATATAGCAAAATCACCTTTTCTATTCTTTCCCCCGACCCTACTACTAAGAAGGATGCTCACTTTCTAAAATATCTTATATACGTAAGCAATAACAAGGGCTGGGGTCAGATTTATCATTATTTGTTATAGATGCCCCATCCGTGCAAAAGGAAAAATAAAGAAACGAAACTAACTGTAAAATTTAGTGTAATGACTGGAGTGGGGACTAACGATTAATGCAAAAGGTAGTTTCTTGCTATTGAACTATAGTTTGGTGAACCAAAAGAACTATGGTTAGTTTTCAGATGGCAATACCACTGAATCTTTACGGAACTACCCATATCTGATCTTAATTAGAACGAAAAAAATTGGACCAGAAGGAGATGGAATTGGTTTCTCTACCTTGGTACGGTAGCTTTGCTTATTATCTACTGAGTAGTAGAGATATTCTTTGCTCTTTATCTTGGGTAATTCTGAAACAGCCTCCATGTTTTTCTTCATATCTTGGTTCACGTTGGTTGTCCTAGAGTATTGCCTTCTTAAAGTGTGGTTCTGATGAAATGTTTTGCACTTGATTTTTTTTCCCTTCCCATGTAATTCCCTTTTTGTTTCTCTAAGTTTTTAGGACGTTTTTATTATGGATGTCCTTAAGCTGCCTGCTTTGGGGGCTTCTTTAATTGTGCAGTTTAATTTCTTAGAGTTTTATACTTCCACATTAGTTTCTTATGGGGTTATGATGACATATTTAGAACTTAATTTTTCTTCCTGTGGAGCTGTTAACGAACTTAATGGAGTTCGATTTGGGTTAATCCGGTTCGATTCACTAAGAAAACTGAATCTTTGATGATTGGATGCGTTAACCGAATCGAATATTAGATTCGTAATCGGTTCGAAATAAAACCGTATCGTTAATCAAATCACAAAAATAGCACAAATATGGCTCGTTATTTGCATAAAATTGCAAATCGTCCGGATTGGCTCGTAATGGGATTTGCTCGCAACTCACTTTGCTCATAAAATTGAATCGTTAATCAAATTCGCTTAAAATCTTCAATCATTTATGTAGTTAGACTAAAGTTAGGACATGTTTGGGACCTAATTAGTATTAGATTAGATGTTAGGACATGTTCGATATATACTTTAGTAAGAGGAACCTAACGGCCGATTTTAGTGAGCCATTAACGAGCGAGTACAAACGGTTTCGGACACAATAACGGTTCGAATTACAAATCTAACAAGTGAACGAGTCAGTTTTTAACTAGCAACTAACGATTTGATTGGTTAGCTAACCCTATTTTCCCTTGTAGTTCCTTTTTTTGTTTCTATAGATGTTTAAGATCATCTTTATTGTGGATGTCCTTAAGTTGTCTGCTTTTGGGGGAATTCATAAAAGTGTAGGTTCTGTTAAGAGTTTTATTCTTCCATATTATTATGTTTACACATGTGATACTCACATTTTGGCTAGAACAATTACTTGGCCCTCATTATTTTACTTATATCCTGTGGTCCTGCCTTATAGAATCTAATGGGAGATGACTAGATTAGGAGGATTGCAATTATCCTGGAGTATCTGGTATTTTTTTCTTTTCGTTTTCGACATCTATGGAGTAAAGTTAATGATAATATTTACTTGCTTTACACAACGTCTTTAGAACCTAATGTTTTGAATGCTCCTTTGCACAGATGATTCTACTGGCATTCTTCTTTTAAATTTCGGGGTTACGTTATGAATTTGATATATCCTGGTCCCATGTTGGTTTAATTAGCTTATGTGGTCCTGGCAGGTTTGTCAATTGAATTGGCATCTTTGCATAATCAAACACATGATCTTGGTGGAATAGTTGTCTCTGTGAATGACGTGGAGTGTGCTTCTCTTGAACTAGGCACCAACCAAAGTCCGAAATATAATAATGAGAACTTAAGTACAGAAATTGGAGAAGGTTCTAGTGCCCAGGAAGTTACGACAAGACATGAGAAAGAAGAGGAAAATGAAGGTCAAATGGTGGGAGGGATTTGTGGGCAAGAAACCATTGATGCTCCTTCTGTGCCGCTAGATGTGCAAGATATAAATTGTATATCCAGTTTACATGAGAATGTCATAGAACCGAAGTTAAATACTACCACAGAAGCAGAAGGGGATGGTTTATTGTTTGAGCCGACTGAGGTTAGAGCTGATACAGAACTTGATGAAAGAACTGACTCAGTTGCCCATGTAGTAGATTCGAGTACTGTTGAGACATCATTGCCTTCTGAGGTTGTTTCTAATGAGCACGTTGACATTTCAGCTGATTTGTCTCAAGTTGCCCCCCTCGATGACAAGTCTGCTGGTGATGCTCTGTTTCCTGATATTGACATAGTATGTGAAGATGCTACCTTGAATAATGATTCCACATACATGCCAAGAGATCAGATGGCAGATGATCTAGAGGAGGCTCCACCTTGTGAAATAGGCGCGGAGGGGAAGAATGTGGGTAAAGCTTTTGACAATGTTACTATAGTAGAAGTCACCCCTCATACCGAAGACCGATTATTAGAGACAGCTGAAGAAAACACTACAGTTGAAACTGAGGCATGTACCAATAGCGGAGAGATCGAACATGCTGTGGGTTCCATGGTTGATAAAGAAATTGAACAAATGGGCTCATTTCCTATGGACATGGACTTGCAAATGGAGGACGTTCTCTTAGATGGAGCAAAATTTCCGTGTGAGGGGGATGGTAATTATCCACTGAACATGGTAGAAATGGACTCGTTAGGTTATAATTATGCTGTAAGTGGTTCTCTCTGCAACCTGTATTGTATCATTCTGATGTTTCTCTTGTGCTCGGATAGCATCATTATCTTAGTTTATTACCTGACCAATAACCATTGAGGTAGAGGCGTAGAGTACATATTTTACCACTATATTAGAGCACCTGAGGGCCGGGGTTGATATATCATTTGGTCTTTTAAGTGTTGGTCTCCTTGTATAACCTATGTTCCCAATTCATCATTGGTAAGGGACTTACGGAAGTAGTCCATCTTTCCCTTAAGATTATCCTGTTTTGAATTTAGATAGTTGATCTTTTAAATTTTGCACTAGAACATTTTTTTCTTACGTTGTATAATATTTGTTAAATGATATGTCAAAAATAGTATTTTCAACATTTTTTGTTAATATCATAATAAGTTTTATTCAATTCGAAGTTACGGGTGTCAATTAAGAGTATAGAGTTTGACCAGTTTGACAATTGAAAACAAATTTGAGGATTTCTTAAGGTATGAAGGTAGTATTAAGTTTCTTGCCTTTTTGGTTGTTGAATAAACAGTGATCGCAGATCTTAGAATTGATGTTGATTGGAAAACCCTTGAATATGTTGTAAAGATGTCTGATCTGAATGATATATGCTCATAGTAAATTATCTTATCGTTGCACTGATATGGCCTTCGATGAAGAGATATTTTCTTACAATAGCGGTGGTCATAATTATACTGGAGTAGTAGCTTGTAAACCATATTTCAGTCGTGTCCTATTTTGCTTCCATAACAAGGCATATTGACTCAGGACTTCTTGGTGCAGGACATCAGTTATACGATGGCCGATAATGAAACAGGTTTGTTTCCTGCTGCATCCATTTGTTGACCAAAAGTATTTTAATCAAAGTGGTTCATTAGACTATTTATGTTTCTTATTTATTGTGAAGTAGTAGATGATGTTTACACTTCACTTTTAGCTCAATTTCTTATTTATTGATGTTTGAAGTCATTAGTACTTTGTTTCTTAAAGATACAGTTTGCTGTAAAGTTTCCCTTTCTATAATTGTTTTTGCGGGAGAGAAATTTGAATTGATAACTTTTGTTATCCCCTATTTGGTGTAGGGTATGGAAAATAAACAAGATTTAGTTTGAATATTACACGTACATTTAATGACTTTATCCAAGCATATTTTTTTTGAGTAGTAATACCTTCCAGATATTTTCCTCCTACAACACAAGCTGTCAATGCCCGTTAATCTTTGTGGTATCTTCTTACATCGGATCTGTAATTCTAGCTTAAGATCTGTGTTTACAATCATCTTTAAAGCCTTTACTTAATGTTGCGTAGGTGCCATTGTGTTTTTGTTTAATGTTGTCTGTTTCTATGCCTTGCAATTGACATATGCCATTCTGTTTTTGTTTTCTTAGATTTTCTAAATGTCGACGATGATGATGAGGTAGTTGAAGCAACTGACGATCACATGCCTAACAAAGAGACTATTGTCCCGGACAACAGTGGGTGGTCTTCACGTACAAGGTAATTATTGTTTCAGTAATGCCTCTTAACATTTGTTTCAGACTTTTGGGAAGTAATATCTTAGACCACTTTAGTACATCCAATCATATCTTTCATTGACATCTGAGAGTTAATATGAAATTTGGCATTGTCCCATGTATTCTAAATAATATCTGTGGCATGTTTTCTACTAGATCAATCAGGGCATGTGTTGGCATTTTTTCTAACATCTATGACCTTTCGTTGTGTTTACTTTAAATTTCATGCCCTCATGTGTAGATATACTGAATGCATCAAATTTACTAGAAAATTACTTCCTTACGTGCTGAAGTGGGTTATGTGGTGATCTTCTCGCTCTCATCTGGCTGGTCGTTGATTGATATTACATTAAGAAGTTCTAACAGATTCTTTTTCCTTGCTTCCCATGTCTTAAATTTACTTTCTATAGATGCTCCTAAAATGTTTACCATACTTATTGCAGGGCTGTTGCAAATTACCTCCAAAGTTTGTTTTTAAAACAAGGTGGACACACTAGACAAACTCTTACGATGGACAATCTGTTAATTGGAAAGACAAGGAAGGAGGCATCAAGAATGTTCTTTGAAGCATTGGTAAGCTGATACTTCCCTGAACACGCAGATTCTGAAAAGTATAGGTTATTACATTTCTCCAGACTGGCACTGAGCTAGTTTTAAGCAATGATTTATACGTACAACTTTAAGTTTCTCTTTTATTTAAAGAAATTCCATTAGATACTACATACAATCCTTTATATATAATTAAACGTGAAAGAAATAATCTCATTTAAGTCAAAATTTTGTTGTTAAAGTGTCTGAGTTACACTTTTAGTTAAATGAGTTCGTATTTTTCTTTTCCTTGTTCACAGATGAGTTCTTCATTGCCTTGTTTCTAAAACCTTTTGCTGGCTTGAGGTTTACTCTCCATTTCTTATTTGTTAGAATTTTTTTTGCTTGGCCAGATTTAAATTCTTCATTGCCTCTGTTGTTTAGACATTTTTCAGTGGTTTTTGGGTCTAAGAATGTTTTCTGAAGATGAATTATTGTAGAGATATGAGATCTCTTCTCTGTATTTTTTGTTACATCAATGTTATGATAAGATCGCTGATGAGAAGTTGTTCATGAGACTTGTATATCTTGGTGCTCATCGACACTACTTGAAGCAGAAGCTCAATGTTTAATGGACATCATTTTGTATGCACCTCGTTAAGTTACTGCAAGATATCTTACACATTAATTTCGTGTAGGTTCTTAAGACCAAAGACTACGTTGACGTCGATCAGGCGCATCCATTTGACAACGTCAGCTTAAGGCCCCAAACAAAACTTTTGAAATCGGAGTTTTAAGATTCTGGGTACCTTTGTGGAAGGTGGACACGTCTCGAGAGTAGTTGCATTGAGATATCATATCTGGTGGTAATACTAGGTAGATCATTCTGTTCGATAAAAGTTATGATGTCACACAGTCTAACTTATAGTTGTTGTAGCTTATTGTGTTTCTGGTAGTTCTATCTATAGTTGGTTATGGTGTGCACAATTTGATGGGGGTGTTCATATGTATATCATCTGTAATATATTTCCAGTTGACTACTCATTATTATACTGTAATAGTTTTACATTTAGATTTACAGTTCATTTTGAATTATTACATTTAGATTTGCTGTTATGATTTAGGTTCTAAAAATGTTTTAAGCATCATACTTAAAACGAATATTCATGTTCTTTTGCTTTTTAATCTATTTTTGCTGGAATTATTAAATCATGGAGACACCATTGGTGCATGATTTTTGATGCCTTTTCATTTTGAATTTTTATTTTCATGTCAATATGATAAATGCACAGATTATGTTTCCATTTTTTAAATATTGCTTTCATTTTAAGATTCTTAATTGATCTTTGAATTATATATCGAAGACGAGATGTTTTTCAATTAGAACACTTGGAAAAACTTCCCTATGAGTTTTCTTTAATGCACTTGTTTAATTATATATCGTCTAATTGAAAAACATCCCCTATGAGTTTTCTTTAATGCACTTGTTTAATTATATATCGAGACGTTTTCATCGTAACAATATTTTACCTAAATTTATTATAAAAAAATCATTTAATCAAAGTTCCTCTTCCATTGCATACCAGCTCATCCTGATCTGCTTACACATATCCAAATAGTGATTTTTAAAAGTCTAATTACAATTATGCCCTTCATTTGTAAGTGTGGTAACTGAGAGAGCTTCAAAGAGGGGTTAAAAGAGTAATTTCACATTAAAAAAAACGCTACTTGGGTGTGTGTACGGTGAAGTTTGCTTCACTTGAGACACATACAGATTCCAAAAGAACACATTTTTAATCTGGGTCTCAAGTTTGTTCCTTTTTATGTTTTCCTCCCCCAAAATTTCATTTTTATCACCTTTAAATTTCCTTTAATCTGAATAGTCAAGACAAATTGGACAACTGAAATGGGATCTTGTTATTTAGGTTGTATACCATCAAGTGTATGTTTGCCTACAAATGCACGTGCTTTAAAGGGAATTTATGGTTCTTGTTTGAGTAGCTCATATGGATTAGAGTTGAAATTTGATGAAAAAATTCAGTCTTTAAAGAAAATGAGTATTTGTGGTTGTATGGCACCTCCAAGAGACTTCAGACCACGTGAAGCTGATGGATTTTCAGCTACAAACAAGTTTAATGTAAGGTTGAATATATCATTTTTTGTAAATTTTTTATAGTTTTATTGATTTGTTTTGGAATGCGTAATGTAAGGGATGATCCATATGCGATTGATTGGAGATGTCGTATTCATATAACAATGGGATAAATATTCTTTTGGTTTTGTTGAATGCGTGGAGTGTAATAAAATTTATTGATTATTTTCATGGATTTTATAATGTATGTATATAGTTTGGTTGGTGTGTGTAATGAGGTGTTAACTGGATTAGTAGTGTTAGTAGTGTCCATTTTAAAGCAGCAGGAGGTGTTAAATAGATGTTGGGTCAATTTGGAAACAACTTCCTGTTATTGCAGGGTAATGTTGCCTACTATCCGTCCCCTTACCCCGTTTAGTAAATTCTGAAACAACCTCCTATGTCGGTGTTGTTTAGTGTAGACATCAACATTAACATGTCTCAATCCTCTAAAGAGGCTCACGCCTAACCTGGGTAGGGGATCCGATAGTCCACACAATTGCCCTTGTAACAGGGAGGATTCCGAATTGACCAAGAGTGAAGTTCAAACACTATTTATAACTTAAAGATATACATGAAGGGTAGGTGGTGTAATGTGCGATTTTCATTTATTGCATTGTATCCAAGAGCCAGGGAGTATAAAATCATTAATTCCATAGGAGACGGAAACAAGTATGTTACTGTTACTTTAATTGCGTTCTTAGAATCTATATTTATCTCATTTTGTTTTTCAAAACAACTGATTTTTTTTTTTATAATCACAATCAGGATGGAGTTGCAGGAGAAAATATGAGTAGAGTGACTGACAATGTGATGGATGATTCCGATGTGCTCATTGAGTGCAGAGATGTACATAAGTCATTTGGGGAGAAGGACATCTTGAAAGGTCTTAGCTTTAAGGTAACTTTCCCTTCACTCTACCTGTCATTTTTTAGGCGTTGATGATTATGTGATTGAAAAATATACATGGGATAGTTGGAGATAGCCTTGATTGTTAACTGCCATAATTATTTTGTCAATTTTATATAGACTATATAAGGGATAGTCGGAAATGGCCTCTCTGTTACCACAGGGGTAAGGCTCTGTAGATTCTACCCTCTTACCCCGCTTAGGCAATAGCCTATTTTGAGGCATTTGGGCATGTTATGGAATGTGTATGGGAGATATAAGGTTAATTGTAAGCTTCAATTATTTTCATATACTTCGTGATAACTTATGAAGCTCTTTGCACCATTTAGATGATCTAGAACCCTTAACGTTTTCGTTCTCCAAGTAAGAAGATGCATTGCTAACTAAGGATTAGAATAATTAACCTCGATGCTAGTAATTGTACGCGATAAGCTATTGTTAGTAACTAATGTTGCACATGAAAGAGCTATTGTTAATATTAGATCGATAAAGTGATAATCGTACAATTTCTAACGTCGAGGTTAATTATTCTAATACTTATTAGCAACGCAATAGATAAAAGGGACAAAATGATATTTCTTAATAAGAAGTAGCATTGCACAATAAATAAAAGGAAAACGTAAACTCATTGTTACTTTTCCTTTTAATGATTGTTTTGGAAACTCAATTTCCCACCTGTCACCTTGGCTTCTATGATTCTCATTTTATTGATCTTCCCCTTATGTATTTAAAATATAGTGTATAGGGAGTGTCATGAATCACGTACATGGGCTAATTTAACATGTATATACATGTGTAGATTAGGCATGGGGAGGCTGTTGGTATAATAGGACCTTCTGGCACTGGAAAATCTACAATTTTGAAGATTATGGCTGGGCTTCTTGCTCCAGATAAGGTAATTATGCTCTGTTCAGGACCATAAATTTAACTGTTATAACCTGATATGTGATTTTTAATGTTAAGGGGGAGGTCTATATTCGAGGAAGACTGCGACATGGTTTAATCAGCGATGAAGAATTATCAGGCCTTCGGATTGGATTGGTTAGTTGAATTACTATTGGTATATGTATTATATGTATGCACTTGGCTTTGATTGCAATATTATAACGATCTTAACATACTGTATCTTTTGTTGTTGTTATATTCTGGCAGGTATTCCAAAGTGCGGCACTATTTGATTCATTAACTGTCCGTGAAAATGTTGGATTCCTTTTGTATGATACTTGCCCTCTTGATTGCTAGCAGAAAATTGAAGTATTCCCTGCTTATTTGAATCTCAATATAGTTCTATATGGTTTCCCCTCCAAACCTAGAGTGTTGTAATCTGTAACAATAAGTTTCTTTTTTTGAACTTTCATATGCCATGCACAGATACGAGAATTCACAAATGCCGGACGATCAAATAGCAGATGTTGTGACAGAGACTTTGGCTGCAGTAGGTCTGAAGGTGTGATGACATGATACTTACATGTTCAAACATTTTGATGATTGTTGACATGCAAAAGTTTGCTATTCTGCATCTTGCATGCCTGATTTTCTACACGCCAAACAAATTCCTTTCAATGATGTATCTAATATACGACATTTGGCTATCAAGTGAAAAGATTTCTTAACTGTTTATGACCATGTTTATTGTAGACCATATTAGTTGATTTAAATAAATAGCCTATGCATTTCTGTTGTCTCTTTAATCCAACCTTTTATTCTCGCCTTATTCCATTGCTAGTAAGTCTGAGGAACTGAGATCTGATGCGTGCATAAATTATTGATGATACCGATTCTCTTGGTTTCATTATTTTGTTTTGTTGTTTGATGTAAGCTTCGTGGATTATCATTTCAGGATGTTGAGAACAGATTACCATCTGAATTATCCGGTGGAATGAAGAAAAGAGTAGCATTAGCACGGTCAATAATATTTGATTCAACAAAGGATACAATTGAACCCGAGGTACATTTTCCCATTTGAATCAACAAAGGATAAGACCTTGTTCTCTCAAGCGTACCTTAGACTTCATATGCTTTCAACTGCAATGTCGTTCCACCTTAAAAAGAGCATCAGTGGTGGGCACTCATGTAGCAACTTACTAGATTTGTTAACATAGTAATCAGTAATGAGGGCTAACTGCGATAGAAACAATGGAGCATTAATGCTGTGATTATTTCAAGGAAGTGTAGGACCTCTGCATTAAATTGTTTTGGTGGATTGACAAGTTACAATTATCTGTTATCTGCTACTATATATGAAGCATTTGGTCTTCCTATGCATTCTATCAGACCGGAGGCATGATCCTCCTTCTATGCTTTCATCTTCGCTCTTTAAATTCAGTCTTCTGGAAGCTGAAATAAATTGTATTGGTGTCATGATTGAATTAACAACATCGGGAAGTTATGACAGCTTACTAAAACTCTATTGTTAACTGCTGCTGTCCTACACAAACTGGTACCTTAAATTTTCCATAAAATATTAATAATATACAATTAGAAAATGACTAGTTATTTAGTATTCAGTTGATATTTCCTTAACTAAACTTTCATTCTACTCAAAAAAACATATTGCACACTGTGATGTAATTAGAAACAACATTAGGTACCCCTCAATTTGGACCATCTTCCTGTTTGCAGTGAGACTATGAAAAAGGGCTTCAAGTTTAGAAAAGCACTAGAACGAGGCTACTCTGAACAAGCAATTTCTGAAAAGATTATTTGCAATGTTGAAGCCTGTGCTTTTGGGAATCAAAACTATCTTATAGGCTTCTAAGTATGTCATTGTGCTGCTACTCTGAACAGGTCCTTCTGTATGATGAACCCACAGCTGGCCTTGATCCAATTGCGTCAACTGTAGTTGAAGATCTCATCCGCTCTGTTCATATAAGCTGTGATGATGAAGTCGGGAAGCCTGGGAAGATTTCATCTTATGTTGTTGTTACTCACCAACATAGTACCATCAGAAGAGCTGTTGACAGGTACTTATGCTTCCACATATTCGTAAGAACTCCAGCACCAATTGCTTAATAAATGCTGCATCATTACAATACAATGTGTTTTCTTTGTCCCTAGGATCTTGTTTCTCCACGAAGGTAAGGTTGTCTGGGAAGGAATGACTGACGAGTTCTCTACATCCACAAATCCTATCGTCCGCCAGGTACTTATTGACCAAAGTTTTTCTTCAGCTGTTATGCTTATTGTTCCACTTAAATTAACATTTTCCCTTTCCGGGATAGCTTAGTGACACATGCTGTTTGTTTATCCTCATTCCTGATAATTAGTTAAAGTACTTCAATTTTAGTGGTGGGTTAGGCAATATATGTCAAACTCTAAGTGGATAAATATAAACTTCCAGCTTATACTTTTGCTCAAGTAAATCCAGTTAAAAGTATTATCTTGACTTCATATTCTGAGTCAAATATTTTATAAACTCTAACTCTGGATATATGAAATAAATCAAAATACAGTGCCTTCGCCACTTACTTATTGTGACTTCGCACAGTCTTTGCACTTCATCTTGGGTTGAAAACTTCTGTGATATCACAGGGTGCATACAAACTGACCATGAGGGTAGCCTCTCTAGATAATGTTGTGAAGTGTTATCTAAAGAATTTTTTATTGCGTTCATTACTTGAACCCCTCCCTCGTCATTTTAAATTTCCATATACATCAAGTTATGGAGATAGCAGTACCGAAAATCTCTAGATAATAGTACGTAAATCTCTAGATACTAGTACGTAGCATAATTACTTTAATTAAACAACTTATGATTATTCTTGATTTGGAAATCCAATGTCGTTGAATCTACATATATATCCTACTCAAGACACTTCGGCTAATTTTTTATCAAAGTATGTAGGTACACTTGGTGTCTCATATTAGCTCTAATCAATTATGCTTTGATGAAATCCTGCAGTTTTATACTGGGAGCTTAGATGGTCCAATCAAGTACTAAGCACATTCAATCAGTTATACTATTATGAGGAAATTACATGATTCTCGAGTCTGCTAGAAAAGATGGGTCTCAGCCAGGGGACAAATATGTGAAGTGTAGGCGTATGCGTAAATTATCTAACATTGAAGTCTATGATTGCTGCTCTTGTAGCAACCGCTAATGGATAGATCAAGAAGCTGGGCATCAGTGAGAGGGTCATATTTTGAATGATTGAAGCAACCAATGTTGTGCCCAGAGGCAGATGAAGCAAGGAGGCTGAGAACAATGATATCCTTTGGTAGTGTTATATCACTTGTGTGATGACTGATGTGTATTATTTTAGATTGATGATGTATTTCAAGACTCAAACTTCATTTTTCACTGCAAACTAACTTTTCTAATAGTGAAGTAGTCTTCTACATTTTCAATTATTACGTCAACGACCAACATCTCCACCACCTCACCGCCCCCCACCACCACCACCCACCCACTATTTTCCATATATGGTTTCACTTAATTGTGGTAAATGGATTGAGATATCCCCCACATTTCAAAAACATGTCCATTTGATCACTTTAGTTCAATAACATTTTATTTTAATCGCCGACATAAAATCATCCCACTTGACTACTTTTGTCCAATTTTTTAGTCAACTTGCCCGAGCCGTTAGTTCATTGTTTTACTCGGTAATAGTCAACTTCGAAATAAAGTTAAAAGCACGAATTCGTGCTATTTATTTTTATTTTTATTTTCATTACTCAATTCTAAAGAAACTAAATGTAATCAAATTATTCGTTAATTTTAATTAACGTTTCAGTTTAACATACGTAAAAATAATTATAAAAAATCATTACCATCAAACACGGAGACGGAGTATCCAGTTCTATACTCTAGTAGTATATTTTAGCAAATTCAAGAACTTGAGTTTTCAGCTACAAAACGTTCCCGATGGAGGCGGAGCCACGGCCTCCGCCGCCGCAAGAGGCGGAGCCACCTGAGTGTCCAGTCTGTCTAACACCATACGAAGCCGTATCAAGCATCCCACGTGTGATCCCCTGTGGCCACAGCTGCTGTGAAGGCTGCCTCCTCCTCCTCCCCCATCCCTTTCCCAACACCATCCGCTGCCCATCTTGTACCCAGCTTGTCACTTTCCCAAACCACCCTTCTTCCCTCCCCAAGAACATTGACCTTTTGAGGCTCTGTCCCCAAACTACCATGCCCAAAAAGGTAATTTTGCAAGATCGTCATAATCTTCATAATTACAATACTGTTTGTTTCATTCCTCATTTATGGTCTAATGAATTTTATCGAAATTGGGTTAGATGGGTTATTCCAAATGGTATTGTTTTGATTGAAAAATGTCAACTTCATGATAATGGAAAATGTGGATTTTATGATAATGGAAAATGTCGACTTTATGCTAATCGAAAATGTTTGAAGGATAGTGACGAGGGTAGTTTAAAGGTTGGTTCTTCGGTTGAGCAAAGTTGTGAGCAAGTAAATGATTTTAAGGATATTGATTATTGTGGTAACGGTGATGTGGCGAATTGTGTCAATTTAGTTGAGTGTTCAGGTGAAAAGGTAGATGAGAAGCGGGGGTTTAAGAAACAATGTGGCAATGATGGTGTGGTTGAGCAGTCTTGTGAGAGGGGGAAAAACGAGCAAAATTCAGTCGAGAATTCTTTTGATGGTGATAGAGACGATTGTGTTGTTTTAGATGATCAGAGTTCGAACATGGAAGGAAATGAAGGGACAATAGAGAGAACTTGTCTAAATGATGATGGTGGAATAAGTATTCCAAGTTTTGACGAGGAATACTATGACGGAAAGATTGCGAAAGCAGATCAGATTACTTCGAGAAATTATGTAAAGTCGTTGTTTGCAGGAGTGTTGAGAGATAATGATAAGGTAGGGCTAGTGAAACTTGGTTGCGCATCTGAGGGAGATAAGGAAAACAGGTTGAAATATCAATATGTGTCAAAAGTAATCAACTTCTTGCACCTCATGGGTAATCAAGGAAGAGATGAACTTAAACTTTTGCTGAACACAAGTTTGAGGCTTCATAGAGTGGGTAAAGTTTATGGGTTTTGGCTTCATAATGATGATGATTGCGCGTATATGGTATGTGAGAGGTTTACTTCATGTTTGGTGGAAAAAATGCGTTGTTTTGAGAAAGGATCAAAAGAAATGGTTGATTATGCGATCGTGGGGGCAGAGATGTGTGAAATTGTTTATGATCTGCATTCAGAAGGTTTGCTTGTTGGGTGCATGAGTGCGTCTTCTTTTGGGTTTGACAACTTTGGTCGTGCATATTTTGATTTTGGAAATGTTTTAGTAACAGGAAGGAGAGTTTGCAGGATTGTATCTGATTCCATCTCTAATGAAGTAAAAGCAGGAGAAAATTTGAGACTGAGAGATTATGTACTAGACTGTGGTGTATTTGTAAGTCCTGAGTTATTATGTAAAATGACAGGAAGGGAAGGCTCTTCAGAATTCGAAATTTGCTGTGGGTCAGATGTTTGGTCCTTAGCTTGTCTGTTGGTCTGGCTTCTCACTGGAAAATCATTTGTGGAAGAGATGTACAATTATTATTCACATATCCTTTTTTGTGAATCAAGAAATGGGAAGGAGGGTTGGTCAGCTCTTTATATGTGTTGGATGAAGAAAGTTACAGCTTTACTTGACAGAAGATTAGATACAGAGTTTGTTTTATTGAAGAAGATGATTTGCAAGTGTTTGGAGTTTGATCCTAAGAATCGGCCATCTTTAAATGAATTATGGAGATGTATAAGGGGGATAGTGATTAAATCTGAAATTGATGTTATGGAAAGTTTGAGGCTAAAAGTACCACCACAAGAGAGCAAAAATTATTGCATCATCATGGGAGAACTTTGTCAGTTCGGCAAGAACAAGGAGGATTCTACAACGAAGTCAGATGTTCATGATGATGTAATCAGATCACTGGAGCATGAAGGAAACTCAATAGTTGATAAAGATATTGGCGAGGGTGTCTCTAAGGGTAAAGTGAAATGTATGGATCTCAAAGGGCATGTTGATTGTATCACCTGTTTAACTGTTGGAGGAGGGTTTCTCTTCAGTGCTTCATATGACAAAATAGTCAATGTTTGGTCTCTTCAAGACTTCACTCATGTGCTTTCATTGAAGGGTCATGAGCATAGAGTCATGGCTGTAGTATATGTTGACGAGACATCCTTGTGTATCAGTGGTGACAATGGAGGTGTTATATGCATCTGGGATGCCAAGGTCCCTTTGGCCACCGAACCTATAATAAAATTGAATGAGCAAAAGGATTGGCGCTATAGTGGAATACACGCTATGGCTATTTCCGGGACCCAATATTTCTACACTGGCAGTGGAGATAAAACAGTCAAAGTGTGGGCATTGCAGGATTACACTTTAACAAGTGTAATGAGCGGCCACAAGTCCATTGTCTCATCCTTAGCAGTTAACAATGGAGTACTGTACAGTGGAAGCTGGGATGGAACTGTTCGACTATGGTGCATCAGTGATCATAGTCCATTGGCCGTATTGGGGGAAGACACACCTAGTAATATAAGCTCCGTTTTGAGTCTTGCTGCTGAGCACGATCTTCTTTATGTGGGTCACGAGAATGGCCAAGTGAAGATCTGGCAGAATGACAGTCTCTTGGCAACAAACAAGGCTCACAAAGGTGCCGTTTTCTCCGTTGTCAAGAAAGAACGATGGCTGTTTGCTGGTGGATTTGACAAAACTATCAGTGTCCATGAGGTATCTGGAGATGAGGCTGAATCAGATATCTCACTTGTTGGAAGTGTCCCCTCGGAATCGACGATAACGTCTTTAGCATACTGGCAAGGGAAACTATTTGCTGGACAGGCTGACAAAGTAATCAAGGTGTACTATAGTAGTCTGTGAGGTGTTGTTGAACCTGGTGTTGTAAAAAAACATTGCGATATAACCTGAAAATTATATGTAAGTACGGGGATTCACTATAAAATAATTGAACTCCTGACATTCACTTGATCACCATAAAACTATCTTTTTATTTATTTAACGATTGTATTATGACTTTTTTTTCGGTTAACTAATAGGCATGTGAATTAAATTTCACCATTTTAGGATGATTTTTTGCTGAATAGTTAACTTTGTTTTTAAATATATTTAGAATCCTCATTCTTCTTTTTTAATAACCCATTTTGATAATTTAAAATGAAAAAGTCTCTTGACATCATAAAGTCCATTTAAATAAATAGAGAAACTCACTTCTCAAACTCTCAAAACCATTCAAAATCTTCTCAAACAATAATGCAAACCAACCCAGCCTTACAACAAAAACAATTACTCCTATTATTCTAAATTACCCTATTCCAATACCTATATATAAAAACAAACACACCTATTATATTTATATTGATAATCATACGCTCCCAAATATGCCTTATGCATTGCCTAAACCTCACACACCAACAAATACTATTCTATAAACATCAGTCATAAAGGCTCTTTTTTCTACTTTAATATTATTACAATCCATATCTCCATACTCAGTCTGAGTCTATATTAACATCACAAGTTATATCTAGATGTATACCGAGGATACAACACCAACAAACATGACATCACTTTTGGAAGCAATATTTATCTGACGGAAATATCTTAGTACTAAAGTCTACGGAGATTACTTCTTTCGCTAGTTTAGATCAAATTTTGTAAACTTTGGTTTTGATAGATCCAAAATAGGGAGTACTTTTACATATGTTTCGACGTTCTGTATGTAAACTCTACAATATATATGTTGCTTGTATATACAAATATAAAAAAAAAATCCATTTAAATATATTTGAATAATTTCCTAATAACAAGCAATTGTATATCTTTCATAATGTTATCATTGCTTAAACTAAAAATAAGTAAAAATATTAAAATCCCATATACATGTTTTGGTCATGATTTATTGATGTATCGATCGAAAATAATGGTCAATATGATACTTTATCATATGTAATTTAGGGGCACTATACACACCCAAATAGTGTTTTCAAAAAGCAAAATTGACTCTAAATAAAATTTTATGAAACACTACACTTTTAAATAAGGGCAAAATAGTCATTTTCTGCTACATGAAATCATTATTTCAGTGTGTATATAACAGATCAGGTAAGGGAATTTAGTTTATAAAAATTAAAGAATTGTTTAGTTAAAGAAATCAAATAATTTCCATTGTTAATTTAAAGTCTTGATACAGTCCAACACTCCAAGAAGCTAAAAGAAGATCATACAAAAATTCCAAAATAAATCACCCATTTTTTTTTTCCAAGAATCAACTAATCATCATTATATAATCAGTAATTCTTGAAAACCCTTTTGGATTCTTGAAGTGATGATGGGTGGCAAAGCTACAGAAGCTCAAAAATATGTGTGGAAAGGTGCAATTCCTCTGCAGATTCATCTCCATGAATCAGAAGTCACCACCCTCCCTCCACCTCCCACTGCTCTGGTACCCTCCTCAATTTCTATGCAATTTCCCAAAAAGGTTGTCCACTTTTGAATTTTCATAGTCAGAATTAGTAAAGGTTGTAGCTTTAATGGACACATACTGCTCTAATTTCAAACTTATTCATTAAGAATAATACTAGCATTCTTCTTATTGTTTTAATATGAAAGGTCCCTCACCTCATTACATGGTGATAATCGAACTAGAATATTTTTGTATAAGTTCTAAAATATTTAGGTTAAATAGGGACCATTAACATGTTCAATTTTTAGCTGCAAATTTGGGTGATCATAGCATCACTAATATACCCGATCCAATCATAACTCCGTTTTAGAATTGTGATTGAAAAGGGAGTTCACATGGGAGTTGTTGGAGAGTTTCTTAGAAAACATCAGTTATTTTAGTGTTCGTAGTTATTTGACAGAGTTGTTCGTATAAAAGGTTTCCGAAAGAATCTAAAAGCAGCATATGTTGAATTTTTTTTTAGAGTATATGTTTTTGGTGGAGCGGAATTTCGTTTATGTTCAGAACTTCAGATATTAACAATTTAGGATCATCCGTCATAAATAATTTTAATTTGTTTCTTTATGCAAAGATGTTTCGTTTACTTATATTCTCTGTGTGTTTCAGATCCTTGCTCCAAGAATTGGATACCTACCCCTGTTGATACCTCAGATTAAGCCTTTCTTCAGTAATGCGTTACCTCCGGGGGTGGACACAGTTTGGTTCGAGTATAAGGGCTTACCCTTGAAATGGTATTGTATCGACTCACTTCATCATATGTTCATGACCTAAATGCTTTCAGTCCCCCTCAAACACATATAACTAAAGCTGATTTAAGAAATATGAACGGAAGCGATAGATTGACACTCCAGAAGTAAAATTTTTATTTCCTACTGAAATACATCTAAACCAGCAATTTCTAAACCAAAATTCCTTGTCACTGGTCATGTGTGAACATGTGTAGAAAATCATTTGACTTAGCTGAATGGTTGCATTTCCAACAAACTAACTGGTTGGAGGTTATATATATATTAATTCATGAGATTTTCGATGGACAATAAGAAACATAGGGAAATTTGTTTAGCATTTGCCTATTTTGGAACAAAATTATTGACTATATGAGTGTTCGGCATCATCTTTCAGGTATATTCCAACAGGAGTATTGTTTGATCTTCTCTGTGGAGAACCAGAGCGGCCTTGGAATTTGACGGTACAACTGTTTCTAGCTTGTAGTTTTAATTGCTAACTACATATCTTACTTTTGTGCTCAAGTTAAAACATCTGATTAATAAATCATGTTATGGTAGCTATTTACCATAGCTGTTAGTTTGCTAAGTTTCATCCTGATTCTAATTTTTGTTAGAATGAAACATCTTATACGTTGTCACTACTTAATGCTCATAAGTCATAACTAAGATTGTCTTTGGTAATTCCTATGCAGGTACACTTCAGAGGGTATCCGGGAAATATTCTAACACCATGTGAAGGAGAAGATAGTGTCAAGTGGAGTTTCATTAATTCATTGAAAGAGGTTAGTTGTGTTTTCTTCCATTTCGATCTTACTAAATTCTCAGTAATCCAGAGGCCTAAGAAAGCTTGGTATTATCTGGATCGTTTTGGTTTACATTACTTAGCAGCTGAACGTTCTCTTCATGGTTCCTAGCGTTGATTTTAATTATTTCAACTATAAGTTGCTTTAGTCTTTGGCCTATGTAATAGTTTTGCCACTTTACTGAACTTATATTTTTAAAATAAAAAAATCGGAAGCAGGCCTGATTACTATTCTTACATAAGGACAGACGTGTTGAGTCTCCTTTTGATTTCATGTCTCTACTTAATGTGTCTACGATCTAGAAGGAATTTAACATTCACATATTATTTTGATTAGAGATGGCATGAAAAATTTAACAATTTTTAGTTAGTTCACTCTGACGTATAATAATATTGCATGTTCCAAGTACATACAGTATATTTATTCTTCCTTTCCATTTCCAATTCCAATTGCATTCATCTTATTCTTACAAATTTGCAAGGTGTTCAAATATACAGTTAAGTTACATCATAGTCTTTTGAATCTTTTTACAGGCAGCATATATAATTAATGGTAACTGTAAAAATGTTATGAATATGTCACAAAGTGACCAAGTAGAGCTTTGGCGTTCTGTCTTAAATGGTAAGCTCATAATTATGCTTTCTATCTTGCTCATGAATTCTTTATAGCATTTTAATAGGTTATATGCATTTGTGCTTGTAAGCATTTGCAGAAAGCTTAGTGCACTTTCTAAGAGACATATTACATACATGTATATACATACATTGATGAAAGTTAGATTTGGGGCTGTGCACGGGTCGGTTCGGGCCGTTTTTGGACCAAACCTGAAACCGAACCGAGTAAACTAGGTTTTCCAAGAGTCGAAACTGATCCGAACCGAGAACCGACCTTTGGGTTCTGGTTGGGTTCTCAGTTCCAGAAATTTCAGTCAAAAGTGTAGAGCAAGTTATCAAGTACATCAATCAGCAATTTCAACTACGCTACATCAATTGGTTAGGAGTTCCTAAAAGGCACTGCAAAAGGAATAAGAACCTGTGCAAATTAATATAGGATTTTGGGGGTCAAAAGCCCCTCAACATCATATGCTGCACGAAGAAAAAATGTTCATACAGAATATGACGGGTGTAATTTGAATTGTTGCAGTTAACATGGAAAACTATCTTCATCTTTCGTCAAAGCTCAAACTTAGCATAGTTGGGGATGAGGTTTCAGTGCAATCAAGCTCACCCTCTGAAAAATTTCAAGAAAGTCCAGATGGAGATGTTGCCTTACCTGTCAAGGCTGGTATGTATTGTCTTAATCTTCAACTATCTAGTGGTATAAAGGATTTTCCAAGAAAAAAAAAATTAAGATTTCATGATTCTAAATAGGTGAGATATGTAACTTTGTTGTATTAGTGTTTTGTCGATAGACTAATGATTGTTACACTCCACTTCTTGATTATGGCACTCCATCACTTTGTTATTTTTCAACCACTGCTATACTAAAAGTGGAGTGTCATTATCACTCGCTTATTGGAGTGTAAAAATCATTGACCTTGTCATTTTATGCCAAGAAAGATTCCATTTCATTTGGCGTAACTACAAGAATTATCTGCGCTCCAACTTTAAGGAATGTGAAAACATAGAGGAAAAATCAGTGCATGACAGCTCATATGCTAAGGCCAGGTCCCAAGATCGGATCACTTTCTGGTTTATTGTACCCCAACTTCCTATATGTTTAATTGCCTGTTTAAGACTCGACACGTTAAACAGATTGCACAGTGACAATTGTTCTGTTAACCTTGGGAATATCATAAGCAAAACTTTTACATGGCTCATTGACGAAGAGTATCTATTTTCATGAGCACTGATACTCTATTGATATTTTCTCTGAAATAATGATGTTAAAGAAGAAATTCAGACATGTTAGGAGCTGAATCCTAAGCTAGTTCACCCGTTCTTTATATTAAAATTATGAAATATGTAGCTCTGTATGATATTGAAGGCCCTGTTAAACTGGATCGGTTGAGAAAGCAGAGAAAACAGGCTTTATGAAACAGAATTGCAAAAGCTTCCTAGTCTCGTATGTATAGAATTTCATCCAACTTGTTCATATTATGCACTATGAGACAATTTAGTTGCTCATCCGCATTCATTTGCTCGACTTATTCCATTCTTGTTTCTATTTAATTTTTTAAAGATGTTGATAGTTAATCCAGTATTCCTGTCGGGTTGAATCTATTTCTTTTCTTTAAAGTTGTTTCTCCAACACTAATGGAATTGATAATTTGTACTACCCTTCTTGTCAGGTAGAGTCCCAGTTCGACTTTATGTTCGGATCATTGATGTGGATGTAGATGAGTTAGAAGATTTGCCTGTTTTTGATAGCTGGGAAAAGGTCTCCTACATAAACAGACCGGTTGAGATCCAACTAGATGGTAAGACAACAGAATCATTTTATTGAGAGATGCTACTTATGTATATCTTTTCTGCCGTTGAGTGTCAGAAAGCTGAAAGACTTCTTTGATTTTACATGTTATACAACCAGTTGTCTGACCTTGAGATGAAGCATCAATCTCAATTTTATCTTGAATTATATGTTTAATTGATATGCTATTGGTGCAAATCCCTGACCCCTCTAGCCCTTTCTAGAGCATAGGATTTATCATTTAGGCTAATCACAACTCTTGGTTTCAGAGTAGAACTCTTCTAGATTAGCTTTTCATCAATCGCCATGTTTGGAAGTACCATGTTTACTATTATCACTTGTTCTCTGAAAACACAGGCAAGTGCTTTACCTTGAATGATGCGGTAAAAGCTCTTCTTCCTGAGTTTTTTGCTGACAAAACCGAAGCTACTGGCAGTCCAGTCGATGCAGGGATGGAAGGTGGAAATAAACTGCCTTCTGGGGAGGAGTCGGGAGAAATTGTGTCAAAACCACGTAACTGCCCCCCTTCAGACAATGGTGAGATTAAGCTTCTTCGCATTCAGGGGATTGAACCAAAGTGGGAGATTCCTTTCTCTTGGGTGGTGAACAACTTGATGAACCCTGAACACTTCCTTCATATTTGTGTGTATATCAAAGTCCTAGAACCAGTTACACTATGATGTTCAGTAACACATATATGGCACCACCGTCTGAAGGCTTTATGATTCTTTTAGGTCTCTGATCATATTGTTTACGTGTATAAATGTACATCTCGGTCGAAGTTTCCATTGCTTCTTTGTGTTCCTCTAATGTTTTCCCCTCTGGTTTTCTTTTCCATTTTTTGCTTTTGATTTAAAGACAGAATAAAACTGTTATCAGGACCATATATGATACTCAAGTCTCAATATGTAACCTGTATCATGGCAACAAAATAGAAAAGTTGGCGAGTTCTCTATTGCAGAGAGTTTGCATACATAATCGTTGTGCAGAATCCGAGAGAACTAGGGATGTTTTATGAAGAATACCTGAGACAAAATTGTAAATTATATCATCAATCCAATTGTATATTGAGTCTTTAAAATGATTGCAGTCACTTAGACCATCAGCAGTAGTAGTTGTCTCCATACCTGAAAATATGCTAACTTTGTCCAAAGCAGCTAGCTAGCGTGTAATTGCTCAAATTATTTGACATGCCATTTGGTACGACTAATTCAAGGAATATTTCACTGCAAAAGCTTTGTCAACTACAGAATCCAAGAGCTGACCATACAGTCAGCTTTCTTCCACCTGTCATTTACATAATTGTTGGTTTTTGGCTCATAATAGGTGTCATCAATGAAACCTAATTTTTCTTTGGCACATAGTGCCCTCTTTATCCCTCTGCTCCATATCAAATAATTGTATTCAGTAAGCCCTGTTGTCACACTAGATATACCAGGATTATCACTGTTATGTAAAAATAGGGGACCATTAGGAAGATCATGATCAGCATAGACATCTCCTACTTCATTAAGAGGGGGAATGTTCTGATTATTGTTATTAGAATCTTGAGCCATCTTGCTCCTACGTTTACGAGAATATATTTGAAGATGATGATCGTTTAAAGGCTCTGATACCATATAGAAATTGCACCTCTTGTAGCAATTTTGAATACAAAAGAGAAAACTCATGAATTCTAACAATGAAGATTTGATTGAACTGAAATAGAAAACAGAAGAGAGAAAATAAAGTTGAATTCTTTTATTGAAGAGAATATTGTTCAAGAAGAACGTACAAAAATTGAATCAAAAGTTTCAACTCCAATCTAAATACAATCGAGTATATATACTAGAATGAAGACAATCGAGAATCAAGAACAACTAATGAATTATACTAGTTAGTTATCAATAATCCCAACTAACTTTTCAGCTCCAAACACTTCAAACTTTTCCCAAATCAATTAGGCCATAAACCCTAATAATCAATCGGGCAATTGTTCAATCCTGCAATGATTCTGAGCTAAATTAACAACCTCTTTCATATTTGGAAGTACCATGTTTAATACTATCACTTGTTCTCTGAAAATGCAGGTAAGTGCTTTACCTTGAATGATGCCGTAAAAGCTCCTCTTCCTGAGTTTTTCGCTGACAAAACCGAGGCTACTTGCGGTACAATCGATGCAGGGGTCGAAGGTGGATAAAAAACTGCATTCTGGGGAGGAGTCCCAAGAAATTGTGTCAAAATTGCCGGAGAACTGCCCCCCTTTAGACAATGGTGAAATTAAGGTTCTCCGCATTCAGGGAATTGAAACAAAGTAGGAGATTCCTTTCTCTTGGGTGGTGAACAACTTGATGAACCCCCAACACTTCCTCCATATTTGTGTATATGGAAGTCCTAGAACCAGTTACACTATGATATTCAGTAAAACATGTAGGGCACCACCATCTAAAGGCTTTATGATTCTTTTATGTCTCTGGACTCTGATCATATTGTTTACAGTGTATAAATGTACATTTTGGTCGAAGTTTCAATTGCTTCTTTGTGTTCCTTTAATGTTTCCCCTCTGGTTTCCTTTTTCCATTTTTTGCTTTTGATATCAAGACAAAGAACAAAACAGTTATCAGGACAATATAAGATACTCAAGTCGATGCAACCTATTGCATGGCAACAAGATAGAAAAGTTTGCGGCTTCTCTATTGCAGTAGAGTTTGCAAACATGTGGTACTTCTGGTAGTGCCGAAACATTTCTTTCACAGACATTTGGGCAGTTCTGCCAAAATAATGTTCTACTTCTAGATTTTTAGCAATCCCTCCTACAGATACCAGACTACAGAACAGAGGGCGCTTAACGCCAGTGGACATGGCCAGCGAAGCAACACATAAGTGGCCTCAAAGAGAAGCCTTTTTGTTAAACCTGCTGTTTACCGTTCTGTAAGTTGCTTCAGCCATTGCAACAGGATGGCAAGTTCTGCTTTTGAACACAGCCCTCATCATCTAGCACTCTGAATAATTACTGCATAAAGCGCTTATGGATTTGAAAGGGATCAACTGTGTTCAGAAGCTAATGAGTTTTGTATAATGACAACTACCTCCACAATATTTGCCAAAAATACCTTCTTCTTGGTTCCTTCTTCCATAAGCTGAACTCGAGGAGGAAAAGATAAAAGTGCCCTTTCGATTGACTCTCTAGATGGAGTTCGTCTACCTGTTGCAACTATCATTGCCAAATGTTGCATTGGCAAGAGCTGTACTGCAGTCATAATGATGTTTAGCCTTCAATTGATTATAAGATAAATAATCAATTCTTCCAGCACAATGACTGATGCAATCGACCATAATCTTTTTGTAGGCAAGCCTCCATTGAATGGCCAACTGAAATCTGGAAATGGATTTCATACGGTTCCCAACTATCATTCCCTTTATTCCGCTGGCTTCAAGTGAAGCAAGAATCTCGGCACTAAATACTGACTCCTCTTCATAGTTCGCGGGGATATCTTCAGCACTCTTTATTCTTCGAAGAAATTCATCTTGTTCTACCGAAGTTGGGAGAGTATCCAGCAACCCTTGGCAAGTTTCAACTAACCATCTCATCACAGTAATTTCATTATCCATTGAAAGCACGTTTCCTGAACAAGCAAGATGTCCACTGGATTTTCGCTGCTTTGGAGCAGTTGCCCACAGCCTCAGAGTACAGAGTAACGCAAACGATGGGCTTCCATCTTGACATATGTATAGTGAATCTCTGGGCCATATACATAGGGGGTACATGTCTGGTTCCAATTCTATAAAAGCTTTGTCATTTGGATTTCCATTCAGAAGAAATCCATAGTGTTCCAGAAGCTCCAGGTTTGTATATGTTCCATAGCTTAGAAGGACCTACACTAAACAAAATTACGTTATCAGATAATGGAATTTAAGCGTTCATAGATAATGTCAATATGTTCGGTAGTTTAGACTGTTAATAGATAATGTCAATATATCAGCAGGTATGATTCCATCTGTTCAAATAACAAACCCGAGCACAATGAAATATTCAACATTCCAAAGTCAGAAGTTTAGACTGTTAATAAAATGGATATGATTACAGCTAACATAGGCAAACTGATAACATCGGGATACTATCTTACATATCCAGGAAATAATCACCACAGTTACATAATATGCATCAGAAAATTTATTGCCCATACCTGGTCTCCTTTTTTATAGTTTTGTCTAGCATAGAAGCAGTAAGCAGCTTCATGTTCCTCAAACCCAGCATCTATCAGCCTATGAGCATCAGTATTATGCAGTTCTTCTCTCAACTGGAGAGAAATTTCTTCGTCAAAATGATTGGAAAGCAAAGAGAAGCTTGAATGACAGGGACCCATAGATTCAGAGACGCAAGGTTCTTCTCCAGGTGCAGCATAATTAAAGAAGTCACCAACAGGGCACAAACACCCAGCACTGTCCCACGATATGTGCATTGTGCGTGAGGAAATCTTCAAACATGTTATAAAAAAAGGAAATCATAAGATTCCTATCCATTGGATCTGGGAGTCAGATAATTTTATTTAAGAACACGTGGCAAAGCCAAAGTTAAACCGCCATGGGCCACTTTCATATTTGATTTTGTGTTGCTCAGATCATTGAAGGAGGTGAATCACTGAACTTGTTGCCGAGAAAAAATGCTTACCGTTCCAGAAGCCCAGAGCCATGCCTTGAAAGTGCATAGATGAGATTTGAAGTTGAGTTCCCTCATAATGAGGCCAACCTGTTGCCAATCTGATTTAGCTTTCGCTACAGCTTTCTCAGCAGTCCAGATAGCATCATCTAACTAAGACATTTTTATAACTTCTCATCAGCACTACATACTACGTACTAGAGTGGACCATGAAAGATGGAATGCTTAAAACAAGTACTAACCTGAAGAGCTTGAATCTCAAGTTGACTGAAACTAGCAAGAATTTCGTAAGTGCGAGGCATTTGCTTCAGGTAAGGATACCACCAAGAACTTTTTCCCTTGTTCACTTCATTTAATAATGCAACAGCTAATATCTGAAATAATATTTAATAAGGCATCGATTTAGATGCTATTGCAAACCTTTGTTTCCATTTACATAAACTGTTGAAATTTAACGCTTAATTATAATCTATAACTGTCATCAAAACGCACAAATTATGGACCTTTCTTTTAAAGAATGCATCCATTTTCTTACGATTCACTCGAATTAGATGTCTCAAACAACATAACTATGAAATTGCCAAACTTCACATATTCACATTTTACAGCTTCACTACCGAACCTCTTGCACACTCATTCACATTTGAAGAACCACCATATTCTCCCTCTATCTTATAAAGATAGTCAACATTTTATATTTGATAGTTCACCAATGATAATTGTCATGGTAGTTTGGTTTGATCAAATGTACATGTGTCAATTAAGTCATGAAGTTATTAACATTCACTCCCAAAAAATCAAATTCGATTATCTTACATGAAAGGTAAATGAACACCTGTGTTGATGAAAGATAAGGGTTGCGTTTGATAACTTTGAAAAGCATTTCATCTTTCGTCATAAGACTCTCGCTAGACATCAAAGCTTCCTTGGGAACTTTCAAAATCAACTCTCCTTTCCTCAAATCACGAGCTGCTCCTAAACCCCTCCTGTGAATACAAACAATAATCATGAATAAATTAAAAACACTACCTCCAATCCAAGCTTTATCCCACTAATTAGGGTCGACTATGTGAATATGATGTCTCATGTGAATATGATGTCTCGAAGGGTCATATTTCTTTTAAGCACAAGAATTCTAGGTCCTTCAATATAGTCTCATTCCAACTCTTCAATCTCAAAATAGTCTATTTTATTCATTGGTCCAAGATTAACAAACTTTGCACCCTTAATTGATACACATACACCTAAATCATAATGTTAATAAAATATATTATCTTTTTTATATATTTTCACCAGACATTATACAAAGAAGGAAGAGGGGTGATTGAGTTTTGGGATGGGAGTATATGATAAAAGGATGATTTGGACAACTTACCCACCAGCTTGAGGAAAATGAGAAACAGTCAGAGAGTAGCCCAAACAAGGAAGAGAGGTCGTTGACTTTTTGGATTTTGATGAGTCTGATATGCCTCTTTCTGCAGCCCATTGTAAGAACCTTCTCAGCTTTGCTTCTTCTTCTTCTTCTTCCTCTGATTCTTTCGCCATATCTGGGAGCTTTTGTGAGGTTATGGACATACAAACTGGACAACAATTTTGGGACACTCTTCACGTTGTTGCCTTGTTGGATGTGTCATGTGTCTTAACGAATTTTAGGCTATTAGTTGGGCCAGACTATACTGGGCTTTAGACTACCCAGATTAAATAATGTTGTGAACTTGTGATTCACGTGTCAACGGGGCCGGGTAGAACGGTTGGGCCCGTTAATAGAATGCCCGGGTCGGGACCCTAAGGATTTTCAGGCCCCTATCTTTGGAATGAATACTTTTATTGAACTTTTTTATTTCGAATAATCAAATGAATTTATATCAAAATCCTTGGTCCATCCCTGATTTTTTATTATTTGAATATGTAAAAGCCAACATTTATGTGCATTGGATAATTCATCATAAGTTTGGAAAAAGTTGTGTTTGCTTTGCCAAAATAATTATTAAAGTCGGACATTTTTGCGAACCAACTATCAAAATAAAAAAAATTCGCGAATTAACTACCAAAACAGAACATTTTTTTCAAAACGACTATCAAAAGCGAACTTTTTTGTCTAAAACCTATGAAAATCAAACTTTTTTCGCAAATAACTATCAAAATCGAATCTTTTTGCCAAAAAAAACTACAAAAACCAAATCCTATTGCCAAAAACCAAAACTTTTAGCTAAAACAACTACCAAAATCGAACTCTTTTTACTAGAAAAAAATCCAAAAAACCAAAAAAGATCTCTTAAGTTTAAGGGGTAGTTCAGTCATTTCATCACCCTTTAGTGTCCATTTGTTAAAAAAATGTAAATGTGTGCTTTAACTTAATAAGGTGCCTAAAAGAGTGTCATTTAACCCAATTTCTCGTAATATATCTACAACTTAGAAGATTACTGAAAATCTGAGTTAATCGAATAGCCTAGTGGAAAAGGCTCTTGCTAGTGATCAAAAGGTCCTGGTTCGAAACTCACCTCATCTCTAATTTACAACAAAAAAAAAGATTTCTGGAAATTTAATTAAGGGGAGATAAATAATAATCCTTTGAAAATATGAAGTCAAATTTTATATATTTCATTTAATGTTTATTGATAAATATATCAAGTAATACATAATACATTTTTTATGTATGTTACATTAACATTCTAACTTTGATTGAAATCAAAATTATATTCATCGAAAACGCATAATGACGACGATGTTGATCAAGTTTGATCGTAGAAAATCGAACTAACCAACACCCTCTTGGTATGCATGAAGTACCATAATTTTTTTTTTTAAATCAACGATATACTTATATCCAGTAACATAAAAAATAAACATCAATTTATATATATTTAAAAATAAAAATGTATACCAAAATAAATCTATTTGATTAATTACATGCAAAATTGAAAATGTATTGTACCAAAACCGATGTTGAATGGTGTCATCGTTTGGGTCCAAACTCCAAAGCAACGACACCACCCGGGCAGGCACCCCCCCTCCCCCCACCCCTCTGCCATGGGGTTACCCATATGTAGTCCATATGCACTTTGTTGCAATGTGGGTCCTGCAACACTATCACCACTGCACCAGCGATCTTTGTCTCTTCATGAAATATGCAAGACTACTAAGAAGGTTCCACGTGACAAGCCACAAGCCTTGCAGATCGATAATAAAAAATTAGATTAATGACACAATCGATTACTCATGTTTCATAACATTCACCATTCGATCACTCATGTTTCATTTTAATCTATTGATCACTCATGTTTCAATAGTCAATAGTCAATCAAGTTAACTGTTAATCAATACTTTAAAGCCAAATTAAACTAAGACAATCCAACAATAAAATGCAATGTACTAGATTGTGCAAATCCAATCTAGAATGGTGTCATCACCCTAGCCTTTTCCCATGGATATGCAGTTTGTTAGCATATGGGTCGAGCTTGAAGATTGAAGAAATATGAGAGGCTAATAAGGAGAAGCCATGTGGAAAACCACAAGTCAACTACTGGTACTACGATAAAGCTATCTTCCTCTGATTGGAGGACCTTTCCCACGTGGCGTGATCCTTTGTAGATTGTCCCAAATATTAACGACAAGTTTATGTCACTGTCGGATCTTTGGCTGCCCTTAGGATTTAGGTGTAGATACGTTTGGGCTATGCCCACTATATTTTGAGATTTCAGTGGGAGGAATAGGGATATTAAAGAAAAAAGTGGTATATTGTACATTAGTTTATGTGAAAAGATATTTGTTTTAGATATTGTTGTGAAATGTCTAAAAAGATATTTATTTTGGATTGGGGGAGTAATATTTTTTTCAAAAAAATTGACAGCCTGCATCATATAGTTAAGTGATAATTGGTTATTAATGATTGTTTTATAGGGGTTTAGATGGAAAGTGTGAATGTAATAAACTAATGATTGTTTCTTAATTTATGTGAAATGTCTAAAAATACATTTGTTTTGGATTGGAGGGAGTATCTTTGTTTCATAATGTTTGATTGTTCAGAAAATGTTTACTTTTTCATAATGTTTGATTATTTATGAATTCAATGTACTTTTCAACTCACTTTTTACATTTTTGACCTTCTAAATTGTTTTTACTTTTGAATATGTTTTTATTTTTTAGGGTAATTAATTATATTATGTAGGATATAATAGTAATCTTTCTTGATCCTTAATAAAGTACTTTCTGGCTAGATGATCAAATATTTTGAAATAAAGGGAGTATCATATAAAGATATATTTGATATTTTCAAACTTTCTTTTCTGTTAAGAAAAATGAAAATATTTCTGGTTGTCATGACAACACCTATCACACCTTATGTACGCCTATAAGTAGGAGGGTACAATTATTAAGTCAGATTTATTGCATGTAAACACTTAATCAACTAAAATAATTTAACACAAACAAAGTCTAAAATACATTTGATATGCGATTTTAATGGTTCCATAACAATCATAAAAATAAACCAAAATTAACATGTTTTAAATTAACTTTCATTAATATTGAAGCGTTCGTTACATTTTATATAATTGCATAATACAATTCTGTTTATCGTGTGACCGACGTATTATATGTTCCTCTAATTGATACCCGGTTCCGATGATGCCAATGTGATTCTTTAGGTACAAGCCAAACGTTGCAGTTTATGCATACATAGAACAGGTCCCATTTCTTGTCATCCCCCACACCTTTGTTTAGTAGCCGAATCTTTATACTTTTTTTATGAACTAAAACAAATCAGAGTAAATAAGAAACTCAATGCCCATCAACATATAACAACAAAAAGATTTAATACTACAAGTACAACAAACTGAAGAAATTAGTACACATATATATACTACTGTAATACATGTAGCTTATATAGTGTAGCTTGGTACTAATCTACCTCAACAAAAATACATAAATGTCATAATTATACCACAACCATCTAAATGGTAACAGAGACAAAGAGGTTTGTATTCTTTGTGTAGTAATTTCTTCATTTTAATTTGAATGAATTATTACAAACTTACTTTCAAAATGACTTATGTATTTATATGATGGTTATTAAGAAGAATTTTAGTGTATGAACATTTATTTCATGTTTTAAACTATCCAATCATCTTGATTATTATTTGGTTGTGACACGACTCACATTCGAGGTGTTGTTTGATTGTTTATTTTTGTTGGTTGATCAGTCTTTCGTTCATACTTCTCTGTGCAGAAACTGTTGATGATTTAATTTTGCTGCTATTTTATAACTCAAGAGCTTTGGTGTAAAGAGAATCGACATTTGCATCTGTTTCTTGAGGATGAATTTTATGAGTACTGTGTATTTTTAGACTATAGTTTAAGGAACAAGAAAGATTCTCCCAAGTAAATTTACCATGTTAGTTACTTCACTGTCTGCTGTGACTCTTAGTTCTGATATCTTAACCGGAACTGGATTCTTGGACTCGGTATTTCCAGAGGGGTATCGCCTATTTAATTCCTCGAGGCTCATTCCTCGCGATAGGATTAGGCATTGCAATGGCAGAGTCAAGAAGCTAGTGAAGTTGAATTGTAGTAGCTCCTTTAGTGCAGAGTTCACAAATTCTTCATTAGGATCTTCAGAAATGGAAAGGGGGAGAAAGTTGAATGTTGTATCAAGTATGGTAGCTGCTCCAGCTGGAGAAGTGATTCTGACATCAGAGCAGAAGGTCTATGATGTGGTATTGAAGCAAGCAACCTTAATGGAGAGTCAACTTAAATCCATACGAGATGTGGAAGTGAAACCTGATATTGCACTTCCAGGATCCTTAGGCTTGTTGGGTGAAGCGTATGATCGATGTCGTGAAGTTTGTGCTGAGTATGCAAAGACATTTTACTTAGGTTGGTGGCCTGTGTTTCCAGATATAACGTTCTTGAAATTAAGAGATTCTTTTCCAAATTTAATGATAAACTTAGAATTGATTTTATTAGTTGGTTCAAACTTTTTCAGGGACAATGTTAATGACTCCCGAGAGGCGAAAAGCAATTTGGGCAATATATGGTAGGAAACTGAGATTCTGTGGAGTGTGATATAAGTACTTCTTGTTGAGCTTTTTACATTCAATATTAAAAATTTCCATTATGTAACAGTCTGGTGCAGAAGAACAGATGAACTTGTCGATGGACCTAATGCGTCACATATCACTCCTTCGGCTCTAGATAGATGGGAAGCAAGGCTTGAAGATATCTTCAGGCGACGTCCTTTTGATATGCTTGATGCTGCGTTATCAGACACTGTATCAAATTTCCCCATTGACATTCAGGTTAGACTATGAAGCCAAATTCGTTCTCTCTAAAATTCTTATCTTGCCCCAATAGACGTTTGACTATAATGTGCCTTTTACAGCCATTCAGAGACATGGTTGAAGGAATGCGGATGGATCTGCGGAAGTCAAGATACAAAAACTTCGACGAGCTATATCTCTATTGCTATTATGTTGCTGGCACGGTAGGTTTAATGAGCGTTCCTGTGATGGGTATAGATTCTGAATCACGAGCTACAACGGAGAGTGTGTATAATTCAGCTTTGGCTCTAGGAATAGCAAATCAGCTGACCAATATACTTAGGGATGTTGGCGAAGAGTAAGTACTTAAAATAGATGCACAACTAACCACTGTTCTGTAGCTTTTCTTGATATGCTGATATTATCCGAGTTACAAAATCAGTCGTAAATAGATCAAGGAGCATTAGTACCTTGTCAAATGTTTTGTTAAAATCTGATATATCTGAGATATTCTTGGTTAACTGATTGCATTAATATTATGAAAAAGGCAACCTAGTATCTCTTCCAGGTGTTTCGTTTCCTTGATCCTAAACTTTTCAGTCATATTTTCCTTTTCCGGTTTTGCTCAGTGCGAGAAGGGGAAGGATTTATCTCCCACAGGATGAACTGGCGCTGGCGGGACTTTCAGAGGATGACATATTTGCTGGAAAAGTGACAGACAAATGGAGAAAATTTATGAAACAACAAATTAAGAGAGCACGGAAGTTTTTCGACGAAGCAGAGGAAGGTGTCAAAGAGCTTAGCTCAGCTAGCAGATGGCCTGTAAGGACTCATCAACCTTTCCTCTTCTAAACTGAAGTACTTAGCACGCTTTGTATCTTACGATCGCGTTTTGAGCTAACTACACGATCCTATTGCAGGTATACGCGTCTTTGCTATTGTATCGCCAAATATTGGATGAGATTGAAGCGAATGATTACAACAACTTCACTAAAAGAGCTTATGTAAGTAAACCAAAGAAGATCCTTGCTCTTCCAGCTGCTTATGCCAAGTCTCTTGTGAAGGCATAAGTACATCAACAAAAAACATACATATAAATTATAGAGAGTATAGTCTAATGAATGGCATAGTTTAATAATTTATGAACAGGAGTTATAAATGTTGTATAAAATAAACAAATGAAATATTTACAACATTATTTAGAAAAATGAAACATTATACATGGACAAAACATGTTGGTTGAGTGCATAAAAAGATCGACGTCTTGATTAAAAGGTTTTTTTAACCGTAAATTTGATCATGTCATGGAGTAATCCCAAATGATTAAATAATTCCACTAATAACTTAAGAGATAATTTTATTAAAACTCAGGAGATGAAATTAATGTACAATACTTTTGTCATTAAGAGACCGTCTAGAAAGCACAAGGAGAAAAGTCAAAATACAAAACCAGCACCTAACTAACTCAATCCATGAGATTGGTCGAAATAATTTATGTTCATATTTCACTAAATTGATATTAGATGATTACCAATGAAATTTCACACTACCTGCCATAAGCCAATGTAAGTAATAGATGTTTTCGGAAATTGAGAGAAAGGACAAAATTAAACCAAATTGAAATTCTATCGTTTTGGTCGGAGAAAACCTCTGAGAAAAAGGCTCAAACCCAAAACCTATAAGCTAGAAACCTTACCTAATGATTACTTCACTTGCTCTACTAATTTTGATTATAAAACTTCCAAATTAAATTTCGTAGCATCAGGGCACTTCCAAATAATACTATTTCGTAGCTTCTGATTAATGGTTACCCCATTTTTATATTAATGGTTACTCCATTTTTATTGTCTTGTTTTTAATCTCAGTCCAAGTGGATTAATCCCAGTTTCCTTCCCCACATCACCCTAATCATGTCCTAATTTTTCACCAACTCTCAGTGTATGTTTGATAGTTCAAAATAAAATTAATCCTCATTACCCCATTTCAAGTACTATCTATTACTCCCTCCGTCCCTAAATGATTGTCACATTTGACTTTTGGTGGTCAATAAAGCACGATTTAAAATATAAATATCTCTTATTCTAAATGCAAAAAAATTATAATAAGTTGATATTTCAAAAATATATATTGAGACGAATCTAACGAGGTCCCACAAGACTATATTATTTCTTTCCGTTTAGTGAGAATTCGTGATCAAATTTTGTTGTAATTGACCACAAAAGTCAAAATGTGACAATCTTTTAGGGACGGAGGGAGTATCATTAAATTGAGCATAATAATCCATTATTTAACTTGAAATAATCAAAAGGAGAAAAAACACGATATAACTGCAATTACTTACACATCTCTAACCTTTACCTTTATAAATATATATATATATTCACCAATGAGGTTTGAGAATATTCACCACCTTATTAAATAATTAAATAATTATATTTTAGTATATTTGAAATATTTAAAATAATTTATATTTATTTTTTTGGTATATTTAAAATATTTGATTCATCACATAAAATTGTCTATATTATAATTAAATAATTATATTTTAGTATAATTGTTTTTTTATAATGTACCTTTTAATTTGTTATGACTAAATAGTAAAATTAATTTTATTATTAAAAAAATTATTTTTCTGAAGATAATACTTGTATTTATTATGAGGGTATATTAGTATTTTTAGTTATATTGTGAATATTTTTACATCATACCAAGCTAAAGAATGTAATGGTTAATAGGAATTGAATTACATTACTATGTTCATACCAAACAAAACAAAATAATCATTTGTTCATTCCATTTCTTTACTCATTCCATTACTAAAGTCATTCAATTCCTCCGTCATTCCATTCCAGCCTACCAAACACACCCTCATAATTATTCAATAACTTTTAGAAAAATGGGCAGAAACTTGTTTACTCCAATTATTCTCTATTGGAGGAGTTTATGACATCAAATCATCTCTAAATATTTTCTATTAGAGATGTTATTAATTAATTGTCTAACATAAACTATTTAATAACTATACTCTCGTCGAATGAAAAAGAAAAAAACGCTTAAGCTGCATTAATACAAAGTCAACTATGGAAATCATAACTACACATGAAGTATTAATTTCTAATCTAAGTCCAACTCAATATGTCAAACTTGTAAGTTACATTAAAGTGTTATCGAATTTCTGAGATGTTGTTGCCAAACTGCCACGAAAATATAAATAAACTAACACTAACATGAATATATGATGTGATTCAAAAGTGACTTTGAATAGACTGAAATTTAAGTTTCCACGTAAGAACTTTCATGGCAAATACTTTAATTTGGTCTTCTATTATCAAGATTTTCCAGTCTTTTTTATACTCAAAACTACCTAGAAGTTATGCATGGTATGAAAACAACATTTTTTTGAAGTAATTTCACACTAGTTTTGTCGAACTAACAAGAGAGGGACCAGTCCAGGCCTTAATTGCCATGCATATAGTAATGTCTATTATCTAGCATCTCATATTTCTCATCACTAACTATATATAGTTCCTCAATGTTACATAATTTCATCACAAAACTCACAACTCTTTCCTCTTCAAGATCGAATTTGTTCATAAATATTTATTTTGTCTTTGTTCTTTAATTATATATCAAGAATCACAAAATACAAAATACCCAAGAGTTTAAAAAGAAATGGACAAATTACCAAAGTGTCAAGCAAACTTTGTCCCTCTAAGTCCTTTAACATTTCTAAAAAGAGCTTCCAAAGTCTATGCTGAGCGCACCTCTATCATCTATGGTGATCGGGTCCGTTTCACTTGGCAGCAAACCTACGAGCGTTGTTGTCGCCTCGCTTCCTCCCTTCAATCCGCCATGAATATTTCCAAGAATGATGTGGTGAGTCCATGTCTAGAACGTTCTCTAGTTTGCATTTTCATGATCAACATTTAATATCCAAAAAGAAAAAAAAATAGACAACGTTTAGCCGAGCGTTGTCTACTTCTTTTTAATTGGACACACCAGAGCTTATTTTAGTTCATTTTTGTGTCCTCCAAGTATTTTTTGGGCACCGTCCAAGTTATTTGTTATAAACAGTAATTTATACTCTTTTGTGATATTTATAGACACTTAAAACACATTGAATCAAACTTATCAAGCTAATAGTAACATATATTGAAAATATATATTTTTACAAAAATGTACATAAAAATATTTATAGCTAACATTTGGAACATCAACTCATCAAAATTCAAAACGTGACGAGACGTACTAGATGGAGGAACTATTTGCATGTGCTCTCTAATACTTAATATACATATAACTTATAGAGTTTCCATTTTTTTTATCAAACAGGTCTCAGTTTTGGCACCAAATATCCCAGCCATGTACGAAATGCACTTTGCAGTCCCCATGGCAGGAGCTGTCCTGAACGCTATCAACACAAGGCTAAACCCCCAAAGCATAGCCACAATTCTCAAACACTCTGAAGCCAAACTACTCTTTGTTGATTATGAGTATTTGAAACTAGCTCGTGAAGCCATTGATCTACTCATGGCTGAATATCAACACACCCCTTCTGAGAAAATGTCCCTCCAATCTGTCATCATCATTGATGACCTCAACTCGCCTCGGGGAGTCTTACCGGGGCAGATAGAGTACGAGCAGCTAGTCCTCCAGGGTGACCCTTCCTTCAATCCAGGGGATGTTTCTGATGAATGGGATCCGATCGCGTTGAACTACACTTCGGGGACAACTTCTGAGCCAAAAGGGGTGGTTTATAGCCACAGGGGTGCTTATTTAAGCACTCTAAGCTTGCTTTTGCAGTGGGGAATGAGTACTGAATCTGTTTATTTATGGTCTCTGCCTATGTTTCATTGCAATGGTTGGACTTTCACATGGGGGGTTGCTGCTCGTGGGGGGACTAATGTGTGTATCCGTAACACAACTGCCCAAGAAATGTACTCAAACATTGTGTTACACAAAGTGACTCACATGTGTTGTGCCCCAATTGTGTTCAACATCCTCCTCCAAGCTCCCCCTCACGAACGGAAAACGTTACCCGCCACAGTGGAAGTACTAACAGGAGGCGCACCACCACCAGCAGCCCTCCTCCACCAGATTGAACGCCTCGGGTTTCACGTAGTCCACGCCTATGGATCGACAGAAGCCACCGGCCCGGCTTTATTATGTGAGTGGCAAGAAAAGTGGAACAAGCTCCCTGAATCCACCCAGGCTGACCTCAAAGCCAGACAAGGGATCAGTATTCTAACATTAGCCGATTTCGATGTGAAGAATTTGGACACAATGCAAAGTGTAGCAAGAAATGGGAAAGCCATGGGGGAAATTGTCCTGAGGGGGAGTAGCATCATGAAAGGGTACTTGAAAAATGAAAAGGCAAATAGAGATGCCTTTAGAAATGGATGGTTTGCTACAGGGGACATGGGGGTGATTCATCCAGATGGGTATATTGAAATTAAGGACAGATCAAAAGATGTGATCATTTCAGGGGGGGAGAATATCAGTAGTGTGGAGGTTGAGAGTGTGATTTATAAACACCCCAAAGTCTTGGAAGCCTCAGTTGTTGCCATGCCTCATCCAACATGGGGTGAAAGTCCTTGTGCTTTTGTTGTCCTGAAAAAAGAGGGGGGAGACAAATGTGGAGTTAGTGAGGCTGAGATTATAAGACATTGTAGGAAATATTTGGCAGGTTATATGGTACCAAAAAAGGTGGTTTTTAAGGAAGAATTGCCGAAGACAAATACAGGAAAGGTTCTGAAGTTTGAATTGAGAGACATGGCTAGAGATGTTGTTGTTGCAGAAAAGAATAGTCAGCCAAGAAAGAAGTCTACTCAAGTTAGAAAAGATAGATCAAGAAGTATAGGTGAGGAAGAGAATCAAGTTTTTGCCTTATCTCGTTTGTGAATTATATGGTGATGATTTCGCGTCAGTCCAAGCTTCATCCAATACATATTGGATGAATAACGGTTGTAGGTTTTGTTACAAAAGTAAGAATGATTTTAAATTATGTTGAATTTTTTTTCGTTCTATTAGTACTATATATCAACTACCCATTATGCACCAATATTGGTTTGGGTGTTGAAGTAGCTCGAATGTAATATTTACTAGTATATTATTTTTTATTTGATAAAATGTATTATTTGATTACTTAATTATGTTATGTATGTCATGGATAGTACTTATTGAAAAAACTACAAGCATGTACTGTAACATTATGTTCTTGAATGTATATTCCAAGACAAATGGTAGATTTATAAAATTTTAGAACAATTAGAAACTAATGAAGAAAAAATTGGAAGCATCTGATTGATTCTTGAATGATTGGACATTATCGTAAATCATACGTACATCTTCTAAAGTCTAGACTCACTTTTTTATAAGATAAAAAACGAGATAAAAAACGTTTGTTTAATCCTAATAGACAACACTTAATACATTTCTTTTATACATAATACAAAAAAAAATGGTGTTACTTTGTGATGAAGTCTTATTGAACTCTCAATAAATGGGGGTGCAAACACGAAAATGGGCCAAACCAAGGGTCTGAATTACTGGATCGCCTAATATAGCCTATAGTATTGGTTATTAATTATTATCCTGGTCCCTTGGACATGTCTAATTACTTAATGATACTTTTCAAATCAAAGTTTAACATACATCTAATCTAATAGTCAGATCTTATGACAAAACATTAAAATTTAGAGCATACTTTTTAAATTTTTAGTTTTGAGTATGAAAGAATATTTTCTATGGTAAGAATTAAATCAATAATAAATTTTGTTGAACATATATAAACGTGTAATTAACTTTAGGACTGTAAGTGAACTTAAAGGTTTGATTCCGCTCGCAATTAATATATGATTGTGTCCTATTTGTTGATATCAGTTTGATAAGTTTGCCGGACCAAACTTTTAATTTGATTCGGCTCGCATTAATTCATGACTTTGCCTTATATATATTTAAGTTCAGAATTGAAAGTATTAAACCTAACCTAAATCATCAAAATCACTTTCAATTAACATCTATTCATCTCCTACTTATCCTCATTCGCTCAAATGCTCTTGAGAACCAAATCGAACTTGTTCGCAAATAATTCGATCCGGTTCACACATTTCAGACCGAGTCAAATGCAAGGTTCGGTGAGGTTCGCACATTGCAAATCGAGCCAATCGTAAGGTTCGAAACCTTGCAAACTGAACTCAAACGTAATCACATTCGTTATAGTTCGGTCCATTTAAAGTCCTAATTAACCAATGAGAATATAAGGATTGTGCATAAATATTTTACTAGAAAGAAACATCTCAAATAGATCAATAAAAAATACCAAACTACATGGTATAAAAATACAAAACCAGCAAGTATCAAAATTAGTTTCATATCCATCTCCAATGAGAAACTAAAAAAATGAATATGGCTTAAAAGCCACACAAAATACATACTCCATAAGACTATACTAAGCATCACAACATAGTAAGTGGTAATAACTATGATTATCTACTAGGTTGTCTTAATCTCATTAAGCAAGCAAAGGGGTATTTTGATTTGCAAGATTACTTGAACTATTAGACATATGGGGATGAATAGGTGGTTTATTTCCAAGAAAGCTACCATTTCTCCTAACATTAGGTGAAGAATATGTCCCAATTCTTGATGAAGATTGTGCCTTCTTTGAAATGAGCCTTGATGAACTAGCACTCCTATGAGGTTGGTTTGATCTATGCATCTCAACCAATCCTGCATAGCTTTTGCAAGCCTTAAGCCTCTTGTTCAAAGGATTTTCAGGCTTTGCTAGATCTTCCACACTTGCCACATTTGCTAATGAAGTAAATGATTGTGACTTCCCATTATAATGCTTAGATAACCCCCTCCTACAAAATTAAAAACAACAAACAAAAAATTAGTGAAATGGTAGCTTGAATTGTTTCTTTTATTACTCTCTCCAATTTTTTTAACTTGATATTTTGACTTTCCACGATTACCAGTATATAATTTAAAATAAAAATATATATTTCAAAAATATAGATTGGAACGAATCTAACAAGATCTAACATGACTATATTAAGTTTTGACTTTAAAAAATTTGAACATCAAATTAAAAAAACGAAGTATCTTACTCCTAATGATTTTAAGACATGTAAACTATTAAAAAATTATTACATAACCATATCATGTCTAAGATCTCATGTAATTAACCTTAGTTTTAGTTAATTATATTATATTTTGCCAATATAAGTCTTAGGATAATACGTAAACGTTTGAGTTAATTGTCGAAATGGTTCCATATCGAGGATCGTAAAATACTTATTATTCACAAAACAAAGAGTAAAAAGGTGATCTACATGGTTAGAGGATTTACTTGATGGGGAGTTCTTGAAAAAGTGATGACATATCCTGTAAAGGTCCAGATGGAGAAGTTGAGCTTGAATAATTAGAGTTAACTTCATCTTCATCTTCATCCAAATCCTCATCCTCACCAAACAAATCTGAATCTGAGGACACAATAGTACTATCACTTGAATCTTCATTTTCAAAATAAGATGGTACAACACAATCATCTTCATCATCACTTATCACATGCTTCTTTTGTTGCTTGAAAGAATAATCCATTTCTAAACTCATCATCTTCAAAATTTGTAATAAAATTTGATGTAATAATAAATAACCTTAGAGTTTGTATATTTGAGAATTATGAATTGTTGAATGTTAGGAGTACATGGTAAGGTATGGAGGGTAGATATATATATGAGGCATATAGGAGATGTGAAAGGATAATGGATAAGGGAGGAGAATAATAAATGGAATTAATTAAATTTGGGTTTGTAGTATTTGAGGATGGATTAAGTGAGTCAATCTAGCCACAAGATTCGGCGTTATCCACTTTCTAAATTTGCTGTCACTCTACCGCGTGGCCCCACTAATCTATAAATGGTAACTGTTTCATTTCAGCAAGTACCAACAGACCTTAGACAACTGGCCCATTCTTATTTGTTTTGCTTTTTCTTCAAAAACTATGGTCCTTATTTGTGAGCTATAGCTAGGGCCGCGTAAATGAGTCGGGTACGAGAGTATCGGTTATTTGGTCGATTTGAACTGTATCAAGTCGGATAATTATCCAGCATTATCGAGTTGGGTAGCAAAATTATTATTTTCGTATTATTCGATAAGGACAAGAGCGGATAGGGAGCCGGATTTTTTAGTCGAGCACCGAATGAGTACCGGATTACCTCCAAATTTATATTTAAAAAGTTCTATTTTAGCATTACCTCAAACAATATTTAATTGTTAAAATGTAAATTTAACTTTTTTTTCAATACTAATTTTATATTGGCAAAAGAAATTAATTGGTTAAAGTATAATATATAATATAATAAAAAAAAAAACTAGAGAGTAACCAAGTGGAGCCGGGTTTATCAATAATAAAGTAAAAAACATTCCTCGAATATTGCTCGATAAGTAAACACTATGTATAGGGTGGATCAATCGATTGAAACCAGATATTATTCTAATTATTCGGGTTTATGTTTGAAGATTTTATTTTTTGAATTTTGAATATTAGTAAAATAGCATAGAATTAAAATCAAACTCGATGATATTATCGTTCGAAATGAATGTGGATGTAAATTCGATAATATATAATTCGAATCTGGTTTGATTTGTATTCAAGCTTAATGATGTGTGGTTGGGATCGTTTCTCTATTGGCTCAAAGATTAGATTGGGACTTGAAAATAAATTGGGACCTGAAGCTATAAGTTGCATAAGCCATTAAGACCATGGATATGGGACTCCAAATTTGAATTTTCTTGAGCTGGACAATCATCTCAAATCTAATTATGTAGACTATTGCTTATAAATCTTATAAGTATTGAAATTAAATACAAACTTGAGTCTTCTGATGACTTACGAGTTTTTGGTTCGATTCTCATTGTAGCGATGGTGGGTAGATTTTTAGAAAAGAAAAAAAAAAGAAAAATACAAACTTGAGCGTCTAAAGTCACCTAATCAGGTTCTTTTAATTTTTGTTGTTATTAAAGTAGATAGATAGAAGCGAGTATCATTTAGTTTAAATGTACATAGTGTTCTTATATTAGGATGGTTTTTAATTACTCGGGAGAAAAATCAAGAAAATTAGACAAGTATATATAATATGTTCTTAAAATCATTTTATCAATTTAGTTTCAAAATATAAGTATTAAGAAAAATCTAGATGAAAAACATGTTCGATATATAAGAAAATGTCAAAGTTGGTAGGAGTAAATTAGTTGGTGATTGACTAAATTATATCGCATGCCAAACATTGGGTCAACAAAAGGAATATAATGTAATATTGATGGCATGGAGGATTAATGTTTATAACTTATTTCTTCCGTTCTTTTATTTAAAGAAAATTTACTTTTATACAAAATTTAAAAGAAAAAATCTAGATCTTGGTAAAATGAGATTTTAAAAAGAATTTTTTATATTTACAGAAAATATTCTTAAAATTGAGAACGAAAGGAATACTAAAATAAAATAATAGTAGTTGTATGTAAGTTGTAATAAGCAAGTTGGGTTCCTTGGAATTTTGTAAAATTGAAGTTTGAACAAGTTGAGACTGCAAGACTCGGTTCTTCCCTCTTTGAACTTTTGACAATTTCCAGACCTTGATTTTCACATTAATGTACTATTGTGGATAAGACTCTCCTCGCCTCTTGTCGGGTGTGGGGTACCCACCTTTTCACTTTATTTCCTTTTAAGCATTACTACTATATTTTTTATCCCTTTCGTGCCAAATTTTGGTGGTGGGGTCGTGGGGAGGGTAAAATTTGAGCTCATAATCATCTAATCCATTTCAAATTACATTAGTCACTACTTCCTTCGTTTCAAATACTTAATTGCTTTGAAAAAATTTATTTTTTCGTAATAATTGATTGTTTGCAAAATTTAATGTACTTTTGTATTTAGCTTCTCCTTTTTTACCCTTACTTTAAAGGTTGCTTTTCACTTTAAGAGTATATGTAGAATTTATAATAGTAAATTTTCTTAACTCCTTAATAAAGAACTTTTGGCTAAATAATTAAATATTTGAAACAGAGAAAGTATTAACTAGGTTCATGTATAATTTTATTAAATATTCTTTTTTAAATTATACAATTATTATTATTAATTAGGTTCATGCACATCTTTTTGATAAATAATGAACAATACTTCCTCCATTTTACACCACAAACGTTTTTAATTTTTCGAATCTAATTTTGATTAACAATAACTAATTAAAAAGTACTATAACATAAAACTATAAAAGAAATATTTTTGTAAAAATCCTCTTCAATATAAATTTGTCGATACAATTTTATATTTTTTTAATTAAAAAATAATAAGTAAGTGACGATCAAAATAAGTCAAACACATAAAAACGAAAACATCCATTAAAAATAAATGAAAAAAAAGATTTTGATAACTACAACACTTGATTTGGGTGTAAAATTGAAACAATGTGACGGGTCTAAGGTGTACAAGAGCCCTTGTTTTCTTTTTGTTGGTCGGGCTAATGGGGGATCCGTACGATGAAAGGTAAGAGATCACTATCCATAGTTGTGAGTCATCACCCATTTTTCAAATAATAAAATGAAATTATTGCACAACTTCCTCCTCATGTTGCCTTGCTTTTATTTCATCCATATAAAAGGGAGCCATTATTAGCTTCACCTATGTTTTACATTTGAATTATTTTCTACCATGTGCAATCACTTCTTGCTAAATTATACTCCCTCCGTTTCTTTTTATTTGATTGTTTGAGCATTTTTTCCATGTTTCTTTTTATTTGATTGTTTACAATTTCAATGCAACCTATTACAATTCCAATGCACCTTTTTACAATTCCAATGCACCTTTTTACAATTCCAATACACCTTTTTAAAATCCCAATATAATTTTTCACAATCTCTTAATAAAGTACTTTTCCTCCAAACAATCAAATAAAAAGAAACGGAGGGAGTATTATCTTCGATCTAAAATAATTATTAAATATATTTTGACAAAATTTAATATAATTATCTTCTTACACAAATTAAAACACACTTCTCCCTCTTTTCTATTTATCTTTTTAGTCGTTTTCACATAAATTAAGAAAAAAAAATATATAAAATGACAATTAATTAAAACGATATAATTGATTGGTTGAACAATAAAAAGTAATCAAAAAATATATTGTAAATGTAATTAGTTATGATAGAAAGACAAGTATTTAGAAACAAAAATTTAAGGCTAGAAAGACAACTAAAAAAGAACGGAGAAACTATTTTATAGTTTTATTTTTTTTATTTATACCCATTGCATTAGTGCACCCTTGTACGGATGTTGATGTACTTAAAAGGTAGAATATTAATGTAGAATAACAATATGAGGATATAGAAGTAAATGTGTGGAGATATTAATGCTTTTTTGTTTTGAATTGGAGGGAATAATAACTATTGTTTATTATCTACACGGATGATACTATTATTATAATTTTAAATTAAATCTTACTTTAATTTTATACTTGTGTTAAATACTCCCTCCATCCCTAAATACTTGATACATTTTATTTTCATGGACAACAAAACACGATTTAAAACGTAAATATTTCTTATTCTATATTCGAAAAAATTATGACAACTTTATATTAAAAAAAAAAGAATATTGAAACAAATCTAACAATATCCAACATGACTATATTATTTGTTAACGTTTAATAAGAATTATTTATCAAATTTTTTCCAAAATTTAACCACAAAAATCAAAATGTATCAATCATATATTAGAAAAGGGAGGGAATAATTTTTTATTGCTTGATATGTCACATAGCATATCATATCGTGAATTTTTTTATCCATGACATAATTTATGATTAGTGAGTGCTTACCACTAAATTTGAAGAAAAGCATAAGTGGAGAGGATGGTATTTGACAAAGTAAAAGGTGTTTTAGGGAGAAAAAATATTTTAATTATATTATATGAATATATAAATACCCAACAACATAAAGTGCAGCATAATTAAAGGTTGCTTAGTGAGAGGCTAGCTCCTTGAATGTTTTGGAACTAATTGGTAGACATACACTATTCTCTTACATGTGGGTCACAAAATATAGTTATGCTATAATTGCTGTAATTTTAAGCTGACTACTTTGTTTAAGAGATTCTTCCATACTTAAATTGAGATGGATAGAATGAAGAACTAATACTACTATTGTGCTAATCTACGTTATTGATGATATGGTTCATTAATTTATATATATCGACTAAATTTCAATATAAAAAGAATACACATGGGTTATCAAAATAAATCAACAATAAACAAAAAAAAGTTTAATGGATCATAAATTTACACATGTTCAGTAGTATTGATGAAGTACGAAGTAATACTTCGAACTACAATAACAATAACTCGTTGATTCTATTTAGAATAGCCAAATTAATGTTCGGGTAATAAGATAAAAACCCGACCGTGAATAGCTGAATTAATGCCCAAGGATCAAGACAATAACCGATGGTGTTCGAAGCTGTACTTGACGACCGGACTTTAGAAACAAATATACGACTATGCTTGAAGAGTTATGAGAGAAAAATGTCTTTTCTGGGGTTTTTTTAATTGCAAAAATAATAATCTTGAAACAAACTAGTACCACTTATTTATAATGGGAAGCTAAACTAATAAAATAGAAAATAGTTTATGTGATACGCAAAACAAAACATAATAAACAAAAGTAAATAATTTTCATCTAGCCGTTGCTTCAGGTCCTCTGGGGTATGGAGAAATTCGACCCGAATTTTCAACATTTAGGTAGATAACGAACCAAATGTTTGACATTAAAAACATCGGATGTCTTCATCGGATATACTGCATCACTTGTTTTCTTGCTTGAAATAAAATGAATTATTTTAGAAAAGCGATATACTACGACAAAAATGAAATGATGACCACATTGAATACGCCGCAAACCTAACACAAATTCATATTGATATTCGTCTAGGATTGGGTAGGAATCGGCAATCATAAATAATCCATACTGATTATGATGGAGCTAGTATTCTTTACCAGAATTAATGAATTTGGTCCGGCCATATGAGTGATGGTACACAAGTGGATATCATTATGAAAACGTACACAAATTGCAATGCAAACAGCCCACAGGACATACAGATCTACACCAATCTCACTATAACCATTTAATTATCTTTATGCAAATTTTTTATCCTTTCACGTTGTCCTAAAACTCTCAACTCATATCGACCACAGACTCTGTCTCTTGTTATTTATATATTTACTCTTTCCATTTTTTTATTGTCACCCTAATAACATCTTTTTGGTTTTAAAATATTTAACATTTTATATTTTCAACAAAATTTCATTTTGCAGACATATTAATACTATTTCTTAGTAGTAATATTTGTTGTCATCCCGAGATCATCCAATAATTAATTAATTAATTAATTAGGGATATTGTAACTTCAAAACCATACCTTCCAATTGGCCATCTTAAACAAGGTGGAATCTGTCCTGAGTAACGTATCAAGTTGGCCAAGCTCAAGGGCAGAATCGCTTATTGCTTCGTTCAGGTTTTCATCTTCGGAGACACAATGGAAACATCCCCGAGATTTTGCATCCATCACTATCTCCTTCCAGATGGTTCCGCTTTTAATCAAGGTTGTAGCACTTCCCAAAATCCAAAGACAATGCCTAACAAAAACGTGGTTAACGAATTTTCCCGTTAAACACCATCATTAATCATTTTCACTACCTCACATGAATAACATTTACTAAGTTCACTACCTCACAGGCTCACACGAACAACATTGACTAAATTACCTTGCACGAGTCAGAGCCACATTCGCTCTTTGAAGATTGGAGAGGAAGCCTATTGATCCATTTTCATTGCTTCGGACAGTTGAAATGATAATAATGTCTTCTTCAACTCCTTGAAATCCATCAACAGAGCGAGCGTTGACAGAGAAGTGACTATCAACATCTGCACTATACCAAGTTTTTCTAGTATCGCAAATACTTGACCATTATATGGCGATATGCATCCAACACGGATCTTCTGCTTTGTATTCACAGACACTACACAAAACCTCAAACGAGTAAGGCCTCAAGTACATCTAGTAAAACTGGGTTACGAGATTATTAAAATTGGAGTACCTTCATAGAGCCTGGCAACAATCTCAGCAATCACAAATACCTCTGCTATATTCTGTTTGCTAGATTTGACATTATTTGCCTCTTTCCCTTTCGGAACATCTATGAAAGAATAACTACCAAATAGGGGACCTTCGAGAAAACGCTTATTATGAGATTCTCCTTTCACATTTGGTCCATCCATAATCATATCATCATAGAACTGCTTTTTAGGAAACGAACTTATTGAGGGATGCATTCTGTATTGAATCTTGAGAAGGTGCCTTGGGTAATCTAACATCACCAGCCTTTCAAATAAGCTCCTTCCGAAACCAGCATTTTCACATATCTATAAAGATAAATACACAGAAGGTATTATAATTTACAAAGCTATTCATCACATTAATAAAAATCAAATGCCAATATTTCTAAGGAGACAGCACCTTGCTCTTAACCATAGGAGGGAGTTGTTTCTCATCTCCAATGAGCACTGCATGGCGAAGGCCCGAGACTTGTAAAGGGACACAAGATTCACATTCTTTAAGCTGAGCAGCTTCATCGATAACCACCATCTGAACTGGTACGGATTCTTCAACGATCAATTTTGCTGAGCTTGAAGCAGTACAGAAAACTAAGCCTGCATTCTGCAGACAAAAGTATCTAACTTCATGATGTTCAGTGAAACTGGGAATGCGAAATGACTGATGAAGATCTTTCAGTTTATGTAAGCACTCAGCAACGGCTTCAGCATGCTTCGATAGCATCCCTATCTCCAAACCTGTTTCTGAATAAAGAACATCATCAAGCATCATTTCAAGGCCACGGAGAATCTGAATTATATTGATCATGTCCTCAACTATCTCAACTCTAATGAAACTAGTGGGTAGATGGGTGTATAGAATTGTAATACACGAAGTTAGAGGCTTCGAAAGTTCATGAAATCTCTTCCTTACGAACTCTCTATATGTCATAAGGTCATTAGTATTAGAGTTAGTCTCTTTTGTTTCTTCCTCAGTAGCAACAAGACCCTTGTTGTTTCTTTCATTCTCCTTCAGCGTCTGGGAAATAATGCTTCTTGAAGTCCTCTGCTTCTGGGTTCGTTGATTTTTTTGGCCACATCCTTCAAATTCTCCATCATCTTCACTGTCATTATTGCTATCACTGGAGTTACCGCTTTCGTCTTTTGATCTCTCGACATAGAGACGATATTGCTCCTCAGGCTCTTCAAGAAGAGAAATCATGAACTCCAAACTACTTATATAACCAGATGGTGAAGACATGCAACTTGCTAGCTTAGAAACACGGTAATCAAGAAATACATCATGCAGATCTTCATGATCATCGATCTTCATCCTCCCTTCATTCCCAAATAATACTATGTCACCCAATCCATAAGAACCATATTTAAGAGTCGGAATAACCAAACTCATCAGTCGTTTGGCCACTCCTACGACAGCAATATTGGTTGGTGCACAAGTCAATGTCCTACACTTCAACCCTAACAGTATAAATAACAAAGAAGCTACAGTTTTCGTCTTCCCAGTCCCAGGAGGTCCCCATATTACTTTAATAGTATTCCGGTGATGACATTCTCGTGCAGCAATACAACTCAATATAGCATCTCCTTGAGAATGATCAAGCTCGAAACATGAAATAAGTGTCTGAGATTTCGATTAAACAGCCTCACACTTTGGATCCGTTGAACAAATAGAACAATTTTGTTCATCCTGTGAAGAGTAACAACTTAAATGAGTCTCACTAATTTGTGCACACAATAAAATTTATAAAGACGGAGTTATAACGATCTTTTAGAAAGCTTACGATTGGATTCCCCTGCAACACTTCTCTGATTATATTGAAGTTTCCACATACAGGATCGGGATGAAGAGCATTCCAAATGCGGATATTGGTAGTCAAGTTGGTAAGGCAAACTGCAAAGAGGGTATCTCCCCTCACACCAAATTGCTTGTCTTCTTTACAGAATGAAATAGGCTTTGATGAGATGATTTCAATATTAGAACTTTCATCCTTTAATACAACAGCAATAGTGTAAGGCCTTCTACGCCTGTTTAAGTCCGCTATGCATCTTGGTTTTACATCTGTCAATGCAAAGAAATCTCCAACCTGAAGTTCATATTTAGCCGTTTACTTCTGGTTGGTCTCAAAGCTAGTAACCTCGGTCTCTTGTGAACAATGTCTCTTATCAGAAATCGAATAAAACAAATCCTTGGGATACTTAAACTCCTTAGATTGTTTCACTTCCAGTATTCGGCATATAGGTGCAGAGTACAATGTTCCCATGCTAGAGTGTAAATCAGCTCGTGTTTCTTCGAGTAGCGGGGTTACAAAGGATCTGAAGTAATGATTGGTAGACAAGAAGGTCTCAGGAATTTCGTTCACCTGTCATATTTGCAACAAAAAATTGATTTCATCAGTTATAGTAATAAAGTAAGACAAGCTAATAACATGAAAAACACAAACGCTAAAAACAAAATATTCTCGTGATATATAAAAAAAAAAACATTCAAGATGTTCCACTAGAAATATTATCGTGATATATACGACCCCTAGTATCTCCGAAGAAATCAAATATGGGCAACACAATAGATTCACACCTTATGTTTATAAAGATTCCAATTTTGTCAGGGCCGGTCCATAGATATCCGGGGCCTAGTGCGAAAATTGAAAATGAGGCCCTCGATATATAATAAAAAATTAAAATTTTTGAGAATTCATTTTATAAGCTAAATTTTCTCAAGTTTTAGGGTCTCGAATATTAAAATGTGGTAAAGATTCACTATTATAAGCTAAATTTTCATTATTGAGTTCAGATGGCATAATATTTTCATTATCCAGTTCACTTGAGACTATATTTTTATCACTTGAAACTACATTTTCTTCCATCAAATTTTCATATAATTGATCACTAACTATAGGAATACTTTTTGAAAAGAATTTTTTAAGAGCTCCTTTTTGTTATATAACCAATTCATTTTCACGTTTTTTTTTCTTCTTTTATCGTTTTCTGATAAATATTTGCGTGGCAACATCTTATAAAATAGATAAACAATTATTAATAAACAAGTAAAAAATAGAATGTAAAATAACTTAAGTAATAAACATAAATAAAGTATGAAATTAATTAAAATAAATAAATTAATAAGAGAAAAATGAATGATATCACCTATTATTTAATGACACGATTCTAATTCTTCAAATTGACAAAGCACTGTGCCTCACCAGATACCAATTTATCTAATGGATCAACTATTTATTTTATTAAAACAACAGTATTGCATTGACTCTAATCTAAGATTATGAGTAAATTTGCTCTTACTTTTACTTATACAATCAATATATTGTATATGAAAGACTAAAAGAGTGTTATTAAGCTAAGTAGACTGTACATCTGTCTTCTGATTCTTATTTATCCTAATCTCATTGAATAATGTTTCATGTTTGCTCTACAGAATTTGATTACTAAATGTTATAATAATAACGTTATAATATTAATAGTTAACCGAGTTCATAAATTTAGTGCTAATATTTTTATATCGTTACTCGTTCATCACTTTTCAATTCTAAAATTATAAACTTAATACTTATTTAATAAATATAATTTTTAAATATATAATTTAATTTCTAATTTTTAAATCAGTAAAATAATATATATATATATTTTAGAAATTTTGGGGCCCCTCCAAAACGGGGGCCTAGTGCGACCGCGCCCCCCAGCCATGGGTAAGGGCCGGCACTGAATTTTGTACATCAGCAAGTGACCAAGAGAAGATCATGTCGATCAAGCCACAAGTTTTGGGCACTTCCTTTTTCTTTTGCATTGACATCATTCTTTCTCGAACTCTGAAAGTTTCTCACAAATATAAAACATTTATAACAACTCCACATAATCTGTAAGAATAATTTTAACCAAAAAAAGGAAGTGAAGACTTAAACAACAGCTTACCTTAAAAATATTTATATTTCTATAAAATTCAGGAAAATGTAAGTGTTAAACTACAATGAGACAGGAAAATGCACAAAGATTGGAAGCTTTTAGAGAATCAAGGAGAGCAACAAGAAGACAAAGTGAAATTTTCTAAAACTTAGAGGAGAAGAAATATAGTAATCCGTACTAAAGTTGAACAGTTTAAAGTAAATTGTGTTATGGAAAGTGCATGAGGATGAGCTGAAGGGAAAACAAAGAACATTATTGCTACTCTTCAGTCTTCATTTCGTTTTCCTACATGACTTTGAACATTCACGTCAACTTTCCTAAATATTACTCCGAAATACATGATTGTTTGGTAAACATTAATTTTTCACAATAATTTGATAATTTTTTTTATTAGTAGTTACCCTTTACCCTCTTGAGGATTATAATCTATTAAAACGTATAATAAAATATAATGCATCATAAAAGATTATAATTGATTAAAACTTATTTAAGGTCCATTTTCATTAAAGGTATAATAAGAGTCATTTAACGCAAAAACCTTATCTAATGCTTTTAATTTTTATTAAAGATATTATAGTCATTTTACATGTGGAAAATGGTATTCTTCTAATAAAAAAAGATTAAAGAGTGTTGGGCAAATAGGACCCATCATGATATTATGCCAAATTTCTCAACTTTAAACTCATTTATTTCACCAACTCTTGAAACAATTTATAACTATGTGGATTTCTAAATACTATGACATATAAATCATATAATGATGACGTATTTTGAGAAATATATGATCTCCAAAAAGTCATATATATAGGCTAACGCCGTTAGTAGATTGCATATAGTAATCAAACCACATCAAACTGTCTGAAACACTTTCACAACATATAAAAAAGGGATACTCATAACAAAACTTTCACAAACTAGCACATATGTGGAATCTTCTTTAGGTCGTTGATGCTTCATCTATAATTCCAATAGAGATAATCGATCGGCCAAGTGTTCGCTGGGACCGGCATTACCGGCATTACGAGTAAAAGTAATTATACCACTACCATTTACACCAGCAGGCCATGTTTTCGGTACCACTAAGTCTCTGTAGCAAAGCAAGCATGATTAAATTAGTAAATGCAGAATGAAGCAGAAATGAAGGGAACTCTCAACTACTTAAACAAATAATATTTGGAGAACAAATAATAAGCATACCCGTCAACTAGCTTATCTTTGCACCGATTTATAACATTCATCGTATAATCTCCAAACACTATGTCAAGTTGCTTCGCCAGTTCAGGAATCTCCGAATTTGGCAGAATATCCCAAATCTTTAAGACTTGTATGTGCTTATAACTTTCTTTCAGAATGTCAGTTGTCCAGATCAGCTTCAGCATGCCTTTGATACTGTAAATCTCCATCAGCTGATAAGAAACCGAACTCATATCCTTCAAAATAGGTTCCTGTCTAGATTGACGCCAACCCATAGAAAGCTTCTTCAAAACAGATAGTACTTCCTTGCTCACTTCGACATTTGTCAATTTGCCCATGGATTTCAAGAATTTGTGATCGAAGTAAACCTATTGCAGTAACAAATTAGTTAGTTCTTCATCCAAATAGCAGATATGACAATTTCAGTACAAGAAATTGTATTGCAACTTCAAAAGCATACCTTCCACTTGGCCATCTTAAACAAGGTGGAGTCCGTCCTAAGTAGCGTATCAAGTTGGCCAAGCTCAAGGGCAGCCTCGCTAATTGCTTCATTCAGGTTTTCATCTTCCGAGACACAATGGAAACAGCCCCGAGATTTTGCATCCATCACCATCTTCTTCCAGATGGTACCGCTTTTAATCAAGGTTGTAGCATTTCCCAGAATCCAAAGACAATGCCTAACAGAAATGTGGTGAAGGGATATTCCAGTTTAAAACCATCACTAATCACTTTCACTATTTCACATGAACAACATTGACTCAATTACCTTGCACGAGTTAGAGCCACATTCGCTCTTTGAAGATTGGAAAGGAAACCTACTGATCCATTTTCATTGCTACGGACAGTTGAGATGATAATAATGTCTTCTTCAACTCCTTGAAATCCATCAACAGAGCGGACGTTGACAGAGAAGTGACTATCAACATCTGCACTAAACCTCTTACCAAGTTTTTCTTGTATCGCAAAAACTTGACCATTATATGGCGATATGCAGCCCACACGGATCTTCTGCTTTGTATTCACAGTCACTACACAAAACCTCAAACGAGTAAGGTCCCAATAGAATTAGTAAAATTGGGAATGAGAATTTTTTGAAATTGGAGTACCTTTATAAAGCCTGGCAACAATCTCAGCAATCACAAATACCTCTGCTACATTTTGTTTGCTGGATTTGACATTATTTGCCTCTTTTCCATTTGGAATATCTATGAAAGAATAACTACCGAATAAGCTACCTTTGAGGAAATGCTTATTATGAGAGTCTCCTTTCACATTTGGTCCATCTAAAATCATATCATCATAGAACTGCTTTTTAGGAAATGAACTTATTGAGGGATGCATTCTGTATTGAATCTTGAGAAGGTGCCTTGGGTGATCTAACATCACCAACCTTTCAAATAAGCTCCTTCCGAATCCAGCATTTTCACATATCTATACACATGAATTTACACAAGAAATTAGAAAAAGTAATTCAGCATATTAATAAAAATCAACTGATAATATTTCTGAAGGAGAAAGCACCTTGCTCTGAACCATTGCAGGGAGTTGTTTCTCATCTCCAATGAGAACAGCCTGGCGAAGGCCCGAGAGTTGTAAAGGTACACAAGATTCACATTCTTTAAGTTGAGCAGCTTCATCAATAATCACCATCTCAACTGGTACCAGTGCTTCAACGTTCAATTTTGCTGAACTTGAAGCAGTACAGAAAACTAAGCTTGCATACTGCAGACAGAAGTTTCTAATTTCATGATGTTCAGTTAAACTGGGAATGGAAAATGAGTTTCGAAGACTTTTCAGTAAGTGTAAGCAATTAGCCTTGGCTGCAGCAACCTTTATCCCTATCTCCAAATCGGTTTCTGAATCACGAACAACATCAAGCAAAACTCCTAGGCGATGGAGAATCTGAATAATCTTGATCATGACCTCAACTCTTTCAACTCTTATGAAACTAGTGGGTAGATGGGTGTAAAGAATTGTAATACAGGAAGTCAGAGGCTTCGAAAGATCACGAAATCTCTTCCTAACGAACTCTCTAAATGTCAAAAGGTCATTAGTATTATAGTACTCTTTCTTTTCTTCCTTGGTAGCAACAAGACCCTTGTTATTTATTTCATTCAACTTCAGCGTCTGGGCAATAATGCTTCTTGAAGTCCTCTTCTTTTCGGTTTGTTTACTTTTTTGGCCACATCCATCAAATTCCCTATCATCTCCGCTGTCACTATTGCTATCACTGGAGTTACCGCTGTTATCCTTTGATCTCTCGACATAGAGACGATATTGCTCCTCAGGCTCTTCAAGAAGAGAAATCATGAATTCCAAACTACTTATATAACCAGATGACGAAGACAAGCAACTTGCTAGCTCAGAAACGCGATAATCAAGAAATACATCATATAGATCTTCATGATCATCAACCTTCATCCTCCCTTCATTCCCAAATAATACTATGTCACCCAATCCATAAGAACCATATTTAAGAGTCGGAATAACCAAACTCATCAGTCGTTTGACCACTCCTACTACAGCAATATTGGTTGGTGCACACGTCAATGTCCTACACTTCAACCCTAACAGTGTAAACAACAAAGAAGCTACTGTCTTCGTCTTCCCAGTCCCAGGGGGTCCCCATATTAGTTTAACAGTATTTCGATGATGACATTCTCGTGCAGCAATACAACTTAAGATAGCATTTTCTTGAGAATGATCAAGCCCAAAACATGAAACAAATCTCTGTGATTTCGATAAAACAGCCTCACACTTTGGATCCATTGAACATAGAGAACAATTTTGTTCATCCTGTGAAGAGTAACAACTTAAATTATTCTCACTAATCTGTGCACACAATAACATTTAAAAAGACGGAGTTAAAACAATCTTTAGAAAGCTTACAACTGGATTCCCTTGCAACACTTCTCTGATTATTTTGAAGTTTCCACGTACAGGATCGGGATGAAGAGCATTCCAAATGCGGATATTGGTAGTCAAGTTGGTAAGGCAAACTGCAAATAGGGTATCTCCCCTGGTACCAAATTGCTTGTCTTCTTTACAGAATGAAATAGGCTTTGATGAGATGATTTCAATATTAGAACTTTCATCCTTCAATACAACAGCAATAGTGTAAGGCCTTTTAGGCCTGTTTAAATCAGCTATGCATCTTGGTTTCATATCTGTGAATGCAAAGAGATCTCCAACCTGAAGTTCATAGTTAGACGCGGACTTCTGGTTGTTCTCAGATTTAGTTTGTGAACGATGTCTCTTATCAGAAATCAAATATAACAAATCCTTGGGATACTTAAAGTCCTTAGATTGTTTCACTTCCAGTATTCGGCACATAGGTGCAGAGTACAATGTTCCCATGTTGGAGAGTAAATCAGCACGTGTTTCTTCGAGTAGCGGGGTTATGAAGGATCTGAAGTAATGATCAGTAGACATGAAGGACTCAGGAATGTCATTCACCTGAAATATTTGGGCCAAAAAATGAATTTTCATCACACATACTACTAAAAACAAAGTAAACTAAGAAGACAATATATAATGAAATGAAAACAAGAAACACGAACGGCTGATAATAATATGCACGTTGATTGATTTCTCTAGTTACTAAATACATTCAAGATGTTCCACTAGAAATATTATCGTGATTTATGTGACCCCTAATATCTCCGAAAAATCAAATATGGGCAACACAATAGATTCACACCTTGTATTTGTACAGATTCTTGTTTTGTACATCAGTAAGAGACCAAGAGAAAATCTTATCAATCAAACCGCAAGTTTCAGGCTTCTCCTTTTTTGTTGGCATTCCCATCATCCTTTCTCAAAGTCTGCATTTCATCACGAACATAAATCATAAGAATTCGCATAATCAAGAAACAATTTAGACAACAGAAGAAATAATACTAAAAGCAGCTTCTTACCTTAAGAATATCTAAAAAATTTAGGACAGCAAATTGGAAGTTTTATGATATCTAGAGGACCAAGAAGAAGAGAGTGAAGTTTCCCAAGTCTATAAATGGACTAAATTTTGAACATAAGGAGGCAAATTAAATGTTAGCGACTCTTGATTTTCTTAGGCTGTGACATTGATCAGCACAGAAGAGTCGTTTTTCATAATTTCCAAGAATCTTTTGGTCTTCCTTTTCACTACAGGGTACCTCATACTCCGAACCTCGAATTGTGCATGTAATGAACCAAACGTTCGAACCAGAAGTATTTTTTCTTCACATTATTATAGAGACTTATATTTTCTATGCATCTTTTCAAATAAGGAACAAAACGTTCGAACCAGAAGTATTTTTTCTATGCATCTTTTCAAATAAGGAACAAAACGTTCGAACCAGAACTACAATAAAATTTGATCATGAATTCTCATTAAACGATAAGAAATAATATAGTCTTGTGGGACCTCGTTAGATTCGTCTCAATATGTATTTTTGAAATATCAACTTATTATAATTTTTTCACATGTAGAATAAGAGATATTTATGTTTTAAATCGTGTTTTATTGACCACCAAAAGTCAAATGTGACAATCATTTAGGGATAGAGGGAGTATTAAAGAAATTTGTCTCAAAATAACATTTATGTGTGCTTCATATGTTGTCCTCAATTACTTTATGTTTTGGTTGCAAAATCAAAAGCCTTTTGAGTTTTACACTCCAAATTATAAAATCATATTTTATTTTATCATTTTTTAAAGATTTTTATAGAGTAAATTGAAGAGTAAAATAGAGTATAGTAATCAATATTTGAAGTGTAAAAATTAAAATCCTATATATTTACGTCTTAAATTCCTCTCTTTTTATTTTGTGTGTATGCATGATGAGTTGTTATCACCCAACACAATATCCGAACATAAATTTTCGAAGAGGGAAATAACTATTTTATCCCTCTATTTATAAGTATAATCTTTCATAAAGTTTCATTTAAGACCAAAATCATGTTACTTTTGAAAAAAAACTATTTAATTGTGTGTACAGTGGTTCCCCTATGCATGGCCGTTGGTAGGGTTGTAAATTAACTTGGAAGCTCGATTCGGCTCGGGTATTTGGCTCGAAAAAGTTCGGGTTGTGTCTCGACTCGGGATAGCAAACGTAGAGCCAAACCTTGAAAATCAATATTTGGCTTGATTCGCAAACGGTTTGCAAAAGCTCGGCTCGACTCTCCATGTGAAATTATGTAATAGTATTTTAATATAGATTTGTGTGAGAACGATTAATCGTCCCTTTCTTTGATAGATCTAACATATTTGGTTGAATTTTGAGGTAAAGATATATACTTTAGTTTTACTTTTATTTTCTTTGGTAGATCTAACATATTTAGTCGAATTTTGTTTTGTTTCACCACCTTCAAACCAAATTATTCGGACAATTTAAAATTTCAACAATAGTAAAGGGTGCAACATGAAAATAAGCCTAACTGTATTACTAAAGAATTTCTTAAAAATGTAATAAATTTTTCAAAATTTTGCAACTATTATATTATGTCATTAGTATTTACTACTTAGTGTTAAATAATAAATTTGGTTAGGCAAGTTTATGCAACACAATATCTACAAGAACTATTACTTAGTATTAAACAATGAAAAATGAACATACGACAAATAAATTAAAATAAAAAATACTATGTTTAAATTAACATTTTCTCAACTATGAGGATGAGAACATTTGTCGAGCTTTTCTACGATTTCAAATTGTAAGAATTTCTTTTGGTTGAACTTTTATTTTTTTTTCTTCTGTCGCCCTTTGTTCCGTTGAATATTGGATTCGTAAAGCATATGATTTGACTCGTCAACAATCTCATATAATTTATTTTGACCACATTACCTTTCCAATAGTGATAACTATCATTCAACTTAGATATTAATTTTTCAAATTCATTTCCTTCAAAAACAGTGTCAAATATTGATGATCTTGAGTCTATACGCCACTGGGAATGAATAGTATCAAGAGGAATAGTCTTTCACTCTTTCTTATCCAACGTTCCATCTTATTAATGATGATTTACTAACATTAAGAATGCACATATTTAAAATATGGAATGTGTTCATTTATTGCTGATTTTCAAAATTAACTGTAACTGCAAGAAGATATTAAATAATGATAAAATATAATAGTTGACTTGAAAGGTTAAAATATGTACATATTCAAACTTTGCTCTGGTAGAATGAAAATTGCTCCGACAATATCGCTAACCATAAATTAATAGTGATAATATGAAGAAATATGCTTCCACCAAGATTTGAATTCGAAACCTCTTATTAAAAGCTTTGATCATATATCACTAGGCTAATAGACATTACTAGTTGCTAGTTACATGTTTAAGGAAAGATTTAGAGACCCATGTTTGAGGGATGCTGGGATGAATTAATTGACAATGAATTTGTGTATGTGCATACCTAATGTCTATATGAATGTGTTTTATAATGATTAATTTTAATTGTGTCATTGTAGTTTGTTGTGTACTTATTTTGAACAAAGAATGTTGTTAATTTGTTTAAGATGTGCAATTAGTTATATAGTTGAATATAGTAGCGGAGTAGTACTAGTTGAAGATGGTTTATTTGAATAATCAAACACTCAGATTGTAAAATTGTTTAAGAAGATTATTTAGAATGAAATGAGACTAGATCTAACAAATTTAAACTCCCAAAAAAATCTCAAAGGCCACAAAGGAATGATTCGTCTCATACAGTATAAATATATGACATCCATCTCATGTACCTAAACAAGAAGCCAACGATTTCATCCCAAAACTAATAACTCAAAATCAAAATCATCATTAAAAAATTCATTCAAATCATGCATTTCACATGATTTTGACCAAAAAACCTCAACCCAATTTTCACACATCTGCCACGATCAAAGCCATCAACCACCAATTTAAAAAATACTAATAATTAACTTTAAAAAGTTGTACCATCATTCGTCATTGCAGAGATGTTGAGAATAGCATTTATTGCAGCCACTCTATCTGATTCTTCACTCCTTAAAATTTGAACTTGCTCCTTAATTTCGTAATATGTAGCCGTATTCACATAATGCATGATGACGATTTTGATGACCACATGCATTATGTGAATACGGCTACATATTACGAAATTAAAGAGCAAGTCTAAATTTTAAGGAGTGAAGAATCAGATAGAGTGGCTGCAATAAATGCATGTGGTCATCAAAATCGTCATCATGCTTCATAATCAACTTTCTTTTAGGCGTTAACAGGAATGATTCGTCGAAGAGGTACTCATATGAACATGGTTTGCCTTCCTCCATGAAAGAGGTGAGGTGAGGCGAGCGGCGAGGGAGAAGGGAGGGGAGACAAAATTGAAAACTAAAAAAAGTGTGTTATACAGTTTGTAGGTACTTGTAAGAACGTATACTATATATATCTACACTCTATATACTATGGATTTTTTTTAAATGTGTCTTAAAACAAAGATTAAGAAATTAATAAGAAAACATAATTGATAATTAGTTGTATTTGAAATTTAAAATTTGAATGTAGCCTTATATGCTTATGAATGTTACCTTATATGCTTACGAATATTAAATTATATTATCATATTAAGTGCTTAACATGTGTTCTTATGACACATTTTAGAAAGACCCATATATAATATATGACTAATTTACAAAAAAAAAAAGCATGACAATTTAGCCTTTTCCTAATTAAAATTTTATATAAAATTAACTACCTACTACTCACATAACCAATTCAATTTTCCTTTTTCTAAAATGCAAATAAGTATATATAGTATTTTTTTAATATGCTCTATATTTTTAAGATTTAATATTCATAATTGTTGTGCCTTCAACGATTTTATATTATAAAAATGTAATTGGTACAGGTTAGACTGTGTACCAATAATTAGTATTGACTAATTCAACAAGACTCTCAAATATTTATCAAAATTATAAAAATGCTCACTAAATTTCAATTGTTAATAATTAAGAAATACTGATTTATGGATCATTATACGCAGGGCTGGTCCTAATATTTCCGGGGCCCTTGGCAAAAATAAAAAACGAGGCCTCCCAAAATATATTAAAAAATTGACTAAATACTAACTTTACTTTTATTAAAAGAAAAAGATGATACATAAAACGTTAATTTTACAAAAAAAAAAAACTACTTCTCCGAGCATTGCTTGATGCAAAATCATCAATAATAGAACTAATATAGATATTTCCTAACAATTGAATTATGATGTCACTAGCTCAAATTGCCCAATGCCCAAATCGCCAAACAATTGAGTTATGATTTTTTTTTTGAAGTTAAAACTTATATTGAAAGTATGGTATATTTTCTGTTTCACAATTCACATATATATATATATATATAGGCAGTAGGCATTAGTATTTAGTTTCCAATGGATAAAAACACTATTAATTACACCACTTATTGCCTACAATTATGCTAATTAACGGTAAGTTAGCATATAAATTAGCATTTAAGTATTTAACAAGAGTCAACAAACTCTTAAATGTCTTTTGAGTATATGGTAAAATTATTTATTCAAAATTCAAAAAATATTTTGTTTAATAATTAATTGATCCCTTCAAGATATGGTAAGATTATCAACTAGCATATTATACATGATACACATCATTTGTCATCTCTAAACAACGCCTATGTGAATATCTGATCCCTAGCTAGCCACGTTTATAAAAGAAGTCGATCATAAGAAAAAAATCCAAGTTCTTTCACCTTAATTGTCACATAGGCGTTGTTTAGAGATGACAAATAATGTGTATCATGTATAATATGTTAGTTGATAATCTTACCATATATAACATGGGAAGAGATCAATTAGTTATTATGAAATTCTATATTTTCAATTTTCCATAAAATTAGAAAAATAAAATGTTTTTTGAATTTTGAGTAAATAATTTTACTATATATAATATGTGAAGGGTCAATTAATTATTAAACAACTCGAAGTGATTAGGACAGTCCTTTAATTTGTTTGCTTTTATCGATGAAGTAGTATATGTTATATTCATACTGGCCTAAATCTTTTGCTCCCTATTATGTTAGTTGTCAAAATAATTTCACATAATAAGCATAAATTACAGTATAGTATCTAAGCCTATCTAATATACAGGGACAAGGTACGTATACTGATATATCATATATAGGGACAATGTATTATTAATTGAAAATTGTATAAATAATCCTGTGTAATATATTTTCTGGAAATTCCAATTGATTTTATTCAATAATATTCGATCTGATGTTTTTATAGAAAATCAGAATTTTGGAATTTTTTAAAGCCCTCAAAACAATTTAATGATTGAACTAAAATCGTAAAATTGTAAAATTGTGAATGTAATGTTTGTTTGACTAACAAAAGTTAAAATGTGACAATCTTTTAGGGACGGAGGGAGTAGTTCTCAATGTGGTTGATGTCATAAAATATTAGTCAGTAAATTTGGTGTTGTTTTGAGCACACTTGGTACAATTTCAAGAATGAAGCATCATAAATCCTTTAAGTTGAGCAAAAATATATTTCTCACTCAATACATTTCCTCCTCCAACTTCTCCCTGGGGATTGCTTCTTCTGATGGTGTCTATCTCCATCAGTAATTCTGTCACAAAAGACATTAGTCAGTTACATACCACAAAACATTAAAATAAATCGAGACATATCAACTCAATATTGTATAATTGTACACACCTATGAAATCTTTGGGAGGTCGTCGATACTTCATCTGTAAGACTGATCGCAGCAAATTGACTAACTAAGCGATCTCTTGGATCATCGTATGACGTGGATAATGTCTCACGTCGACCATGCTTAGTGAAGGATTCGTTGATTGCTTGATTTAGCTTCTCATCAGATGAAGCACAATGGAAGCAACCCCGCGATTTTGCATCTATGACTATCCTTTTCCAGATTGTGCCACTTTTTGTTAGTGTTGCTCCACTTCCCAATATCAGCAGACAGTGCCTATTGCAAAGGAAAAGTAGGAATCTCATAACATTCCATGTTCTTGTGTGTATTAATGATCATATCAATTTAACTACTTCATACGAATATATGACATTGCAATGCTTAACGTGTTACCTTGCACGAGTAAGAGCCACGTTTGTTCTTTGAAGATTTGAGAGGAAACCTACCGATCCATTCCCATTGCAACGTACTGTTGAGATAATTATTACATCTTCTTCACCTCCTTGAAATCCATCAACAGAGCGAACGTTGACAGAGAAGTCGCTATCAACATCTGTACTGTACTTCTTGCCAAGTTTTTCTTGCATTAAGAAAGCTTGGGCCTTGTATGGGGAAATGCAACCAACCCGGATCTTTTGCTTTGTAGTAATAGACACTATAACAAACAATAATTTTTACGGTACTAATAAAAAACATCAACATTTAGAAAAGCTTGGAAAATAGTGTACCTTTGGATAGCTTAGCTACAATCTCAGCAACAACAAATACTTCTGCTATGTTCGTCTTGCTACCTTTGTCACTAGTTGCCTCAACGCCATTTGGAACATCTATGAAAGAATAACTACCAAACACGGACCCCTTCAGTAAAGGCTTATCATATGATTTTGTTTTCACATTTGGCCCATCCACAATCTTATTATCATAAAACTGTTTTTTGGGAAATAGACTAATTGAGGGATGCATTCTGTACTGAATCTTGAGAAGGTGCTTTGGGTGTCCTAGCACCGCCAACCTCTCAAATAAGCTTCTTCCAAAGGCAGCATTTTCGCATCTCTAGAAACGATGAATGCATACATAGACAATTCAAGAAAGTTCATGTGTAAGTACACAATAAAAGAAAATCATTATGGTAAAGTATGTCATACCTTACTCCGGACCATTGCAGGAAGTTGTTTCTCATCTCCGACAAGTACTGCGTGGCGAAGGCCAGAGAGTTGTAAGGGAATACAAGATTCACTTTCTTTTAATTGAGCAGCTTCATCTATTATCACCATTTCCACCGGTGCAGTTCCTTTCACATTTAATTTAGCAGAGGCTGACACAGTACAAAAAATCAAGCTTGCATTCTGGAGACAGAAGTGTCTTATACCACAACTCAAATTAGGTAGGGAAATTGTTCGACGAAGAAGTGTTAGTATACTGAGGCACCCTGCCTTGGTCTCACAAAGCTTAGACAACTTCCCTGTTTGTTTTCGAGCACTCACAGTCTCACAAGACGATCCACTCAAACACTTCCGAAACACAGGAACATCATTGAGTAAGGCTTTGAGACCACGGAGCATATCAATTAGTTTGATCATATCTTTCGCAGTTTGAAAGCTAATGAATCGGGTAGGTAGATGTGTGTACATAATTTGCAAACAAGATATCAGCTGCTCAGAAATTTTGCAAAATTGCTCTCTGATAAACTGTTCAAAAGTCATAATATTATTATCCTCATTGCTGATTTCTTTCACTTCTACCTTTGAATTAGTAAGACCACTCTTCTTTTCGTTTCTTTTGTTTTCCTTCACGGTCTGAAGGATAATATTTCTTCGAGTTCTCTTCTTTTCAGTTCCTTGGTTCCCTTCGCTGGAGTTTTCTCCCCTCCTTTCATCCTCCGCATCATTACTATTGTTATCACTACAACTTTCATCTTTTACTCTATCCACATAGCGACGGTATTGTTCTTCAGGTTCCTCGAGAAGAGTAATCATGAACTCCAAACTACTTATATAACCAGATGGCGAAGACAGGCAACTTAGGTCAGAAATGCGATAATCAAGAAAGACATCATAGAGATCTTCATGATCATCAATCTTCATCCTCTCTTCATTCCCAAATAGTACTATGTTTCCTAACCCATAAGTGTCATATTGAAGAGTCTGCATAACTAAACTCATCAGTCGTTTGGTTACTCCTACCACTGCAATATTAGTTGGAGCACAAGTAAGTGTTCTGCACTTTATCCTCAAAAGAGCAAACAACAAAGAAGCTACCGTCTTTGTCTTCCCAGTTCCAGGGGGTCCCCATATTAGTTTAACTGTATTCCGGTGATGACATTCTCTTGCAGCAATACAACTTAAGATAGCATTTTCCTGAGATTGATCAAGCCCAAAGCGCGAAATAAGTAAAAGCGATTTCAATAAGATATCCCCGGACTTTGTTTCTGTCGAGCAAATGGAGCAATTTTGTTCAACCTACAAAGAGTAAACATGAATGCTTCTCACTTATCTGTGTATATTCAAAGAGAGAATAATAAAAATCTTTTTCGAAGTTTACATTTGGATTTTCCTGCAACACTTGACTGATGATATTGAAGTTTCCACGTTCTGGATCAGGATTAAGTGCATTCCAAATGCGGAGATTAGTAGTCAAGTTGGTCAGGCAAACTGCAAACAGGGCATCTCTCGGTATGTAACCTGGTTGTTTCCCTTCTTTGCACCATGCAATCGGCTTTGATGAGACTATTCCCAATTTATAACCGTCATCACTCAATATAACCGCAATAGTATAAGGTCTTTTAGGCCTGTTTAAGTCACCTATGCATCGTGGTTTTACATCAGTCAATGCAATTAAATCTCCAACCTGAGGCTCATACTTGTCCTGCGACTTCAGGCTACGTTCATTGTCATGGTCATCATCATTCCCACTCTCATCCTTATTCTCTTTGGCACAAACTCTCAGAGAAATGGAGTAAAACAAATCATTCGGGAGCTTAAACATCCTAGATTGTTTGACATCCAGTACTTTGCATGAAGGCGCACGAGACAACGTTCCCATGCTAGAGAGCAAATCAGCTCGTGTTTCCTCGGCAAGGGGGGTAATGAAGGATTTGAAGTAATGATCAGTAGACAAGAATGTCTCGGGGATTTCTTTCACCTGAAATGTGTGAGCAGATATTAAATTTCATCAGCAATAGATAATAAAAGTAAGCATATAAGATGATCTACACAAGCTGCAAACAAGACCATCTAAACGTGGAGAAATGTGTACATATATAGGATTAATAAATTCGTTTTACATATGTCAATAATACTACTATAGTCTATAGTACTAATATGTCTCCAAACCAAAAAATTCAGTAGGGAAAATTTGGATGCAGAGGAAGAACTAAGGGCGCGTGTCCCAAATTTTTCTTTAAATAAAACTTTATAATTTATAAATTAAGTTGATCGTCCCTCTAAATTGGTACATTTCTATAGAGACAGACTCCAGAATCAAAATATACGACTCATGTAAACACGACTCGGCACCCACGGACTCGGTAAAAATAATGACCAGTAGATATCAAATGCCCATATCATGCCTATCCGGTCGAGTTACCTATTACCCCCGCTCGAACTAGACCCCATAACAACTCTAAATTCATGAGCACCTAAATTTTCTTCCCTTAATGTAATTCCCTAATGCTAAAATTACTACAAAATTAACAATTTTGGTAATAACATACATAGATGATTAGATTCCCACCTTGTTTTTATAGAGATTCTTGTTTTGCACATCGGCAAGTGACCAAGAGAAGATAATGTCAATCAAGCCAGAAGTTTTGGGCACTTCCTTTTTCTTTTGCAATGACATCATTCTTTCTCAAGCTCTGAAAATTTATCAAAAAATATAAAATATTTATGACAACTTCACATAATTAAGGACCATTTTACACAAGAAAATAACTGAAAAAATTAAGACAACTGCTTACCTTAAAAATATGTATTGAAAAAATCCCAGAGAATAACTGCTAAACTGCAATGAGACAAGAAAATGTACAAAGATTGGAAGCTTTTAGAGAATCAAGGAAAGCAACAAGAAGACAAAGTGAAATTTCCTAAAACTTCGAGGAGAAGAAATATAGTAATCCGTACTGAAGTTGAACAGTTTAAAGTAAATTGTTGTTATATAAAGTGCATGGACATAAACTCAAGGGAAAGCAAGGAAAATTATTGAGACTCTTCATTTCATTTTCCTAGTTCTAGGAGAATCTCTTACAGCATGTAACTTCCATGGTAATAATGACAGAATGATGTCAAAGTATATTGAATTGAACAAGTAAAATACATGGACAACTAAATTTATTTGTCAACTAAATATTACTTTCTTCGTTTTTTTTATTTGTAGTTATTTACATATAGATTAAAGAAAATAAAATACAGTAAAAAAATATGTTATTGAAGACGTAAAATAACAATCAATTAAAATTATATAAGGTTGATTGATAACTTCATAAGAAAATATAATAAAATGTATATTAAAAATGTAAGCCTACAATTGAGTATGGTAGAAAGAAAGTATGAATGGAGCGAGTACTATTATTATTATTATTATCATGGAATTAATACTTCTTATTAGAATATCTTGTTAAATATACCTTCCTTTGGATAACTAATATTCAAAATTACATATGAACCATAATGGTAGGAAAAGCTATACATAAAAACTCTTTATAAACCTTCCTTTTGGATCCACCTCAATACTCGAGTTTAGGCCTGTGAACAAACGTTAATATTCGAAACGGTTCGACGTATTTGGCTCGAAAAAGCTTGATTTGAAGTGCGATTCGACATGTCAAACCTCAAACCAAATATAAAAAGTGGATATTCGTCAAACCGAGCCAAACGGTGCGAAAAAGCTTGGCTCGATTCATTTATGTCATCTCTTTTATATATATATTATATAATATAATTATATATGTAGTAAAACGTCTATAAATTAATATTCTATAAATTAATAATCTCTTTAAGATAATAAATTCATCCGGTCCCGACTTGGGCTAGTTAAAAAATTGTTGTCTATTTAATTATCAAGCCGCACATTTTCAAACGGTTTTGGGAACTATTAAATTTTGCTATGGTTATAACTTGCCATTCTATTGTTATGTTTTAACGTTTAAAATTGTTGTCTATTTAATTATCAAGCCGCACATTTTCAAACGGTTTGGCTCGAATCAAGCCAAATCAAGCCAAATATCTTATTAAAATTTCCTTCAAACCTCAAGCCAAACTAATTTTTCAGATATTTGACCAAATCAAGCCAAATCAAACCTTAGGTCAAAATAAATCAAGCCAAACTCAAATATTTCAATTGTTTGGCTTGATTCGGCTCGATTACAGGCCTACTCGAGTTGGAGCATGAACATTACAAAATGTATAATTTAAAAAATACTCCTTCCATTTGCTAAATGATTGATACATTTAGACTTTTTATGGTCAATAAAACATGATTTAAAACATAAATATCTCTTATTTTATATGTGAAAAAATTATAAAAAATTAATATTTCAAAAATATATATTGAGACGAATCCAAAAAGATCTCATAAGACAATATTATTATTACCGTATAATGAGAATTCATGATCAAACTTTGTAAAGTTTGACCAACAAAAGTCAAAATGTACCAATTTTTTAGGGAGGAAGGTAATAATATATCTTAAAATTTGATTAAAAAAAATCTTTAGAATCTTCATAACACATTTTCATCTTCAATAGTGTTGGTACATTGCATGTACGGTTGGAAAAAGTTTTTCACTAAACCAAGTGTTAACAACAATGCATTTAATGAGGCTATATTCAAACATGCATTGGACAAAAGATTAATCAAAGTCAACTCCTCAAAGAAGATCCGAAGGTGATTAATGCAGAATATATGATGCGGACGTAGGTGATTAATGCTGAATGAGAGAAGTTAATATTACGGACTATCACCAAAGACCGAGTTGGTTAAGTAATTAAATGCAAACAAAGTGCGGACAAAGTCAAACAATCAAGCATTTAATAGGAGGATCACCGAAGACCAAGATGCGGACAAAGTCAAGCAATCAAGCATTAAATAAGCGGATCTTTGTCAATCAAGTATTCATTGACGATTGACTGAAAGCATAATAAGCGGATCTTTGTCAATCAAGCATTCATGGACGATTGACTGAATTAAAGATTTGAGGAGCTACGCCTAGTATAAAAGGAGACAGTGTATCACACTTGTTCTCACACCTTTTAGTCGATTGTATTCATATACACACCTAAAGAGCTTTTAAGCAAAAGGTTTGTGTTCTAGGCGTCCTTTGTATAGAAGCATATATCTAGCTTCTATACTGATTGTACAGTTGTTATTTTTATAACAACAGTGAGGAGTTTGAGTTTGTAAACCATCTTATAAACGATTAGGGAAGCCTATATTCGAAAGGCATAGATAGGGCGAGAGAGAGTATGTGGGCATACTAATAAGTCCCTCCTTGTAAGCGTCCTTTTGATATAGTGGAGTTGTTCCCTTGGGCAGGCTGCCCCCCAGAGGTAGGTGCATTTGCACTGAACTGGGTTACCATTTCTTGTGTGTGATTTATATCTGTGTTATATATCTGTTAATCCAATTGTCGTAACAACTGGAATAACAAACGGTGTGAAGAGTAAACTTTCAATTGGTATCAGAGCCAAAGCTCGATATACAGAGTTCACAAAGATCCGTACTGTTCACACAACGAGATGACACACTCTAATCAATCACTCAGACCACCAGATCTAAATGGAAGTAATTATAGCTATTGGAAAAACAAGATGACAATCTATCTCAAGTCACTTGAGAAAAGGACATGGACGGTGGTTGTAAAAGGATGGGAACCACCCACCAAGATAGTGAACGGTCAAATTGTGCTTAAAGACGAAGAGGAATGGACCGATCTCGAGTCGGATCTGGCGCTGGCAAATAATCGAGCCATGAATGCATTAGGTTCATGTGTTGACGAAAATGTTTACGAACTGATTACCATGGAAACAGTGGCCAAAAACGCATGGGACATTCTTCAGAATACCTATGAAGGAACATCCCAAGTAAAGATAGCTCGTCTACAGCAATTGGCTTCAACATGGGAATCCATGAAAATGAAAGACGATGAAACCATCAAGGAGTATGGATTTCGGGTGACCAAAATTGCCACTGAATGCGCCTCACTTGGAGAGCCGATGAGTAAAGAAAAAATGGTCAGAAAAGTTCTTAGATCTCTACCAGCTCGATTTGCTGGAAAAGTTCTGGCAATAGGGGAAGCTCAAGACTTGACCACGTATCGGCTAGATGTTCTGCTTGGGAATTTGGATACCTATGAGAAGGAGCTCAACATTGAAAACGAAGGGAACAAGAGCCTTGCTCTCAAGATTGACTGTAAGGATGCTACCTCAAAACCAGAGTCCTCAATGGAGAAAAGTCCTGGTCTTACTGAGCAGATTGGAATGCTGGTCAAAAATTTTAATAAAACGTTTAAACGTATCAACAAGAAAGGGAATGATGCCCGTGAATACCAAGGACCCCGAGAGAAAAGAGAAGATAGGTTCTCCTCAGGAGGAGAGAACAAATTCTCAAAGGGAAGTAGCTCGACATACAAAAATGGGAACAAAGGAAAAACCATCCAATGTCGAGCATGTGAAGGTTTTGGTCACATTCAATCAGAGTGTCCTACATTCTTGAAAAGACAACACAAGAATTATTGCACCACATTCTCTGACTCAGATGATGAAGAAGATGATGATGAGGTAATTGCTTTCATCACAATAGCAAATGTACCTGAGCAGGAGAAACCGGTTGTTAATAACAACGGGAATGACAGTGATGAAGAGGCTGAGATCACTCATGAAGAACTGGTAGCTGACTATGGGAAACTTTTTCATAGCTGGACTAAACTAACTGAGGCCTATCTTGCTATCACATCAGAAAAAGGCAAAAGTGATGAAAGGAATAAGGAATTGATTCAAGAAAATAAATATCTTAAAGATAAGATTGGAGTCCTCGATGGGCAGGTCCAGACTATGGAGAGAGGTATTAAGATGATGAATTCAAGCACAAATCTTCTCGATGAGATACTGGAAAAAGGAAGAACTCATAAGAGTACCAGTGGGATAGGATATTGGAAAGATCAAGGATATCATCACAACCAGAGAAACTCTAAACCCAAGTGGAGATGTTATCACTGTGGGAAAAAGGGACACATAGCTCCTTATTGCTACAAATTGTATGGAAAGGGAGGAAACAGGTATACACAGGATAACAAAAAGTCTTGGAAACCTAAAACAAAAACCATGTGGGTTCCCAAGAAACAGACTATTGGAAATGTTGTCCTTACCTCTCTGAAAGCTACAACTTGGGAAGGTTGGTATTTTGATAGCGGTTGCTCTCGACACATGACTGGTAACCATAGTTATCTATCAAAGATTAAACCTGTGAAGCAATCACATGTCACATTTGGTGGAGGGGCTAAAGGAACAATTGTAGGAAAAGGTGTACTAAATGTCCCTGGTCTACCGCAGTTAAGCAATGTGTTGCTAGTAAAAGGTCTAACAGCCAACCTCATCAGTATAAGCCAGCTGTGCGATGATGGCATGGATGTACAATTTAGCAAGAGTGCTTGTGAAGTAAGAGACATAGATAACCATCTGCTTATGAAGGCTGAAAGATCCAGTGACAATTGTTATCAATGGCCAACACAGAAGGCTTTAAGTTGTCATACTACTCATGAAGCAGAATTATGGCACAAAAAATTGGGGCACACTCACTATAGAAATCTTCAGAAACTAGTTCAAAAAGAACTGGTCAGAGGACTCCCTAAGCTAAACATTCACACAATTCAATGTTCTGAATGTCAAGTTGGCAAGCAAGTCAAAGTGTCTCACCAACAGTTACAACAAGTGGTATCTGATCGACTACTTGAACTAATGCATATGGATCTAATGGGACCCATGCAAGTGGAAAGTATTGGAAGAAAAAGATATGCCTATGTGATAGTCGATGACTATTCCAGATACACATGGGTGGTGTTTTTGCGTGAAAAATCTGAGTGTTTTGATGCATTCTACAAGCTGGCTACTCAGATTCAAAATGAACAAGAAGTCAAGATCATTCGCATCCGGAGCGATCATGGTAAAGAATTCAAGAATAGCAAATTCAATGACTATTGTACCTCCCAAGGAATTCACCATGAATTTTCTGCTCCAATCACTCCACAACAAAATGGTATTGTGGAAAGGAAAAATCGAACTCTCCAAGAAATGGCAAGAGTACTACTACATGCGAAGAATGTACCTTTGAAATTTTGGGCTGAAGCTATCAACACTGCCTGTTATATTCACAATCGCATCAACCTTCGGCCAGGCACACTGCAAACACAATATGAAATATGGAGGGGGAGAAAGCCGAATGTACAATATTTTCATATTTTTGGCAGTGAATGTTACATTCTGACTGACCGAGAACATAGGCAGAAGTTTGATGCAAAAGGAGAGAAAGGCATCTTCCTTGGATACTCCTCAAATAGTAGAGCTTTTCGAGTATTTAATATTCGAACCAACACTATTATGGAATCCATAAATGTGAAAATAATGGATGAAGAGATAGTAGATGAAGTGGTTGATGCCATACCTGTTGAAACAAGGGATACACCTAATAAAGAAAAAGGATCTTCCTCAAAAGATACTGAAGAAGATACTTCCTCAGTCTCTGACGATACTGAAGATACTGAATCTGTTAGTATTGAACCACCTGCTCGTATCCAAAGAAATCACCCAAAGGAAGCAATTATTGGGGTCATTAATGAAGGCAGAATCACAAGAAAGAAGGATAGAGTGGATTACAAAAAGATGGCTGGAATGTTAAGTGAAACATGCTTTATATCCAAGAATGAACCACAAAATATAAAAGCAGCTCTTCTAGATGAACACTGGATACTAGCCATGCAAGAAGAGTTAGCCCAGTTTGAAAGACATGAGGTATGGAAATTGGTCCCTAGAACTCCTGGGTTGAATGTTATAGGAACAAAATGGATTTACAAAAATAAGAAAGATGAACAAGGCAACATTGTTAGAAACAAGGCAAGACTTGTTGCCCAAGGGTATACTCAGGTTGAAGGGCTTGACTTTGAAGAAACTTTTGCCCCTGTAGCCAGACTTGAAGCTATCAGACTCATGCTTGCGGTTGCTTGTCATTTAAAGATTAAATTGTATCAAATGGATGTAAAAACAGCATTTCTAAATGGTGTTGTCCAAGAAGAAGTGTATGTTGAGCAACCCAAAGGATTTGTGTGTCCTAACAATCCTGACCATGTGTACAAGTTGAAGAAAGCCTTGTATGGATTAAAGCAAGCCCCACGTGCTTGGTATGAAAGACTCACTGAGTATCTTTTGAAACAAGGATATACTAGAGGAGGAGCAGACAACACATTGTTCATACACAAGGAGAAAGGAAAGCTACTTGTGGCACAAATATATGTTGATGACATCATCTTTGGAGGAATGTCAAACCAGTTGGTACAACAGTTCATTCAACAAATGGAGTCAGAATTTGAAATGAGCATGGTAGGAGAACTAAAACACTTTCTTGGGTTTCAAATCTATCAAAAGAAAGAAGGGATATATCTGAACCAAGCAAACTATGCCAAGAATATCATTTCAAAGTTTGGAATGGACTCTTCTAAAGAGAAAAGGTCTCCTATGGCTACTCACATAAAAGTCACCAAGGATGAAAAAGGAAAAAGTGTTGACTCAAGTTTGTATAGGAGTATGATTGGTAGCTTATTGTACCTCACTGCCAGTAGGCCAGACATCACTCAATCTGTAGGAGTCTGTGCTAGATATCAATCAGATCCTAAGGAAAGTCACTTGTCCTTGGTTAAAAGGATCATCAAGTATGTCAAAGGGACCTACATGTATGGACTGTTCTATACAAATGACACTGGAAATAGCCTGATTGGTTATTGTGATGCTGACTGGGCAGGAAATCTTGAAGATAGGAAAAGCACCTCAGGAGGCTGTTTCTTTATGGGAAATAACCTAATCTCTTGGTTCAGCAAGAAACAGAACTCAGTGTCCTTGTCCACAGCTGAAGCTGAGTATATATCTGCTGGAAGTAGTTGTACACAATTGCTATGGATGAAACAAATGTTAAAAGAGTATGGAATTGATCAGGACACCATGACTCTCTATTGTGACAACATGAGTGCTATAAGCATCTCCAAAAATCCAGTACAACATAGCAGGACAAAGCACATTGACATAAGGCATCACTTTATCAGAGAATTAGTTGAAGAAAAGATTGTGCACTTAGAGCATATTACTACTGATAAACAATTAGCTGACATATTTACCAAAGGGCTAGATATAAATCAATTTGAGTATCTAAGAACAGCCCTTGGGTTGTGTGTTATGGAGGAATAATCTCAGAGATTAAAAGTTGTTATAACTGTTAGTGGTCATTTGTTATAACAACTGGTACTGAGACCACAGGGTTACAAAAAGTTACAAAATTGGCGGTTTTATTTTGAAGGAATTAATTGCGTGTCAGTTATTGGACAGCTTTATGATTCAAAAAGGGAAGGCGGTTGGATTCTCAAACACCATTCATTACCAAAAACAACTCCCTTCCTAATTTCATCTCTTCCAAAAAAATCAAAATCTCTCTGATCAAAAGAAACCAACAGCCCTAGCAATTGCAATGGCACCAAAAAGACGACCTTCCACTCCTTTTTGTGCAAAGACCTTCTTCGAAGCTATTCCGCTGCAAATGGTCACACCCGAGGATGAAGTTAGGGCTGCCAGGGAAGAAGAGGCAGAGGCTCTCAGGCGAACCAGGAGGGAAGAAGCAGAGGCTGTCAGGGTTGCTATGGAAGAGGCTGAGAAATTGAAACGGGCAGAAGCAGAAAAGGCTGAAAAAGCCAAGGCAAAGATGTCTGAAAAGGAACCAATTTTGCGACTGACTTGGAAAGATGACGGTATGCCCATGAACCCTAATGTTGATGCATGTTCATCTATACCTGTTTCAAGTAGTTCCAATAAGCAATCAACTAGATCTGTCCCTATTGATTCTGTGAATTTAGAAAATTCTGATAAAAATGTTGGGGATAATTTGGGTGTGAACTCTGAGGATGCCACTATGGCTAGTATGTTGGAGACTCTTAAAACTCAACAGGTCTTCAATAGGAAGAAGAGGATTTTGATGAAAAAGGGGAAACCTGTTAGAATTAAGAGGGCTGATAAGGAACCTCGAATGTCCTCTAAAGGAGAAACCAGGGTTGAGAATGTGCCTCCAACTGTTGAAACAAATGTGGAGGTTGAACAGAATGTGGAGAAAGGTGATGATGTGGAGGCTGGGTCCTCTAAACCTGGTGTGGTTAGAAGAAGAACCAGGTCTAGTATGAAGGAAGTAGAGCCCTCTGACTTAGATGAGTTGAATGATACTCTGGAGGAAATAGAGAAGAGGGCTGATAAGACTAAGAAGAAGAAGCAAACTGCTAAGGGGAAGGGGCCTATCTCAGGAAAGAAGAAGGAAACCCCTCATGCCAAACCATCTGCTTCAACATCTGGTAAGGCTACTGTTTCAGCCCCTAAGGCCACTGATAAGGGAAAAAGGCCTGAAAAAGGGAAAACTGATGCCCCTGCCTCATCAAAGAAAAGAAAACTGGTTGATTCAAGTGATGAGGAGAATGAGAAGGGGAAATCTCAACTTGATGTAAGCAGGGGGAGAATAAATAAGAGAAGAGTGGCACATGTTGATGATGCCCCCTGTGATGGTGTGGATTTTGGAAGTGCTGATCAGAGGACAAAATGAAAATTTGTGTGTGCAAGGAATTTATCAGTGGTATAACATGTATGCTGGTGAGAAGGAAGCATTGGGCCAAACTGGTGAAGGAATTTATCAGTGCTATGACTGTTGAAATCAGGGATCCTACTCATGAAATGTTCTACAGAGTCCATCTCAGAGATTATGAGTTCATCTTCAGTCCCACTATTATCAATGCCTTTCTGGGAAGAAAAGATAAGGGAGAAACTGGCCAGCTGTTGAGGTTGAATGACATTGTGACAGAAATCACAGCAGGGGGAGTAACTCAATGGCCATCTAAGGGCTTACATCTGCCAGCATCTGCCTTGAGTCTTAAGTACTCCATTCTTCACAAGGCAGCCATATGTAGCTTGGTCCCATCAACAAACAGCACAAATATTAGTGAATTCATGGGAAAACAACTGTTTGTGTTAGGAACTGGACAGCTCAACTTTGGTCAAGTCATATTTGATCAAATTGTGGACCATGCCCTGTCTTTTGCAAAGAACAAGCCAATTGGGTTCACTAACTTGATTTGTGGCATACTGTTGGAGCAGAGGCCTGATTTGCTGAGTGAAGAAGATGGACCTGGAACAGAATCCAAGGCTGTCATCATCAGTGACAAGCTGCTGCATACTCACAAGGCTGATATTCCAGTGGAGAAGGTTGATCAACCACCACCTTTCACCTCCAATGATCCCACAGCACAGATTCTCATGGCTGTCTACTTGGCTGATAAGCAGAGGCTAACAGAAGAAATCCAGGCCAAGAAGCAGCAGCTTGCAAATGTGGACAGAAAAATCAAGGAGCTGGAGAGGACTGGTAGACCAAATGTTGCTACCAATGTTGCTGACAATGAACCAGTTGATGAACAGTCAGATGAGGAGTGAAGAATGTGATGAAGACCCTCTATTTTGGCTTTGGTTATGTTTTTATGCCAAATAGGGGGAGTAAATTGGGAACACTAAAAACTCTATCTTTTTATTGTTATGTTGTTTATGTTGAAGACTTTATGTGTGTGTTCCTATGTTTCATGTATCTTAAACATGAATATCTATTGTGCTCACTATCAAATCAGTGGAGCTGATCATCTATTAAGAAAACTGTTGATTAATCACTAAGCTTGGATCATCCTTCCTTACAAAAACAACAGGAGGTACTTGTCATGAAAAACTTACCCAAAGGGGGAGCTTGTTGGTACATTGCATGTACGGTTGGAAAAAGTTTTTCACTAAACCAAGTGTTAACAACAATGCATTTAATGAGGCTATATTCAAACATGCATTGGACAAAAGATTAATCAAATCAACTCCTCAAAGAAGATCCGAAGGTGATTAATGCAGAATATATGATGCGGACGTAGGTGATTAATGCTGAATGAGAGAAGTTAATATTACGGACTATCACCAAAGACCGAGTTGGTTAAGTAATTAAATGCAAACAAAGTGCGGACAAAGTCAAACAATCAAGCATTTAATAGGAGGATCACCGAAGACCAAGATGCGGACAAAGTCAAGCAATCAAGCATTAAATAAGCGGATCTTTGTCAATCAAGTATTCATTGACGATTGACTGAAAGCATAATAAGCGGATCTTTGTCAATCAAGCATTCATGGACGATTGACTGAATTAAAGATTTGAGGAGCTACGCCTAGTATAAAAGGAGACAGTGTATCACACTTGTTCTCACACCTTTTAGTCGATTGTATTCATATACACACCTAAAGAGCTTTTAAGCAAAAGGTTTGTGTTCTAGGCGTCCTTTGTATAGAAGCATATATCTAGCTTCTATACTGATTGTACAGTTGTTATTTTTATAACAACAGTGAGGAGTTTGAGTTTGTAAACCATCTTATAAACGATTAGGGAAGCCTATATTCGAAAGGCATAGATAGGGCGAGAGAGAGTATGTGGGCATACTAATAAGTCCCTCCTTGTAAGCGTCCTTTTGATATAGTGGAGTTGTTCCCTTGGGCAGGCTGCCCCCCAGAGGTAGGTGCATTTGCACTGAACTGGGTTACCATTTCTTGTGTGTGATTTATATCTGTGTTATATATCTGTTAATCCAATTGTCGTAACAACTGGAATAACAAACGGTGTGAAGAGTAAACTTTCAAATAGTTTGTAATTTGTATAGGCAACCCCCTCCCCCATTACTCTTATCGTTGTTAAATGATTAAAAACATGACATAATTCCCAAAATCTTGAATTACATGATTATCACATATATGTATAATAAAATGTAATTGATATACCTTATAGCCTTTAGACGTAATTGACATGAGTCGGTTTGGACAGAATGTGATGCTGACTCCGTGAACTTGTCTTAAGAATGGAGAAGAGTTTCTTACTCTTGACCTATAAACTCTTCTTTATGTGTTATTGCTTTAGTTTTGGAGTGACTTCTTTTGATGGAGAAAGGAGTCTATTTATAGGCAGAGAAAGGACCTTCTTCATCTCAAAATAATTGTTATATTAACCATCCATCAAGGCTAATGATTATGTAACAGTTGTAACGGTTGTAACGTTCGTAACGGATTTGCAACATAAACATCCTATTAATGACCAACATAATGAGGATATTATTAATATAATAATACTTAAATAATAATATTCTTACAGTCTCCCACTTGGTCTTTCAGAGGATTGTTTATTATTTCCGTAAGAACGTAAGGCGCGCATGATATGCAAATCACTCGTTTAGTTCGTTACCATAAGTGTCTTGACTAATCAAGTTACAAATGAGAGTCATGGCGTGCACAAATTATTTTGCAACTTGCTTACTTCCATGTACTACAACATCGATAACTTTCATAGCTAGACCGTATGTGAGAATAACATAATGGTCACGTCATGTCTCCAAGTGAAGACAGTGTCTGTTATCATTATTCTAAACATAAGGTATACATATTAGAAAACAGACATGAAAGATGTTAAAATGTATTAAGAGCTCACTAATTGTTATCCATGAGTACGATAACAATTTTATTTAGTTTAACATCTTGCTTAATTAATAAGGAATCAATGTCCATGTGTTTTGAACCTTTCGTTATCCTATCATTTTTATTGGTTTGTGAATAAGAAACCAAGTCTTTAACCAGTGGCGGAAAAGTTAGATGTTTATATATGTATAATGTAAAATTATATATGTATAAGGAAAAATTAATGTAAAATTATAATTTAAAATTATATTTGAACATAGATCCGTCACTGTCTTTAAACCTTCAGATTTTATTAGATAAAATAATAATCTTCAGGAATAACATACATTTTCTTATAATTTTCAATGTCATTCTGAAAATAAATATACTTTAATAACATTCTGAATGGTGATAGTGTCATGATAGTGGTAGTGATAATTTATGGATTATCCTTATTGTGAATGTGTTCATCAATAGGATTGTCCTCATTATCTAGTACTCCCACTGATTTTACCATTCATATATAATCTAGCATTGCCGATGAATTCGTTAGGGTAACCAATCATGTGACCACTAACTACATTAATATCCGACAAATCTAGCTTAAAATAACACGTATAATAATTTGAACAACATAATTCCAGGTGCTCCTGTGGGTAGTCACCTAAAAGTATATGATGATGTTGTTTGATGTTACTATATTTAGTTAATATAATAATTGAATAAATTTCTTAATTATTGTTCAAATAGGAGAATTAATTTGTCTGTGGACAAAAGTAATCTACATATTTGAGCAATATGAATTATTCACATGATGTTATGTCAATATGTAATATAATTAACCCACTAAAGTCAAGGTAAATCATAACCACGTACCTTAATCAAATACTTTATGTAAGAACTACTAAATTGTATGCTATCATAATATATTGACAGATAACTAATATTTTTATTAGTTGATATAACTATTAGTTGAGATAAAATATTAATTTACTCATTAGCTTGGTCACTGTGGTGACTAACAAGCATCTAAAAGTAAATTAATGTTGTAACCATCATATCTCAAAATTTTGCACAACTTAATAATATGAGATAAAATATCTATTTTAACATGTAACTAGGTCACTGTGGTGACAAACTAGTTTTCTTAATAATAGACGTAAATAATTATCTCAAAAGTTTGTACAACTTTATAATATGAGATAAAATATCCATTTAAACATTTAACTAGGTCACTGTGGTGACTAACTAGTTTTCTTAATAATGGAATAAAATAATTATCTCAAAATTATGTGAAAATAAACGTAATGTAATATTCACATTTTTCTTTTTCCATAATATAAGATATCATAAAATAATGAGTTATTATATTAATTGAATAAAGTTCTTAATGGTGTACAAATGGATGAATATAATTTGTCTGTGGACTAAATTAATCCAAACAATTGACCAACATAAATTATTCCTATAATATAGAAATGTAATTCATTTTAACATAACAATGAATCTATATAGGCATAATATGTAAATAAATTTCGTAATGGTGTTCAAATGAATGAATATTATTTGTCTGTGGACGAAATTAATCCAAGCATTTGACCAAGTTATTCACATAAATTTTTCATAGAGGCTAAAGACTATGTAATACATAAGTGCGGAAAACATAATGCCCCAAAACCTCATGTTAAGAGAAAATTAATGTGATGCAACTCAAGTAATGATTATCAAAGTACGATAATCGAAAGCATCAATAGACAAAAAATGAATAACATTAAGTGTGAATAATAATAATCACAACAACATGAATTCAATATATGGAGAATTTAACTTTATATCTCTTATTTAAGTCAAAATTACTTTAACATGTTTGCACATTTCTTTTACATCATATATCAAATTCATGATATTTATTCATAAAAGAAATATTATGAAACATAGATATGTGCATAATATAATATTATACATCAAAAGTTTATCTTAATTCATAAGAGCTTAAAATCTTCATCAATGGGCAAAATGTTGCTTAATGTCCCATGGTCAGAATAAATAAATATTATTTAACTCACATAAGAATGATTTGATTTATACATAAAGTACAATACGTGAAAAACATTATCATAATGGCAACATAAATAACATGCATTCATTGTTCTGTTCGTTATATCAACAATTATGGCAAAACAAAGGCAAATGCCAATAATGTATCATGACCTTCATCAAATCCCAACAAAGAACACATACATAATCATCGACTATTACTCTAATTTACGTGATATTATAACAACTCAAATCATCGATGTAAATGTATACAAACTCATATTAACCTCAAACGAGATTAACAAGGTCAAGTTTGGTTTCGAAATATACAAATGGAATATGTCGTGAATTCGTGATGACAAGGTGTGGTTTATCTCATAATCATTATGCCCAAAGGCTAAAGTAGTAATAAGATGAAACATAATGTTATAGATCTTATAAATTAAATAAAACATTTCATTTTTAACATATTCATAAGGACAATCATGCATTCAGAATCCTAAATCTGATACCACATGTTAAATGATTAAAAACATGACATAATTCCCAAAATCTTGAATTACATGATTATCACATATATGTATAATAAAATGTAATTGATATACCTTATAGCCTTTAGACGTAATTGACATGAGTCGGTTTGGACAGAATGTGATGCTGACTCCGTGAACTTGTCTTAAGAATGGAGAAGAGTTTCTTACTCTTGACCTATAAACTCTTCTTTATGTGTTATTGCTTTAGTTTTGGAGTGACTTCTTTTGATGGAGAAAGGAGTCTATTTATAGGCAGAGAAAGGACCTTCTTCATCTCAAAATAATTGTTATATTAACCATCCATCAAGGCTAATGATTATGTAACAGTTGTAACGGTTGTAACGTTCGTAACGGATTTGCAACATAAACATCCTATTAATGACCAACATAATGAGGATATTATTAATATAATAATACTTAAATAATAATATTCTTACAATCGTCTCCTCAAAGAACACATACGTTTGTGGGAAACCAAAACATCGACACAAGAAGTTAGCTAGAAAACCAAAATACTAAAACATAAATATGAAAATACATTCTTTTCGACCACAATATAATTGTTCCAAAAGAAAGAAAGAAGAAGTTTATGAATACAATTTAATGAACACGGAAAAAATAACTGAATAAAATTCATATATGGCTGGGCAAGGCATACTACTACTACAAAAACTTAATATTTTCTTTCATAATCTTATTATTCTCGATATATACCATCATAAAAGTTATAAGAGTGTAGCACAAATTACCACTAAATTGAACTCAAGAAATATATGAGCGGACAACCTTCAAATTTGTAGGTATAATATAAAAGAGTTTTGGTAATAGTGATAAACCTAATTCTGAATTGATAATTATAAGAAATATGAAAATAGTTAAATATTAATTCATTATTATAACAACTATTATGGTAAAGAGTTTTTGTGGGGCCTTTTAGGGCCCATCACAATAAATTTTTGAGTAGTAATTCTGCTTAACTAATGCAAGGTATTTTTGGAAAATCTTCTATGTATTGCATCGTTAAGTTATACACTATCTAAACTCTAGAGGAAGATACACTAACTAATGAAAGATCTTTAATGTATAAGCATGTGAAAAGGAAGATATTTGTGATGCTAACTTTTAAATTGATTGATTGCTTGTTTCCTATTATCTACGATGTATTTTTGTTTAGAATCTTTTTTCTTAGTACCCATAATATATTAGGAGGATCAATTTTTTTATAATTAATAATTATTATTATAAATGAAAAACATTTATAATAAATGAGTTAATATGCTAAAAAATAGCATATGATGTCAGCAAGAAAATAGCAAAAAAATGATGAACTTTTTGGCAAAATTCTAATTTAAATTCATCTAAAGGAAGGAAATTTATTAAACAAGCCAAACTTCATTTATTATGCAAATCTATGGAAATGTTTTGGACAATTAAATTATATAAAAAAGATGAACCATAACCTTAACGTTCTCGTCGCCCCCTGCCCTGGGATCGCGAGGAGGTAAATCGCGGGATGTGCGTCAAATGGTCAGGGGAACTTGAGGTTTCCCGTTAACCACTTCCACAACAGATTCTACCTCATAGGAGACTCGATCCCACGCGCTGCAGAAGAGGCAAGGCGTCATGCAACTCACCTTAAACTCTTTACCACTTGACATGTACCCCGACGACAATTAAATTGCATGTAATAATGATGAGATAATTGTGGGAATGGTCCCGTAATTGTTACCAGGTGCACTTCGGTCCCACTAAATGGTCGGCCTGCAGGTTTAGTACCCATAATTGGTACACTAAGTGGACGCGAGTCGGGTAGTACCCGACTCGATAAATACCCGACCCGTTCGATAAGCTAATGGGTAATACCGACCCGCTCGACTTTAGTACCCGACTTGACTCGATAAGATACCCGACTTGATAAGTACCCGCTCGTTAAGGTAATTACCCGACCCGACTCGATAAATACCCGACTCGTAGTAAAAATATAAAGAACTTATTTTTTAACACAAATAAAGATGTATTAGTATATTTTAAATTTTAATAAATTAAACCAACCTTAATTCTTTCAAATATTCATAATAAAATGCACAAACCATAATTATAGATAATTATTTTTACCATATATATTGAAATTATTAATTATTTTATTCATTTATTAACGGACCGGGTATTTATCGAGCGAGTCGGGTATTTCAAACGAGCACAACCTTATACCCCTAACTTACTCCTTCACTATCGAGTGGAGTATTCGAGCTGGGTGCTCGAGCGGGTAACGGGGTACCCGACTGGTTCCCAGCACTACACTTGGTGCAGTTTAGTCCCCAACCGTTAAAAATTGACGGAAAACTGTAACTTTGGGTCAAAACTGAAGTTTTAGCATTAATTCAAGGTTAAAAGGCAAATTGGATACAATGTCGTCTTGTATAACTTTTTTGGTGCACTTTAGTCATGTAATTAATTTGTTTTCGATTTTTTTTTTGATTTCTTTTCGATTTTTTCGATTCCTTTTTTTAATTTCTTTTTGATTTTTTTTCCTAGTAAAAATGGTTCGATTTTTCGGTTTCGTACTTTTTTTACAAAAGTGTTTAGTTTTGGATAATTGTTTTGGCAAAAAATGTTCGATTTTGGTAGTTGTTGCTCAAAAAGTTTTGATTTTGATAGTTGTTTAGGTTTTTCCGATTTCTTTTAGATTTTTCGATTGTTTTCTCGATTTTGTTTGGATTTTTTTGGATTTCTTTTTCGGTTTCGTACTTTTTTGCTATTGATATCGAACCAATTACTAGGAAAAATATCGAAAAGAAATCAAAAGAAAAACAGGAATCGAAAAAAAAAATATCCAAAAATAAATCGAGAACACAATCGAAAAGAAATCAAAAAAAAAATGAAACAACTACCAAAATCGAAATTCTCTTCCCCACTGTATATTTGGTTGCATGTGATTTGTCTAGATTTTAGTTTTTTTATAATTATCTGATGTTTGATAGACAAGGAGAAAACATGAATTTTATTGCTTTTTATATAGTTTTTTGTAGATGAGAAATTAATTATTTTTAATATTTTTGCTTTACAGATTTGTCTGAGCTTGATTGACAATCCCAACTAATGAAAGTTTGTCGAACATTGAAATAATATGGATTTGGTTGTCCTTAATAACACAATATGTCAAAATCATAAACTAAGAAAATTTACAAAAAAATCAACAAAGTATAGCTTACGAATAGCTAGGATTTATACTAAAGAAGAGGCAAGAATAGAGTCGTCATTCATGAAATCTTTCCTTTTTATGCCTTTTCACGTTTCCCCCTTATTTGCCTTTTCAGGGTTTTTTCATTTCATTTTGCCTTTTTGTTGCATTTTTTATTCTCTCCTTTTTTTTCGTTTGTTAATCTTTTTGTTATGTCCATGCATTAATTAGGTGTGTGAATTGTTTGTTTTTGTTTTTTCAGGTACTTTTTTATTTTATTTTCAATCAAGGTATAAACACCAACCATACCAGATTTTTGAGCCTTAAGTCATGTCTCGTTTGTTCCAACAATCAAAATTAATTAGTTTTAACACATTCCAATTACTAGATATTTGTGCACAGTCCAATCTGTGCAAGCTTGTTCATCGTATTATAATATATGATTTTTTGTTAATAAATAAATTTCATATTTCTATATAATATTATTAATCCATCTTAATAAGGTTTAAATTTAATGTACAAATTTCTTTGAAATACTCCCTATTTTTAGTTGTCTCTTTTGACTATTTTTTCTTTATAAGTTATCAACCAACCAATATTGAGGTTTTAATAAGTCGCCATTCTAAATTTTGAAATGTATATTTTGACTATTTTTATTTTCCTTAATTTACGTAGACGACTAAAACGATAACTAAAAAACGGAATAATTTAGGAGTAGGAGTAATTGATGATCAAATATTATCCACAAGATTGTTCTGTGTAGTATACTGTCTAATCTTATTGAATTGTTTTATACTTAAAAATTCGAACGAGTAAATTGTACTATCAAATTGAATATTTATTAAATAAAAACCTCTGCATTAAGTCGAAATAGATGAAGCATTAATGACTAGTTCATTATGTTTGCAACAAGTAATATACTTTTTACATCATCTTTTGGCATATGTCAAATGATCAATTTACGAAATAACAAATAAATGAAATTTGAAATTCTTTTTAGGGATGAAAGTAATGAAATTTGAAAATCTTTTAGGAATGGGAGAGCAAATTTAATATTCTACGTAGAAATTGGTCCTGATTTATATCTTCTTTTTATTTGATCATTTGTAACTGAATAAATATTGAAATTCAATACCAAATAAACCCAAACATAATCATCGTACGCAATAGTTTACAAACAAAATTGTAATATATTATCAATTTAATTATAATTCCATACTCCAAAACACACTTAAATAGTATGGTAGTTGAGGTAGAAGTTGAAACTTTTGAGCATGGTGTTCTATACTATAGTACACCAAGAGCGCTGCTCTACTAGAAGACCAGTAGTCCTTGCTTGAAGCGCTTCATCCGTTGAAGGGAGACTCAAGTCTCTGCAACAATCGAAATTCGTCATAATAAGTAAATCATGAAAATATCATATGGTATAAACTGTATGTACATGAGCGTTAAACACCTGGGAAGTTCCCGAGTAATCTCTGATGCTTCAACTTTGGCTCTGAGCTCAGCTACTTGTTTCGTTAAGCGCTCTACTTCGTCGTCCTTATGAGGAGTGCCAGTTTCCGCAATATGGGTTACATCGGATGACCATGTTTTAGGAACAATAATGTCTCTGTAGAAAAGCAAATAGTAAGCAGCTTCGAATTAGTCCTTTATTTAGGCATGTAGAATTGTAGCATGTTCATAATTTTCTACTACTATGTACATTTATAGTAAAGATTGATTTGCATACCCTTCGATTTGTTTAACTTTGCACCGTGATATGACACCCGATGGGTACTTCCCAAACGATGTGTCAAGACGCCTCGCCAAATCAGGAATATTTGCACTTGGAATGACATCCCAAATTTTGATGACTTGTATGTACATTGTGTTCTCTTTCAGAATATCAATAGTCCAAATTAGTTTCAGTTTGGCCTTGACATTGTAAATCTCCATCAGTTTAGAAGAGATTCCATCATGCAAATTCTTCAAAGAATTTCTGGGTTGACACATTCTCCAGCCACTCGAAAGCTTCCTCAGAACAGATATTACTTGCTTACGAATTTCATTACTCTTTATACCACTCATGGATTTCAAGAAGTCATCACTAAAGCATACCTGACATAGGAACGTAGCCAAAGATGATTTAGTGACGGCATTTGTACACAATACAACACATTATATTCTAATAACATGCAAATTTGTGTGCACCAGATAAGCCCATCAATGTACATAATAATACTCCACGATAACAGAAAGGGTAATCTGCGTCACATGAGGCCAACTTAGACTCTTTTTTTTTTTTTCTCTTTTAGCAATATGTGCCTTCTACAAAAATGTAATGGGTCAGCAAGATGTGATTGGAGAACCTACCTTCCATTTGGCAGACTTGAACAACGGAGAGTCCATCCTCAATAATGTTTCAAGTTGGCCAAACTCGATGGAGGCTTGAATTGTTGCTTCATACAGGTTCTCATCTTCTGAAGCAGCATGGAAACATCCCCGAGATTTTGCATCCAAGACTACATTCTTCCAAATTGAACCACTATTTATTAAGGTAGTACCACTTCCAATAATCCAGAGACAATGCCTGTAGAAAGAGAACAAAATGACCTTTCCCCTTATAAACCAACAAGCTTAAGTTTAATTCAAATGTATCATATGCGATACTTGCTTCTTATTAACTACATTTACTAAATACCTAGCACGAGTTAAAGCCACATTTGTTCTTTGAAGATTGGATACCTTGCACGAGTTAAAGCCACATTTGTTCTTTGAAGATTGGACAGGAACCCCACTGATCCATTCCGATTGCATCTCACTGTTGAGATTATGATTATATCTTCTTCTGATCCTTGAAATCCATCAACAGAGCGAACATTGACTGAAAACTTGCTGGTAACATCTGTACTGAATCTCCTACCAAGCTTTTCTTGTATCGCTAGAACTTGGGCCTTATATGGTGATATGCAGCCAACACGGATCTTACCATTTGTAGCAAACGATACTAATACATAGCCATGAAATGGTTTCTATGAGGTCCTCATGACTACACCAATCAATAACAGAAAATATTAAAAGCATCAATTATTTTGGATGTACCTTTATGGAGCCTATTAACAATCTCAGCAACCACAAATACTTCTACCATATTCTTGCTGCTGCCTCTGTCATTTGTCCCCTCTTTGCCGTTGGAAACATCAATGAAAGAATAAGAACCAAAGATTCCTCCTCTCAGGAAGCACTTATCATAAGATACTTCTTTCACGTTTGAACCATCCAAAACCTTATCATCATAAAATTGTTTTTTGGGAAACAAGCTTATCGAGGGATGCATTCTATATTGAACCTTGAGAAGGTGCCTAGGATGTCCTAATTTGACCAGCCTCTCAAACAAACTCCTCCCAAAGCCAATATTTTCACACACCTGAAATTAGGGATTAGTATATTTCACCGTAACCAAAATATGTCAATGCATAACAAAGAGTATTAAACAATTTGAGTTCTGAGATCACACCTTACTCTGAACCATTGCAGGAAGTTGTTTCTCATCTCCAATAAGTACTGCATGGCGAAGGCCTATTTGTTGCAATGGAATACAAGATTCACATTCTTTCAGCTGAGCCGCTTCATCTATTACAACCATTTCAACATGAACACCCTGTAATTTGGCTGAGCTAGAGGCTGTACAAAAAATTAAGCGCGCATTCTTCAGGCAAAAGTTTCTGATTTCTTGAGATTTAGTAAATCGGGGAAGGGAAAATGTTTCACGCAGAGTTCTCAATATGCTGAGACACTCTTCCTTGGACACAAGAAACTTATACATGGCATTGTCAGTTCTAAGAAGTGCCTCACTCCGACCTACTACATTCACAAGAGCATCACCTGGCAGTGTTCTAAGACTACGTAGAAGATCAAGTACCCGTATCATTTGCTTAACTGTGTCAACAGGTAGGACCCTGGTAGGAAGATGCGTGTATATAATCTCAATACAAGAAACTAGCTGCTCAAAAAGTTGGTGGAATTTCCTAATAATAAACTCTTCAAATCCCATAACCTTGTTAGAAGCATTGGCAGGCTCCTTCTCAAGCACACTACCCTTGTTCTTTCTTGTATTTTCTTGTAACACCCTAACGATTTCTTTCCTACAAGATCTCTTATTTTCTGTTCCTTTGTCATCATCTTTACTTCCACAATTGCTGTCTTCACCTTTTGCTCTTTGTATATAATGGTCATGTTGACCTTTAGCATCTTCAAGAAGGGAAATCATAAATTCCAAACTACTTTTCCACCCGAAAAATGGTTTCGTGCAAGCTTTCAGCTCAGAAATTCGATAAGTAAGAAAAACCTGATAAAGCTCTTTATGATCGACAATCTTCATCCTATCTCCATTACCAAATAGCACAATATCACCGAGTCCATAAGTATCATAATTAAATGACGGCATAGCCAAACTCATCAGTCGTTTAGCCACTCCAACCACTGCAATATTAGTAGGAGCACAAGTTAATGTCCTGCAATCCATTTTTAAGAGCGCAAACAACAATGAAGCTACAGTTTTTGTCTTTCCAGTTCCAGGAGGGCCCCATATTAGTTCAACAGTATTCTTATGATGGCATTCTCTCGAGGCAATGCAACTTAAAATAGCATTTTCTTGAGAATCATCAAGCCCGAAACTAGAAATGATGTCCCTGGAACTCGACTCAAAGTCAGAAGGTTGTGAAACTTCTAAGCAAGAACTACGATTTTCTCCAACCTGCAGAAAGCGTGAAGTCACATGCTTATATTACTAAATTTGAGAGAAGTTTAGCAACTAACTAAGGAACTTATAATATCTATATGGATGGAATTAAGAAAGGATTATCCATCCATCACTTGAAACCATTCAACTTTAGGGAATAAAAATCCTTTAAGAATGTAAAATGAGAAAATTTTAACTGATCCCATTTTTGGATTTCAAATCACTTCCCAATTCAAATCCCTCCATTAAAATGAAACAACAGAGGATTCTTCATAGGCTTACCATTGAATTTTCTTCTAACACTGCTTTTGTAATACTGAAGTTCCCGTGATCTGTATTAGGATGAAGGGAATTCCAAATGCGGATATTAGTAGTCAAATTCGTAAGGCAAACTGCATATATGACATTTCTCTTTCTACCACATTCCGTGTCATCGTCTTGGAGAAACTCAATTGGCTTTGATGATAGGACTTTCCATTTAACCATACCATTTGGTCTTTTTGGTAACTCCTTAAGTTTACTCAATACATGAGCAATAGTATATGGTCTTTTAGGTCTATCTAAGTCAGATATGCATCTTGGTTTTACATCCGTCAGTGCTAAAAGATCTCCAATCTGAGGTTCATAGTTCCCATGACGACGCACACTAATTTGGTAATACAACTCTTTTGGAGCCTTGAAATCTGCAGTTTGTCTCAGATCCTGTATCTGACATGAAGGTGCATGAATCAATGTCTCCATGTTAGAGAGCAAATCAGCACGAGTTTCTTCAAGTAGGGGGTTTATGAAGGACTTGAAGTATTGATCAGTGGACAAGAAAGTCTCGGGGATTTCTTCTACCTGCAACATGTATGTCAGAGTTCAGAGAATTCAACCATATTAGTATGGCTATCACCATTTGAATGAGCTTTTATGTAACAAATCAAATGGAGCATACCATATGATCTAGCAAGTTCATCTGCTAATGCATGAAAGAGGTAAAACGAGAGAGGCAAGTAAGACAATCACAAAAACAGTGAAGGACCCTAAAATAATAGTAGTGAGTTCACTTTTAAAACTTTAATCTGCTTCTCATTACCACCAAAGTTCTACTAAATTCTTGACCTCATTGTTAACAGTTGTGTCAAAAGATGCTATCAGTTTGGATTTAATTATATATGACATAGAATCTCACAACTACAAACAATGTGATTGTTCTACAACAAATAAAATGGGGCATAAAATTAATGTTCATGAAAGTGTATTCTAACCTTGTTCCTAAAGAGATTCTTGTTTTGTACATCGGCAAGAGACCAAGACAAAACAAACTCAACCAACCCACAAACTTTGACAACTTCCTTTTTCTTCGACGATTCCATGGTCCTTTCTCAAACTCTGCAGTTTTATTACCAAGGATGTTAGTATTTCATTCAGTCTCATGCATACATAAACTAACAATATCAATAACAGCAACATGCCCCCGGTGCGTCATGGAGACTCCCGCCTAACCAGGGTACGGGGAGATAGGACATTCAGTCTCATGCATACAAGAAAACAAAACAAAACAAAAAGGCACATCTACTAACCTGCTCCAAGAAAAAGTTCGAAAAGATGGAAATCTTCTTTAGGTTCTGAGTATTCAAAAAATCTGTAGAGTCAAGTGCATGGAAAAATAAAAAATATTGAAGCTATATTATTTTATACTAATAGGAAAAATATAAGGATGTGGAAAGTGGATAACTAAATGCTGGAGACGTTTTGTATTCTTTAGCTTGCTGAACTATAATGATCACATTTTCCAAGCAAATCTCTTTGTATCGTGTACTCATACTTCTTTAATTACTGCATATCAAAGAGTCACCCCCTTTCTAACAACATGCAGCTACATGGGATTATGTGTGGTTTCATTAATCACTTAAACATGCATTTTCTTAATTAACTCTGCATAACGTTGATGATTATTTATTAGCATGCACTTCTTAAATACTCTGTATTTTACTATAGTGGTTTCACATTTTATTGTTCTACTTGACATTGAGAAATACTGCATTTCAGTAGAACAAGTATAAATATTAGATATGTGGAGTCTAATTAAAATATAACCGAAGAGACGGAGAAGAGATTGAATGACGGGAAAATGCAAGCTTTATGGAATTTGATCGAAAGATGCATGCTAAGTACACCGGTGAAGATATCGAGCGATTTATTTATCAATGCAGCTCAACGAAGACTAAAATAATTACTACATGCAGAAGAAATCTACATTTGAGTTCTATGTATTGTAAGATAATGCATATGAAACAGCAAAAGAACACAAAAGGAGCAACATGGATACTATTGCCAAACTAGTGGATAAGATGAGTTTAGGGCAACATTGAGAGAGTTTAGTGATGTTCCTTCAAGAGTTGAAGAAATGAGTCCTTCAGTAAGACGCCTCAGATATGCTAAAGATTCATACAGAGTCGAGCAAAGATAAACTTTGTCGATATATAGATTGGAAAGGAAAACATGAAATGAGTTGTCATGAAAATCTCGAAGAAAATGTAAATTCCAACTTCGATGCACTTCAATGCAGATCAACTAGGCTAATTTTCCCTGACACAGAACTCACTAAAGGAATCAGAAATCAAACTGCAGTATAAGTTTCCCCGACTTCCATTCAACTTCTACAACATGCCCCGGTAGCTAACAAATACACATACACTTTACAATTACACTGGAACATTTACTAACATTGCAGGATAATTAAGGGGGTGATCTCTACATTCCAAATTTGATAACTACTACTCCATCTATATTGTTATATAAGAGGAGTTTAGTTATCACATACTTGAGTGCAAAAATCATTAAAAAAAGACTCGAGTTATTATCACAGATGAGAAGAGAACCTAAGAATATTATACAAAATCTCACTATTCACTTTTGTAAAGTTATCCTAATAAGAAAGTATCGACCTTTGAGTTTGTTTTCCTTGACAGGAACTTCATACATATGGGTGGCTTTACGCCAACCAACGCCAAAATTGAACTTGGTAAAGTCCATATCCCATCCCCACAGATCAATCCAGAAGCCACCGCAGGTCCGAAAGCATCAGCCTTTTCCTTGTTAATTGTGCGCCAAATAAACAAAATCAAGCTACCAAGACACATGTCGATGGTGAAGTATGCTCCAATATAGAATGGTATGGCCATAGCCATTGGAATGGGAATGAACTTCTTTATGTTTTCCCCCGAAGCATCTCTGATACCATTAATAATGATCGCTGCTGCAAAAAACACATAGCAGAGTGTGAGGCAGTTCTTTGGCAAAGCTGAAAAGCCTTCAACCCCCAGGATAGCCATGTTGCGGAAGATCAGAGCATAAGGAGCAGGGTATTCGGAACCGGGAATACCGAGGTCCCCAAAGGCCTTGTAGAAGAGCCAGAAGACACATGGTGAAATAACACATCCCATTGCCGTACCAATGATTTGGCTAATAAACATAGACCTAGGAGAAGCAAGGGTCATGTATCCAGTCTTGAAATCTTGCATGAGGTCTGAGGCCGTAGAGACAATATTCATCATGACTCCGCAAGCAGCTAATCCTGCAAGAACACCACCATGACTGGCTCCTGCCCATGCCCCAATTGTGAAGATTGCCAGTTTCCCGTATGTAGATGCCAATGACCAATCAGTAAGCCCAGAACCATATGCATTACAAAATGCTAACATAGGAGCGAGCACATAGAGAACTAAAATGTGATACCACTCTAGCTGTTCAAAAATGTGTGGAGCTGTTACAATCGAGATTATAGCAACGGTGAGATAGCCAGCAACAGCAAACCAAGTTGGTATTTGGTCCTTAAGGAACACTTCCGTTCGGCGTTGGTCATCATATAATGAAGAAGGATGTGCAGCATGATGACCATCAACTGGGAGATCCGCATCTAACTTACTTTGTTGAACTTGGCGATACAAGCCAATGAAAGTGTGACCAAGGACTTTGAAGAAGTTGTAGAGACCATCTCCAAGAATCATAGCTATTCCAATGAATACCTGTGTCAAAATAATAGAAAGAAGTTCTTACACCTTGACTCAAGATGCAAGTCCAACGAAGTGAAGAAACATACCCTGTAACCTTGTAGTCCGTGAAGGCTACCCTGGGGTTCTTCTGCAGGATACCAGCTTCCTCTTTTGTCCCATATTAGAGGCCACATTATGCCCCATGAAAGGATTGCTCCAACTAGTAAAGATATATTGACCAAATATGGACAAATCATGCCGACACCCACATAAGTTGCAGAGAAATCAAAGTAAAACCTGGACATCAAAAAAGCATTAAAGATCTTAGTATTGATATCTGAAAAGGCCATCTTTCTATAATAGATTAAGAAACATTCTTAGGTCTGATTGAATAGAGAAGTTACAAGAGATTAAATCAATTAGCTCTAAATTTGTTTTTTTTTTTGGCTGGTTGATATAAAGGTCATCTAACTAATGAAGTTACTAATTCCAGTAAGTAGAACATGACTTATAGTTTTCCCTTGTTATCATATGATGAACCATCTGCTGCAAGATTCCATAGTTTTTTTATTGTGTTTCTGACGCAAAGTTCCCCATTTCCTAACTACCAAATGGATCACTATATAAATTTATAATAGTGAAACTGTAGTAGAGAAAAATCCTGATTGAACGAGCCGATAGTACTCCAAGTTAACCACATTATTACGTATGCTCTTTCATTGTATATATACTTTGTGCCGCTCTTCAACATTTTTGTTGCACTCTTCAATTCGTATGTCTGATCACAATAAAAGAACAAAAAGGACAAGAATCATATCAAATATGAAATGATACATACTTATTTTCATAGGCTTTCAGACCAAGTGTCGGGAAGTTCACGAATCCACAACCATCTCCAGCAGTGAAAAACCACTGGAAGAAACCCCACAAAAAGCTGAAAGAGAAAAACTTTCCCAATGCTCTAACTTGTTTCCTAAATTAAAAAGTAATCAGGACATAATAAGCACCTCATTTTATAATCCAAAATATAGAAGTGAAAATAAACTATGGTAATGGGCTCACTTTGCCAGCCTTGCTCCCTGAGGAGTGTGGAAACTGTTAATAAGGTGAGCTGTTGCTGTGCCACTTGGGTAGATCAATCTGAACTTGATGATCATTATCTGAGTTGTTCATGTAAGTTGAGTTAGAAGCATGACAGATACAAATTCTGTTCATGCTGGTATTTAAAAGTGAAAATGCCTTCTGAATTACATGATAGCAATTCGATTAACATGATACTCATGCAACTAGTATATGCCATATGTGTGCAAAAAGGAGAACCTTGCGGAGAGGCACAACTGAGAAGAGCCCGAGAAAGCTAACGATAAAGAGAAATCCAATCATCCAGCCCAAAGCAGGATTTTTTATATTCCAAGGGTCGCGGGCCGAAGTTGACTGCTTGGCAATGACTTCGCTCATGCCAAATAGGTAGCTTCCAAAACCTCCTGGTCATATAAGTTCAAAGGTGACCATGTGAGGTTATGTTCCTTGTTCAACAAGAATATCATTTAATGCAGGATTATACAACGTCAAAGTAACTATTGCCTAGTCGGTCATTACATCATTATATGACCACATAAGGTATACTGGAGTTGCCATAGGAAGACCCCTAGTACATTCATGTCAAATTATGGTCACAGCACAGCGTCTCTACCTTAAATTATGAGAACACTTGCAGAAGTCTGGAAAGAAGAAGAAAGGTGGGACAAATACAATATCCTTATTAATCAAATTGAAAAGTTTACAATAAACTGGATCTTAGTAAAATTAGATTTGAAATCATTAAATAATTCAATGACAATCCATTTATATTGATTGAAGCTTGTAAAACTCCTCAATACCAAAGTAGCAAGGTTGCTAAAATGGCACATAATCACATAAAAGGAAGTTCTACAATTGACAGAATGAATGATAACTAATCTTGATATTCTCAAAACTTATTTACACAGAAAATTTTTAGGAGAATTAATTAGTCATATCATACTTTACCATAATTGAATAATTAATTTTATCTGGTCATTTTCTTGACAACTATTGATTAGACAGGCATTAGCTGACCATGTATAGCTAACATCTTAATAATAAACTGAGCTTCGGAGCTTAGTCCACATATCCTTCAAAATCATACTTTGTTCGCTAATTATATGTTCAACGTGCCACTAATGAGAACTACATAATATTTTTGCAATGCATTAGCCAAAAGTTGAGGCATCAAAAGGGGAAAATTCAAAATCCATCTATCTGGAGCCAAAAAGACAATTTGTATTATATTTTCCAGGATGCAGGCCAAAACATGTTAAACAGTTCTACTTAGATACCCAATATTAAGAGTGAAGTAGGTTGAAAGTATTATATTTTGATATATATATTTTACAAAATACTATAAACAATATTTAAAATTATTTCGGTTCAAACTTTATAAATCAATTCATCAAATTCAAAACTCGACAATTATTTACGTAATGGATGGAGGGAGTATTTTTATATTACATCATCATGACTTTGATGAGCGTGTGTGACTCTTGGTACTGTTGTAATATATTTTTTAATATATTTTTTCAAAGGCCATTTAGAAGAAATAAAAATAGAAAACCATGTGTGACTCTTGATACTCTTGAATTAATGGGACCATCTATTGAAAATTCCAGAATTGGCATCTAGCTGGTACAGCTACCACTCTCTTGATTGAATGAATCCATATATTTTATGGCATTCTTTAAAAGGTTTCGTGATTGAATTAGCTGGTGCACGTGAAGATCAAGAATAGTAAAACTCATTACATAAAAAATGCATCAGACTCTGACATGAGAAGATAAACAATGAAAATGTCACTTTTTCAATATATAAAAAACAGCACTACCAACAATAATGATTTCCCCCCTTTCTTTTCCTGAAACAAAACCATTTTGTTCACCAATAACAATTTTTTTCTTCGATGGTCCAAAAAGGGTTACTCGCCCTTAGACGCCTCCCAAGACATCCGATATCTTAGCTCGACAGTTTGTGAGGGAGTAAATCACGAAACTAATTGGTTTGTGTATTGAATTACAAATCTAGAAAAATCAAGGAAAACCAACAACCATGCCCTTTAAAGATCATATAATTTTACTTGGGTCAGGTCAAATCACGGCGACGTAAGTTCAAACAGGCTAGCCTTTGTGCTCTATAGGAGGTCACTTAAATTGAAACTCCCACGCAACAGCTCAAACATGAATTCTTTAAAATCAAACTACTAATGTCTTTGACATGAATTCTTGAGGATCGAACTTCGAGTGTCTTTACCACTAGACTACGTCCATATCTAATCTACTCCGAAGTTCTAATCTTTGTTCTTCAACTTCCACTGCCCCCCCCCCCCCAAACTAATTTTTCTTTTTCTAAATGTTGAGTTATAAAACACAACATCAATGGAGCAACAAAACTAGGTTCAGATATAGTAATATAGAAGATCAAAACAGAAAACAAAAAAGACTTGCATTAATTATCACCAAGACTATAATAAGAAAGAAATGAAAAATGAGAACTAAAACACATACCACTAAAAGCTATGCCGGAAGTCGCAACCACACACGTCTGTATAACGGTATTCTCTTGCCTAGTAAAAGGTTGTCCCAAAAGCCCAGATTTCTCCACAAACTTTGTCCAAGTTCTCACAAAAAAGAACCCCAAAAGCCCAGCAGAAACATTCAACGAAGGAATAATCCCAGTAGTCAAATTGAGCTTCATAACAATAAAAGTAAACATAATTCCCAAAACAAAGCTCACAAGAAAAGCCCTGAAAGTAAGCTGGTTTTTCCATGATGGTAATTGTTTGGACTCAAATATTCTTTCTATGGATTCAACATGTGGCTCTCTTCCACCATTAACAGTTCTTGTTTTGGTGGTGTTGTGGGGGAGGGGGAGGGGGGATTCTTGGATGGAGGGGGAGGGGGGGACATTTTCTTGGTCACGTCTAGCTACGCTACTGGACCTCTCCATTTGGAGGATATTTTTTTTTTTTTGAAATGGAATGGTTTATTATTCTAGGCAGCTTAAGATGGCTTTATTATTGTTCATGCCCACCACTATGACTTAATTATGAGTCCTATTATATCCCAACTCATCATGTTATCTAATCAAAGTGACACGTTTAAGTAATACTCCTTCCCATTTTTTTGTCTTAATTTGTCGTAATACCGATTTGTGTATAGATTAATAAAATGTAAAAATAAATGATAATTAATTATCATCATATTATTGGATAATTAACAGCTTTAATATAAAAAATAAGAAAAAAATACATTGAAGATGTAAAATTATAAATAATTATACTAAAGAAAAATAGACGACAACTAAAATTAAACGGAAGGAGTATGTACCACCATTAGATAATTAATGGAGTATTAATACTGCCATGGTTTAAGATCTTCTTCTGACTGAAATTTCAATTTTTTTTTTGGTAATAAGCGATGAATTTCATTAAAGAAATGAAAAAAAATAATAATTACAAACCTATACAACTATGGACCAGAGTCCAGCTGATGATAAAATAACCAACAAAATCTCAAATAAATTCTTAAATCCAACATGGATTAAGAGTTCGGCCCAATCCTATCATCAGTTAAAGTCTCAGGTAGAAAACTCTGGACTATAGCTACTACACCTTAACTTCATTAAACCTAACACCACTACCAATTAAGCATAAACTTTCTAGCAGCCGTGAAAGTCGAAAATGGCGAGCTGCTTGTTCAGATTCTTGGAGGCTGGATGGGTTTAAGGAGATTAGGGGCTGAATCGAAGGTTTCCAGGTAAAAGGTTCCAAAACATACAATTTCTTTTGGAGTTCTTATATTTTCACCTTGAATCTTTCGATTCCTTTGATGCCATGTGTCCCACAAACATATAATCCATCTCTTAAATAAATCAGGAGGAAGCTTTTTCCTGTACCTTTCAAATAGATCCTGAAAGTTGGTATAATTTGTTGTGTCTCTGCTAATGCCTAGATGAAAACACACTTCCTTTGTAAAAATGCAATTATTAAGCACATGAAGTATGTCTCCGTTTTGACTATCACAAAAGCAACACATTTCTGAAATCTGTATTTTCCTTTTGACCAGGTTTGTTGTTGTTGGTAATTTATCTCTGATTGCCCCATGTAAAAAATGTCTGATTTTCGGTGGAATTTTTAGTTGCCATAAGTTCTTGTAGAAGCTTGTATTCTGGATATTGCTTGATATATGCTGAGCTTGATTGCTTCGATTATGTCGCATGAACTCGTATGCGCCCTTAACTGTGAATTTGCCATCTTTACTCTGTGTCCACTTCGGTACATCCGAAGTACTTAGATCTGGAATTGGCATGTCTAGTATAGCCTCTGAATCTACAGTATAAAATATGCTTCTAATCAGTGAAACTTTCCATACCTCCATATCTGTGTCAATTAGATCTTTGACTCTTAACTGACTCATATCTGGATTTGTTGGTGTGATAATTTTCCTGATATCTCCCTGAACAACCCAACTGTGCTCCCAAATGGGAATTGACTCCCCATTGCCCATTATCCAACTGATGCCTTGTTTTAATGTGTCCCTTACAGATAAGATACTGCGCCAGGTGTAGCTGGGGTTAACACCAAGTTGTGCCGACCAGTAGTCTCCTGCCGGGAAATATCGAGCCTTATAGACCTTTGCCAGTGGACTTTCTGGGTTCGTGATGAGTCGCCAGGCTTGTTTACATAACAAAGCCGTGTTGAAATCCTCGGCATCTCTGAAACCCAAACCACCCATATCCTTTGGATCACAAAGTGAAGACCAAGAAGACCAATGTATTTTCCTTTTATTGTTGTCCGATCCCCACCAAAAGTTAGCTAGAATAGAATTTATTTTCGCACATGTATTTTTTGGTAGCCTAAAACATTGCATTATGTAAGTGGGGACGGACTGTAACACTGAAGTAAGAAACACCTCTTTACCTGCTTTCGATAATAGTCTTGGCTTCCAACTTGTCACCTTGGTTTTCACTCTATTAATGACAGATTGGAATACCTCTTTTTTGGAAGAGCCAATGGTGGTAGGTAGGCCAAGATAGTTACCGTGCGAGGTAGCTTCCGGCATTCCTAGAATGTCGCAGATTGCATTCCTGGTAGTTTGTTCCACATTCGGGCTAAATAGGACATTGGATTTCTGGACACTCACAAGCTGTCCAGACCAATGCTCATATTTAGTCAAAATATGCTTGATTATTGTTGCCTCATTTGTAGTAGCCTTCCCTAGTAATAAGGTATCATCTGCAAACATCAGATGGGACAAAGGAGTTGCTCCTGGTCCCAGAGAAATCCCTGATAAGTGACCAAGCTGAACTGCCTCATTGATTAGTGCAATCAAACCTTCTGCACAAATAATGAAGAGATAAGGTGACAAAGGGTCTCCTTGTCTTAAGCCCCGTCCGGGTTTGATATATCCCACTTGTTCCCCATTGATTAATAGGGAATAGGTAACAGATTCCACGTAGGTCATAATCATAGAAATCCACTTTGGGCTGAAACTCAAGACCTTCATCATGGCCTTGAGGAAAGACCATTCTATTCTATCATAAGCTTTAACCATATCCAGTTTGATAGACATAAGCCCTCGCTTACCCGTCTTACGGTTCTTGATAATGTGGTGTGCTTCAAAAGCCATCAAGATGTTGTCCGTAATAAGTCTATTCGGGACAAAAGCACTTTGTGTACTCGAAATGATTTTGGGCAAATAATCTTTTAGCCTCATTGCAATGCATTTGGCAATAATCTTTGCCGAGGTGTTACAAAGTGCAATTGGCCTGAATTGAGACATATTCACTGGCCTTTCCACCTTAGGAATCAAAGAGATAAAGGTAAAATTGAATTTCCTAAGAAATTTATCATAATTGAGAAAATTTAGTACCATTCCTGTGAGATCCGAACCAACAGTAGGCCAATAATGTTGGAAAAACTTTGCAGACATACCATCTAGGCCTGGAGCCTTAGCTCCCTTCATTGACAAGGTACATTTACGTACCTCTTCCTCCGTGAAATTAGCATCCAGTTTGGCTATATCCTCTCGAGAAAAAGGGGTCACCCCCAACTCCGATAGCCTAAAAGAGTCTGCTCCCGTTTGTGAAGTAAACAACTTCACGTAGAAATTCTCAGCCAAATTATGTAAGCCCTCCCTTGTCATAACCCATTGCCCTGTATCATCCTGCAGTGATGTGATAGCTTTACTTTTGCCACGCTGAGCAGAGATGGCATGAAAAAAGGCAGTATTCCTGTCTCCTTTAACCCTCCAGAAAACTTTAGAACGTTGACACCAGTAGATGTCATCCAGTTCTTGCAGTTTATCTATATCTTTAGCAAGGACTATAGCTTCTCTCTTGGAGCTATCTGTGATAGTGCCTTGCTGAAGAAAATCAAGTTGTTGTTGTTTATCTCTGATAGAATTCTTCACATTTCCTAGGCTGGTCCGTTTCCAGTCTAGTAAGTTAAGTCTAGACTGACGGATACCATTCAGAAGCCTTAGACTCGGATCTGTATCAGTGACCGAATCCCATGCCTTTTGAATGACTTCCGAACTTTCTTTATACAGGCACCAGCCTTCCTCAAACCTGAATATAGCTTTGTGTTTGCCTTGCCAATGAACTTGTTCCCCCACGGACATAATAAGGGGGAGGTGATCCGATGTATAAGTCGAACCATGAAGTAAGGAGAAGTTAGGAAATAAATCCTTCCAGCTATTCGTAGCCAAACCCCTATCTAGCCGTGCCCTTGTTGAATTAGGAGAAATAAAGTTGTTGCACCAGGTATACGGAAAACCAGAATATCCAATATCAAAAAGCCCACAGTCACGAACTACTTGGCGGAAATTTTCCATTTGCCAATTAGGTCGTTGACGACGGTGGGATACATTTTCAGAATTGCATAAAATTTCATTAAAATCCCCTATGAATAAAGTGGGAAGAACAGAAGAAGAACTTAAAAAACGCATAAGGTCCCATGAAAACTTCCTATTACATACTTCGTGATGACCATAGAACCCTACAAAATTTCAATTGAATATGGTTAGGGTGGTTTTTGTTTGTTTGTGAGAGTGGGTAGATGAATTTATAGGTTGGGGACAATATATTCTTAATTTTGTATCCACTTCAATTTATAAACTAGGGACAATTTGTGGAATTTGTTACATTCAAAGTATTAAATTTGAATGACGTTTAATATTTATTGGGAAATGTTATTTTATGTGATTTTAGTATAAATAAATTTGAATCGAAAAATTAGAAACAGTTGGAGTCCAATATTGGACCTAGAATTGTTATTTAATAAAAATAGTCAACAAAAAACCATACTTTTTTCAGTTTAGAGAATACTAAACCACACTCATAAATAGACAAAAACCAAGCCATACCCATATATGAGTTGAAATTTGTATTGCCTATGACTTAGGAGTATTAAAGTCTCCATTTTTTCATTGAGTTGGCAAACGGAGTTTGTAGTTTGTTGACAATTGACAAATCAAAGTTGAGGGGCAAATTTGGTGATTATGTTATGCACGACTATTTGTAGATGTGGAATTGACCAAGGGCTTACCTGATATATTTTTGTGTGAGAGTTAGAAAGTTCTTTATCGATTTTGGTTTATGAAATTTTTTCAAATCTTGTTCAAATTGCACTCAGATTTGAGTGATTGGACATAGTGAAAGCCTGAAAGGATTTGTCGAGTAAATTGTTGGCTAAATTTCGTTCAGTCCCGTCAAGTATAACCAATATTTCGATTGAGGAATTATAGTTCCTCTATTTCTTAATAACAATACTTCTTTCTATTTTAAATTACCAAATAAAACACGTTATTTAGTCAAAAAATATAATTCAACAAATCAAAACATGCCAATCAAGGCTCGCCATGGAGGTGAATACTACATGACTACATGAGGGACCGACCCTACACCCAAATAGTGAACTTTTTTTTTTTGATAATTCACAATATATTGATATTAAAGGAGAAGTTTGACATAAGATACCATACAAAACAATTTAGATCAGCTACTTTAAGTAACAAAATGTGATCCAAATGTAGAACTAGTAAACTGAAGCATGTCAAAAGCCGTCATGTTTGAAGTCCGGATGAAGATGTTGAGCGAACTGAGTAAATGCGTATCCACAAAATTGCTCCATTCCGTGGTTAGGAAAAGGCTTTATATTTTTCTAACGAGGACCTGTGATAAAAAGACATCAAATACAAGAAAAATTGAAGTTGTTGATTGTATTTGTGGATAATAATAAACCAAATAGTGAACTTATAAGTGAAAAGTACCTACTATACCCTTATATGTAAGTGCATCAATCGATAAAGTTTCAATTAGGGCAAAATATTACTTTCACTCGAAATAAAATACTATTTGGATGTATGTGTGTATAATATAGTATATCCTTCCTTCATATACAATTGTATGTGCCACTTCGCCAGTGATCATCACGAGCTAGCATAATGTTTTAAAGCAAAAAAAATATATAAAATTAAGCATGATCTAGAGAAATTTGTTTTAGGCACTTCCTCACCCTTCAGATTTGACCCATACAAGTATTTCACTATCATCACCAGAATTTCTATTCACGTTTTACACTCGATAAAAGAATAATCAAAGAATATTAATAACAAATCGTTACTATTCTATCGTAATTGGAAATGAGCTAAAATAATAGAGTGATGGATCGAGAAAATTGGAAGTATACCACTAGTCAATCACCTTATTTGCTTAGGAGGACAATTTTTTTTTTATTTGAAGTTTACCACATTTTAAAAGCAAAATGACTATTTTACCCCTCATTAAATGAGAAATTTCTAATACAGCCAAATGGATCAAAATGCTCTATTTTCTACATCTCACACTCATTTCCTCACTCTTTTTCTCTCTCTACCTCCTTCATTTTCTCTCAAGTTTCTCAAGTCTCTGAACTCTCTGAAAACACAACAATCTTCATATCTTCATCTCCAACATCATATTCACCATCATCTCCATCAAAATCTTCACCTTCATTTTCTTCAACTTTTTTTCCTAGGATAAACTTCATTGCAATAGATTTGAGGTTCTTATGTTTTAGATCTGATTTCAAAGTTCCATGGAGGGAAAGAAAGGTAAAAAAAAGTTATATATTTTTGCTGCGTTTGTACGATAAAATACATTAAACTTCAATAGAATACAATAAAATCCAATAAACTTCAGTAGAATACAGTAAAACACAATAAACTAGAATAAAATACAATATAACTCTACTTCGTGTATTGCTTCGTGATGAACATCTATTCATTACATAACATTATTCTCCGAATTATTCATTACATAATTATATTAGGGAGGTACAAATTCTGTTCCAGTGCATCTAGTCTACTTGATAGATTACCAAAGTTCAATAATGACCGTGTGTTGAATATTTCTTCAAAAGGGCTGGCCTCACCATCATCGTCACTTGTTGGATATTATCCAAACCCCAACCCGGTCACCAATGCACACTCGACATGACCAAATTCATACAATATTTTACCCATTCTGAAACGCAATGTCCTTCTCAATGGACCATAGTCAATCGATACCTCACCCCTCTTAGCCAACCATAATAAGGTTGGGCTTTGTATTGGGAAATCTTCCAATTTGAACAATAGGTCGATAAGCTTATACTCCTCACGCATTAAGTTCAAACTTTCTTCAGACAAAATATATTTGACGTGTTCAATGAAGTCAAATAAGCCCTGTTGTTAATCCGTAACTTAGACTGAGCCATAACTCCTGTCAAGAAAATGTATAAAATGAATACCAACAAACATTAAAAATTCTAGTTATAATGTGTTCTGGGTTGTTATAAATCTATTATATCTAGTTATAATGTGTTCAATTCGATTATAATATGTTATAATGGGTTATATTCGATTATAACATATTATAGTTAAACTACAACACATTATAACTAGATAGAACATATTATATCTACTCAAAATACATTATAATCATTTCGCCTATAATAATCACTTAGTAGCACACATCAAGATATAATCTGTTAGCACTCAATTAGGACTCATTAAAATCACCAAGAACATATTATAATCGAATAGAACATATTATAATCATTATAATCACCACATTATAATCATTTAAATCACATTATACTCATTTAGAACGCATTATAATCATTTAAAACACATTATAATCAGTTAGAACACATTAAAATCATTTAAAACACATTATACTCATTTAAAACACATTAAAATCAGTTAGAACACATTAAAATCATTTAAAACACATTATAATGTAATTTTAATGCGTTATAATTTGTTATAAACAACATACTACACACCAACAAAAATTATTGTGTTATAAACAACCTAATACATATTAAACAGCACCATACAACAAAATTTATGATTTAAACTATATTTCATGGGAAAGGTAGCTTTATAACTTGGAAAGTTTCAAAAAGCCAAGATTTTGCTCAAAACAAAGCCACCATTTTGCTCAATAAACAACCACGATTTTGTTACAAAAACACTCAAAATTTTGCTAAAAGAAAGCCAACATTTTGCTCAAAACTAAGCCACCATTTTGCTCAAAACAAAGCCACAGTTTTGCTCCAAAAATAGAAACAATTTTGCTCAAAAAGTAACGATTTTGCTATAAAAAAGTAACGATTTTGCTTTAAAAAAACCCATCATTTTTCTCCATGCATCCTTCATCCCCGAAGCACACGAAAATTACAACAAGAACAACAATAATTAAAGAATCAACTAGAAAATTACCAATAACAAACGAAAATTTCAAAGAGAACACTAAATTCAACTAATTTATTTCATTTACTTACCGAATTTGCTCAAAAGATAACAATTTTGGGGGTGATTTAGAAGAGAACTCCTAGAGAAAACCCAAAGTTTTGTTTCTAGAGAGAAGTGTTGGGTGTTGTGTTTTTTTGGGGATGTAAGAAAGTAGGTGGGAGATGAAAAGTTGTAAGGTGGATGTGATATATGGGATTTGATGTAATAAAAAAGTGAGATTTAAAAATAGATATTGGTAGATATGGATTAAGGGGTAAAATAGTCAATTCATTCTCCAAGTGTGGTAAACTTCAAATAAAAAAAGAAGTGTCTTCCTTAGCAAATATGATAATTGACTAGTGGTATTCTGCTAATTCTCCAACCTAATATCAAATTTTAATAAGAAATCATTACCAATTCTAATAGTAAACCGAACAAATCTCAAACAGCCGATTAACTCCAGTCAAACAATTATTCCGAGGCCATTGTAACAACAACAAAACCCAAAGCCTAACCCTCTTTCTCCTCCTGAGTGTTCCTCTTCTTTCCACAAAACTGGATTTCAGCAAATTCCAATTTTCATTGCAGCAAAAAGAATTGCAGTTTTGATTATACCCAAAAAATACAATTTTCATTTCACCCGAAAAATTGCAATTTCATTTCAGCAAAAAAAGATTGCAGTTTTGGTTTCAGCAACAAAAAATTTGGTGGTTTTGAACCAGCTTGAGCAGTAGATAGTTAATATTGGGTGTTGATCAGCAAAAGGTGAGTTTCGATTCATAAACATACATGAAGTGTTGATTATTCTTGATGGGGTGATTGGGTATTCATGAATAATTTGGTTTTTCAAAATTTGACACTTTATAGTTTATGGAAAAGCTTATACCTTCAGTCATATTTGAGTAATTGGAATTTGTTATTGTTGACTGGTTATTGTAATGATTCGACTTTGTAACCACTAGGGTTTTGGTAGTGGCCATGAAATACTACTTGTTAATGTCGAGGTGCTGCATTCGAGTCTTTGCAATGACTATGACCAAGAGTTAAAAGGGAAAGAAAAAGATCTCAACTTTATATGTGTGTTTTGTTATTTTTATATGCAAGTTTAAGATGTTAATATTGTAAATTGTTTTATTCAGTTATTTGTGAAAATAAGATTGCCATCAACAATTTGGTGGTATTAAGATTTCGTCTTGTGCCTTAGACTGAAAAAGGTATGATTTGGTTTCTGATAGCAAAGATGATTGGCGATTCATTAGCAAACATGAAACGACCTCTTGGGTTGTTTGGGTACTTGATATGTGAAGTAGTTTTTGTACTGCCTACACTTCGTATTTATTGTGTAGGTAGTGTTTGTATTTCATTCTTGGGCCAATTTGGAATCAGCCTCGTTGTTATCACAGGCGTAAGGTTGCATACTATCCTCCCCTCCCCTCCCCTCCCCTCCCCTCCCCTCCCCTGCTTAGGCGGGAGCAGGGGCATTTTGGTGTTGATGTTGAAACAAACACGCAGTCTTGAGGATTCTGATGGGGGTGATTGGGGTAGATGAAACACCAGAGTTTCCTTGTCACACGATTGAAGAATTATATTAACCAATTTTACATATCCAAGAAGTTGGATTTACATGTTTTGTTATGAATGTGATTCTTCTTTGAATTAACTCAGCTGAACAGCACATCACAGTTGGGGTGGGAACACTCCGATCCGAACATAATGTATGAACTGCTTAGTTTCTTGAAAGAAGTGTTTTATCTTTCATCAAGTATTGAGCATTAGCGTATTATAGGATTGCAAAATCATTCTATATGCTCTGAAAGAGGTACTGTGAATGACTGCAAACAGTTTGTAAATTTTTTCTGTCTCTTGCACAGTAGTTGCACTTATAGGATTGGATACAAAAGAGCTACACATCTTTACATGAATTCTCTTCAAGCACTATCGCTTGCATATTAGTTGATTTATAAATGAGTAGTATGTATAAACCAAAACCCAAAACTTCAAATTTGTGGTAGTCATGTTCTTATGCTTCTCTTTTAAATGTGCTATTTGGAGTTTCCTTGAACCTATACATATTTGTGTTATTATCATTTATTTGCCACTGAGGAGTATAATTAAACCACTAAGCGCATTACAATGAGAGACATCCATTTCCTTGAGCAAACTTTAAGTTTTTAGTGGTTGACTTTATTTTGTTGTATATCCTTTCTTTTTAAACCACTTTCTTAAAGCAATTTAAGTTTTTGCACCTTGGTGCGAATCTGACATCTGTTATGGTTGTATCTTTTTTCCCTGTTAGTGCTATTTTCCATCATCTTACAAATGCAAGACCAGAATATGCTAAATCCTGAGAAAGCTTTATCCTCGAAGTCCAAGAAAAAGACATCTGCAAAACAGAAGTCTTTAGGCATACAAGGGGATAATATGAAAAGGGTTCTGGACTGGAAGTCTCCGTCCTTTCAAATGGTGCAGAAGGTGTCAAGAAGTAGTCTGCAAGATGAAGCTTCCCCATCTTCACAACATCCGGAAAGATCAAACTCAGATTCCTTGCCCGACCATTCTACCTCTGGGGATGATTACAGAGCACTCAGGCGAAAGTATTTACTTCTGGAGGAGGAAAGTTTCGGAGTTGGTAATGAGTTGAAGGAGGCTGAAGATGATATAAAGACCCTAGAAGAGGAGAAGCTGGCCCTTTTGGATGAGCTTGTTGTGTTGGAAGGGTTGGTGAAACCCTCTGATATCCCATCTCAAGGCCAGAAATCACATTGATAGTGTAACACTCTTGAAGATTCTGACATAGTATATGCTACGAAAATGTATGATAAGATATTGAAATTGGCTTGCTGTTTACTACGCCTTCTTGTATAGTTCTGCACCATTTGAAATTACACTAAATATGAAATGGAAGTTTCTTGATCAGTTTCCATCGTTTTGACTTTTGGGGGTACTTGGTCGCAGATGGAAATCGATTGAAAATGCCTAGCTAATGTGGGGGAAATGCGATAAAAACTTGACTCAGATTCTGAAGAATTAAAATCTGATTTCACTGCCTTCTAGTTCTATATGGTAGTGCATGATATAGAGTACATACTGACATAAAGTTATAAATACAGCACATTGATCGCAAAATTTCATCCAAGTGAACAAACAATGTGGTTCAAGCAACAAAGAACTAAAAACTAATTCCACTGCACTCTAATAATAATAATTAAACAAAGAATATCTGACTGTGGAACTATACCAGGCACCATAATGTGTATCCGTATCCTCCATTATATATTCTTGTAGCTATATGTGCACCACCCTCTAATCTGTTTCTTTTAGGTAATCACAGTTAGATAGTCAAACCCAGCTGGAATGTGTAATTCGAACAACTAATGGCGTGGCCACCCATATTTTCTTGTTCCTCCAAGTCAGTGAGCCGAAAAGATAACCTTCAGATGGAGTGACTACATTAAAGCTCACAGTGAAGTTGATCTTTTGCCCAAACCTAGTATACGCTAGCCGCTGAGGCACAACAGTAACATTTACTCCTCTTGGTGCAACCACTGCTGCTTTGTAGACAACTCTTCCAGTTCCCACATTTGTCACAGTTCGAGTGACTGAAAGGCTTCCTTTAAGATTTGGCACCGTGATGGAAGGATAGTTTAAACTAGAAGCAGAAGAAAATGTTTCATCGCAGGTGCTGTTGTCTTTGGTAATCTTTCGAAGTGATCTCTCGTCATAACCAATTGAGCAGAGAAAGGCTTTATAATCTGCTGGCTGAGCATCGTAAACCAGGCCGGGAGAGAGAACTCTAGTCGGATCGATGAAACCAGAACCATAATCAAATGCATTTGCCCTCCTTCCATCAGGATCCACTGTTATAGGTTTCTTATGCTTGTCATGCACTTTAGCTGTGCATTAATATTAGAGAAGCTCAGAATTTTCAAGAGGATGACCACATGAACTTATATCTAACAATGACATACAATTTGTACTTTTACTATAGAGGTTCATGTAGTCCTATTATACATACTATATACTCAATCATGGCACTATGGCAGGCATAGTACGGAGGAAGACACAAGGAAATGTTTATGAAGCTCACCAGTTGTCATGATGGCAGATTTTATGGCAGCAGGGGACCATGACGGATGCACAGCCTTGATCAATGCTGCTATACCAGTCACATGAGGGCAGGCCATTGAAGTCCCAGAAAGTACATTGAAATTCATTTTTGCACTTGCTGGGGACCAAGCAGCCAGAATATTCAACCCCGGAGCTGTAACGTCTGGCTAAAAACGCAAAGAAGCTTCTTTTATAGAGAACTCTCAGCAGGAATATGATGAAATTTAGGATTTAGACATATTTCAGATAGGTAGGTAATCTCAAACTAAAATCTACCTTCAAAATCTCAGCAGTTAATGAGTTTGGACCTTTCGAGGAAAACGATGCTATTCGAGGAGCCGGTTGAGTTCCCATCTTGGTTTTTGCAGGCATAATGATGGCTACAGGATTCCTGTTCAAAGAAAAAAGCAGCTAAATCTCAAAATACATTAATTATCTGGTAATTATTTCAATCAATCAATAACTGAAATACCTTGTATTCTTTAAGTAATTTAAGATCTTATATCCCTCTCTTTTTCCAACTATTGCAGAAGGGATGATAAAAGGAATGGCGACATCTTTATCTTCTTCATCTATTAGAACCATCCCAATGGCACCAGCTTGCCTCACAACTATGCTTTTGGCTAGTTTGGATTCAGTTGAGCTCCCAGCATGTCTACACACTAGAATCTTTCCTCGGGCCTTTGTTTTATTCAAAGAACTCTCCAAGCAGTAACTAGTGGGAATACAAGATAAAACAATAAATAAGTTTCCTTCATATTCCATCAATACATAAATGGTACATTCTCCAAGTACCTTCTGTTCACCTGGATTGATATGGAGTGAAGTATCCAGCAAAAGCTTCAGAAGCAGACACAATTTTTGTTGAGGCATTTAACCCCGTCACACTGAGACTTTCACCCTATAGAAATACCAGGATCTTGTAAGACGAAGACTTGGTAAAGAATTTCAAAATCCAAGCTATAAAGAAATACCGAATAGTGAGCGCCATTTCCTAGTATAATGTCAGACTTGAACTCCCTATCAGTTGAACTAGCAGCAACAGTAATCATCCACGGAGCAAGATTTGTTGCCGTGCCAGGGATCCCTACGTTTCCAACAGACGCGACCACTGTTATTCCACGACTAACAGCATGGAAGGATCCAACAGAGATGGCATCAGTGAAATATTCTTCCTGAGGGGTATCTGGACCAAGGGATACAGATAAGATATGAACTCCATCCCTTATTGCATCATCGAAAGCAGCCAACAAGTCAACATCATAGCAACCGTTGCTCCAACAAGTCTTATATACTGCAATTCTAGCCATTGGTGCACCTCCTCTTGCTCCTCCACCTGCCAGACCCTTATAGTTCATATTCGTTACATATCGACCAGCAGCAGTTGAAGCTGTATGAGTTCCATGACCAGAGCCGTCTCTTGCAGACCTATACGAGATTGTCTTTCCATCATTTTCTTCACCTTCATATCCATTCAAGTAATATCTCGCACCAATTATCTTCCTGTTACAGGAGAATTTTCATACCATCCTGGCAATCAGTCAGATATAGAAGACATTCTACACAAGATATTTTATAATAGGTAAATTATTTTAACCTGTTACATGTCGAAGCATTGAATGCTTCACCTGTTTGACATTGCCCTTTCCAACCAGCTGGTACTGGGGGCATGTCAGCATCATCAAAACTGTCAGACTCAGGCCAAATCCCTGTCAATATTCTCAATATCAATATTTATTTGAAATCATAATCACATAATAATGACATATTATAAAAGTTGTCAATTCAGTGGTGCAAACAATCGGTGCCCAGAAGTGTTCTTATTATCATAAATGGTAAATTTAGAAACTAATACCATGGTACAAAGATGTTATCACCACTCAATATCAGGCACCTAAGAGCATTCATACTAGATGCCTAAAACAATTTATATCGAAATCCTATAATAAAGGATTGGCAAAAAAAAGGTTGATATTACTATCTTTAAATGTTTCAGCAAAATGTACCCGGACCTTGACAGGACTCATACTCCGGAAACATATCTCGAAGGCACCAGCAGTACAAGGCACATACTTTGCCCTTTTGCCCTTACTAAGTTACTCAAACCGATGCATCAATGTGCAGTTCAACGGGGGGGTTAAATAGTAAATAAAATGCCTTGGGCCTTGGAAATAGTTTTCGCCCTCTTATTTGTGCTTTCATCAAAGCAGAATTACCTTTTGCTGTTTGGACATATAAAAATAGAGAATATTGTAACCTACATTTTGATAAAGAGAAGTAAAAAGAGTTACTTTTGGAGGTTACTGGTAAATTGGTTTTAATGCTCTAATACAATACAAACAAACTAGTTGACAATCTGTCCAGCAAATTGAGCTGTGAAAGTTAATGAAGTTTCACACTAAGGAACAAAATTGACATAAAACAAACTACAGTTTGTCAAATGAATTAATAGAGGGGCCCTTACTGGTAGATTTCACTTCTAGATTCAGTCATAATTATAAATAAGTAACATGTAACTAAGAAACATTATATGAATGTAAGTTGACAACCCAACATGGTACCTGTATCAATGAACCCAATGATGACATTAACTTGGGTCTTGGTAGAGTAGCCTGGAATTTCCATAGTTTCTTGATCATTAAGTCCCATGAAATCCCATGAATGTGTAGTGTGCAGAGTCCTCAACTTGTTGGGGAAAACTGATACTACACCTGGCATTTCTGTTAAGCATTTACATCACACTCTTAAATCCCGAAGCAATGGCGAAACCAGAAAATTTATTCAGGGGCGACAAAGGAACTATGAGTATACAAATGAAAAAAATATAAAAATTTAGGAAGCACAAACAACAAAACTTTTATAAAAAAAAATCTTCGACGAATTTCCATTTGCTTATCAACATAGCATAGTGAAAGGAGAAAACAAAAGAATGGTCCAACACAGTAAAACTTACTGGCTATCTCTAAAGCTTGTTCTTCATTCAACTTTGCAGCAAAGCCTTTGAAACCATATCTATAACTATACACATGGGCAGCCTTGGCTTGCTCAACACTGTACATAAAAGCCAAAACCAGATAAATTGAAACACTACAAAAGTAACCAACTGTCTCAAAAAACATCATTAAATCGACAAACCAGTAAAACAAGAAAAAAAAAAAACTGCTTTCAAGGTTAAAGATCAAAGCTTTTTACCTCCCCCCATGAACAGAAGTAAGCATATCATGATGCTGGCTCAAAATCTCATCTGGGTCATCACCACCACTGCTTCCCATATACACTGCATATAACTGCATAATAAAACAAAGGGGTAATTTTTTTTTATTCATTAGTATGCAATATTAATATTAAGAACATCGAATTGGCCTAGTGTTTCAGTTTACATATATAAACATTGAGCTCCTGGTTCGATTCTCACCATGTAACGGGACACGGGATAAAAAAAAAACGAGTTCTCATAATAAAATTACCAAGATTGTTAAAGAACAGAGCTGTTCTGTTTACCTTAGAGCAAAAACATGGGCTAATCTCAACAAGCAAAACAGAGACTAGTAGTAAAAGAACACTACTTTTAGGACAAGTAAACGAAGCCATTTTTTTGTAGACACAACAAAAAGTGAATCAAGATAGAAAGAAGATGGGGTTATATAGGAAAAAGAGAGATTTATTTGGAATAAATAATAAGATGAGAAAATGGAAATGGTGTCACAGGTAGAGTGAGGTTTACATACAGTTTAATATATTTATCTGATTAAAGTAAAGTAGGAATATGGGTTGTGAATTGTGATTTATGGTCATCGCATATTGTACTACTGCTTGACTATTACTGTGAATTTATACAGATGGTGGCATATGCCTTTGACCAATTGTTTTTTTGGGATGTGTTTGATGCCACTCTCACACCTCAAGAATAAAACATCACTTGTAGTGGTTATAGGGTTTCGGTTCGTTTGTTTCACTTTTGTGTAATAATTTATGTTAAATTTTATCACGAATATATTAATATGTTATATATATCTTTTTGTGCATTATATTGTTACAAATACATATATTCTTTTTAAACAATTTAATGTACTAATTATATAATGTTTATCATAATGAAAAATAAAAAGTTACTCATATTTTACATAGTTAGCAAAAAGAACTCCCAAACAAACAAAATAGTTAAAGCTTCTTGTATAGATCTTTTATTTTTATTCTTAGAAATTCAGTCCTTGTTATTACAAGGAGTTCACCTCTAGACTAACTCATGATTACCAAACCAAACCTATTTTTATTTAAAGAATATAACATGTTAATTGCAACGAACTTAACGAGTTTGTTGTCTAATAGTAATATAAATCTTATGATAAATCAAATGTAATATGGAACCTTGGGGAGTAAAATTATATTTTATGTGGCATTTTTAATTTTCGTCTTAGAACTTTTACCCACATGATAAAATTTCCCAATCTCGACCATGAACAAGTTTGATGGTGGTGGGGATGGTAAATGGCTTCACCTTTTATGTGAAGAAAGCACGAGGTATCCACTAGCTCTTGAAAGCCAATTCACAAGGGACCGTTATTAAAAGCTTTGAGTTTTCCTTTTTAATCATCTCATAACATCATTTCTTCATACTATATTTACCTATATTATTATTTAATTACTATATCTGCTCACACGCCTTAGTTTCTCATATCTTAGTAAGATTTCGTTCTAGAGGAATGAAAATAGAATATAGATACTCCAACTGCCCAATTTGTTGCCTACAAATAGAGTTGTTCACCGGTAATTCGGATAAAATACATTCGTAATAATACAAGGTTCATTTATTCTATATAATAATTGAAGTATATAGGTGTTTTCGAGTATGTACGAGTATCCAATCAATAGGGTTCCGAGCCAAATATGATCAATTTATTCATATTACAAGCTAGTTAGAATCTACTTTCCAGTCTAATTTTAAACCAAGACGAATTACTGATCTACTTAATTCCAAATTGAACTAATGGTGATAACAATACCAAAGCGTCCATAATCCAAGTGATCTTTAATTAATTAGTACTACTTCTGATCTAATTTTTTTTTTTATGGTGGTTTAGCTTTTCATAACAAAAATTCCTCCCATAGATTACTTTTGATTGGTTATTCTGATAAATTAATATGGAATTGATAGAATTAGATTTGATTTTAGAAATTTCGTCAACTAGTTTTAGAATTTAAGTATATATTGTCTGAAAATTGACTCATATTGTGACACAACATATCCAAAGTTATATAGTATTTCAAACACACTTTTACATGAACAGGCTAACATTAATCAAAGTGGATGTTTGTGCACAGTTCAATATGTGAAAATTCCTTTTATTATAATACAAAATTGTGATTAATTAATAAATACTAACATTTCTATATAATACTATATATTTCATCTTAATTAATAATTAAGCTTAATTTTAACATGAAAAAATAACATAATTAAAGTCTTTGCAGACAAATTTTTTGTTAAATCTTAAATTTATATTAGGGTAGATTATGAAAAAATGTAATATTTTGTGTTAAATCCTAAGTTTATCTATCAAGTTTTATCCTATCGAGTAATTCAAATACAAATAGAGGAAGTAATTTAATTTTAAATTAAAAAGTGTTTATCAAGGAAAGCTGAATAAAGAAATGATTTGGTATGTAGCCAGATTATCATATCGGGTCTGATTCCTATGATATTTATACCTATGAAATTTCCATTTGATTTCTGACAATGGAATAATGAGGTTTTTTAATTGTTTTTCTTTTCCCAATAAATATTTAATTTAATGCAAGTTGAATGGGTTAATTATTTCGTTAATTAGTGTCTGTACTGACCTTCTTATGACATGAATGCTTGTAAATTGTAATGAATATCTATTGTACCATGTGATTGATTTCATTAGATTTGTGCCAATAAATGTCTTAGTAAGGATTAATCAAAGCAATTAAAGGTTGCATTAGAAACTAAAACATCCTAAGTAAGGCCTACAAAATTAATTTGACACAACATCAATAAATACCAGTTTGATGATAATTCTTTGTCCCTAAAAAATTGTCACATTTTAACTTTTGGTGGTCAACAAAACACGATTTAAAACATAAATATTTATTATTCTACATGTGAAAAACTTATAAAAAGTTAATATTTCAAAAATATATATTGAGACGAATCTAACAAGGTCTCACAAGACTATATTATTTCTTATCGTTTAATGAAAATTCATGATCAAATTTTGTAATATTTGACTAACAAAAATCAAAATGTGATAATCTTTTAGGGGCGGAGGGGTATTAGATTAAATGGGATTAAACATCTAGGGATTACTCATCACCTTTCTTTAATTTTCCAATTATGGTGGTACATACAATTAATGAACTAAATCAATCGCACTTTTATGAGACGGGTCATGATGTATGTATGTACCCCCGCTCATCTAGAGGCACCTTTCATTAGGAGTCAAGGACATTTACATGGCTTTTCTAATTTGTGCTTCAATTTTGCATTCACATTTTTTTTTTTTACATTCTAAATAAAGTAAAATAAGGGTAGAGTTTACAATAATGAGGCACATTCTATCGTTCGTTGGGTTCAGGGAAATTTACGAGAGACTACTTGGCTCCACATTCCTCTCTTCTAGGCCTGTTATCGATCTGGTTCGCTCGCAAACAGGTTTGTTAAAACCGGCTTGTTTGTTCGCTCGTTTCGAATTTCAAACCGGTCACGATTTATTTTTGCAAATCGTAAATCGTTTGCACTCGCTCGCTAACCCCTCGTTAAAACCGTTTATAAAATTAATTTTGTTAAAATATAGTTCTAATTCGAACCGATTACGATTCGTTCGTAACTCGTTTCAAATCGCTCGTTAATCGTTCGCTCGATAAAACCGTTTATCATATTCATTTTTATTTTAAACTAATAAATAGCCTGAGTAAGTGATTTGCGAGTGGAAAACGCGCGGATTACGCGATCGAAGATTAGAGATCCGAGCAAATGATTCTTATTTCGAACTTATTAACAAGCCGATTTTCGCAATTTTAAACGGTTCGATCAACGAACCGGTTTTATACGGTTTTATTTGAATCGATTACGAATTAAAAATTCAAACCGGTTTATTAACGAACCGATTTGCGAGTATAACCGGTTTGATTTACGGTCCGAACCTGTTTGGTCCAAAACCGGCTCTTAAACATCCCTACTCTCTTCTGGCTGACTTAGGCCCTTTCCACGTTTAATTTGTTTTACAGTACTCTTCATTTTCACTTGAAATAGATAATGAATTATTGTATTTTGTTCGGGCGTTTTAATGATACTCATAGTGGTTGAGTGAAAAAAGGGCGATCAAGTTTTTGAGTTTATGACTAAAATTAAAGGTCGGCATATTCATCTGATCACTACTTTTTTACTAGTCTGACACATCAAGCTTGTCTAATATGAGTTATCTGATCATTATAATTTGCAGGCTATCATGTTTAACTCATATTTTATCGATGAATTGTGACTAAGAATCCATAATTACAAAAGAATTCATATTCTACGTTCACAATAGGCACGACCAAACCATCTTTTAATTTTGAAGTGTGAAATTATGATTCACCTCAAAGATTTCTAAAATAATAATTGCTTTAATCATTAATATTAATGAAATACTTCTTCTTTAAACGACTACCAAAAATCTATATTACGAATATTATTACTTCATGTAACCTTTTGAAGCTAAGGTCCATATATAACTAACTAAAGTCACATAGAAAGCAAGGAAAACGATTGCTCACAAGTGGATCTAAGATTGATAATCTAAACGTGATTAGATCTTGTAGCGTATATTTTGCTGAAAGAGGAAAAAACCGATTTTTAAAAAATGAATTATTTGTTGTAGCTGTACTTATTATGTGACATGTTACGTTACTTGAGGGAGGTAATTACTAAATTGTTTGAGTAAGTCATTGTTATACTATGGTGTTTATGAGTGACAATGATGTGGAAATGGTCCCCGATAGTATGACCGAGTTGCACTTTGGTCCCCAATAGTTACACGGTTGCACGTTAGTCCCCGAAAGTGGCCAAAAAGTTGCATTTTAGTCCCTACGTCAACTTTTCTGCTAAAATTTCAAGTTTATGCGTTAAAACTGGGGTAAAAATGTAACTTTTAAGACGAAAAGTTGATTTTTTGCACCAATTGGTGCTAAAATGAAACTCCACAACACTAATTGGGGTGAAGAAAAAAGGTAATTTTGGCTGTAGGGGGGTTGTGGAGTTTCATTTTGGCACCAATTGGGGCAAAAAAAATCAACTTTAAATCTTTAAAATTATATTTTGACCCCAATTTTAACTCCTAAACCTGAAATGTTAACGTAAAATTTGACGTGGGGACTAAAGTGCAACTTTTTTGCCACTTTCGGGGACTAACTTGCAACCGTGTAACTATTGGGGACCAAAGTGCAACTCGGTCATACTATCGGGGACCATTTCAGCAATTTGCTCTCCACATAATTGTATAGATGGTGCGAAAATGGTCCATAAATTAACAGTTAAAACTTTCTTTTGGAGCAGTTTTATAATTTTGATAAATATTTAAGATAAATAATACTCCCTCTGTCCCTAAAAGATGGTCACATTTTGACTTTTTATGGTCAACAAAATATGATTTAAAACGTAAATACCTTTTATTCTACAAGTGGAAAGATTATTAAAAGTTGATATTTCAAAAATATATATTGAGACGAATCTAACGAGATCCCACAAGACCATATTATATCTTATCGTTTAATGGGAATTCGTGATCAAATTTTGTAATATTTGACCAACAAAAGTCAAAATATGACAATCTTTTAGGGACGGAGGGAGTAATATTTTGAACTTTATGTCATCTTCCCTACATTCCTCTCTTCCCTTATTAAAACTAGTAATCTCTGCACAGTTCAACCTGTGCAATTTCGTTCAAATAGTATTTCATAAATTTTTATAACTATATTCACCTAAATATGACATCATAAAATAATAATAAAAATTAAATTGTATATCTAAACATATTAATTAGAAAAAATACTCTTCACTATTAACTATTTGTCATTAAAATATATGAACATTAAAGGGTAGTTACATTAAATGGTAGTTATTTTTTAAATGTTTGTCTTAGATAGGTGGCAAACATATATGATGCCACATGCTAGCTTAGATGATTTTCTAGGCTTCACCAAACAAAGGCTTCCCACATTATAGTATAGATTACCTCAAACACTATACTTTAAAATAGGAAGTTAACGTTTGGTGGTTGCACAAAAATTTGTTTTTTGAATTAGTAATTTTAACTTAAAATAGATTTAAATTTTCTTTCTCCTTCAATAATTAACGGAACTATCAATTTAGAAATCATTTCGGGCATTAACGACACACTTACATGAACTATTTATGTATCAGTGCCATTTACGAGGATCAAAGTGCAATAGTATTAGTGATCCATTTATTAGGATCATTTCGACAATTACTTATTGTTACAATTTTGATCTTATACATATATATTTGATGATATATTTGATGATATGATAATAATCTTACCTACTAATAATCATGAGAAAGGGTAATGCATCATCAATGTCATCACTAGCAACTAATATGCCATTTTTTGGGTGTTTGTAGCGGTGAAGTTATCATTATTGAACATATTACTTCCCAATTTAATAAACTATTCATATAAGATTTCCATTCGAAGCAAACGTGGAATATTATATCAGCTTATTATTGTCTCTCAATCAAAACAATGTATATAGTCTTTTTTGGCTAAGCTGTCGGTAGAGACTAGAGACCAATCTGTGGTGGCGCTCAATATAAGTGTATCGAAAGGAACAAGAGTAACATTACAAGGCTTGAGCAAATTGGTGAAATGGTCCCTGATAGTATGACCGAGTTGCATTTTGATCCCTAATAGTTACACGGTTGCACGTTAATCCCCGAAAGTGGCAAAAAAATTGCACTTTAGTCCCCACGTCAAGTTTTACGTTAACATTTCAGGTTTAGGAGTTAAAATTGGGGTAAAAATATAATTTTAAATATTTAAAGTTGATCTTTTTGCCATAATTGGTGCTAAAATGAAACTCCACAACCCTCTCTCGCCAAAATTCCCTTTTTTCATCACCCCAATTAGGGTTGTGGAGTTTCATTTTAGCACCAATTGGGGCAAAAAAATCAATTTTACGTCTTAAAAATTATATTTTTACCCCAGTTTTAACGCCTAAACATGAAAGGTTAGCAGAAAACTTGATGTAGGGACTAAAGTTCAACTTTTTGGCCACTTTTGGGGATTAACGTGCAACCGTGTAACTATTGAGGACTAAACTGCAACTCAATCATACTATCGGGGACCATTTCAGCAATTTTCTCACAAGGCTTCAACTTATAATAATATCGACCATTTAATAGTATGATGATATTCAATCACTGTAATTATAAAAGAATTCGAGTACTATTTTTGTTACGGATATATTTTTCTACTTCCATTGTAATTTCTTCAATTAGATATAAATTTACATTTTGTAATTTGCAATTCCTATATTTAAAATGGATGTTTTCTAATAATAGAAATTACATGTATATAGTACTTTGATATAATTATTGAATCACACACAATTAATTTAGCTAATTAACACTTGTGAATCTATTGAATTCAACTCAACCAAAATTAGAAATGAAAGTTGAGTGTAATAAAGAAGTGGAGGGAGCATGATTTATGTGGATTTTGGTATCTACTACACTTATGGACAAACCATAAGTCAAGTTGATTGCCAGTTCATGAAACTCCAAAAAGAAGCAAGCTAAGTGTGGAAAAAATAGCTAACAACGAAATTATTTAAGCAACATACAAGACAAGCTTTAAGACATGAATAAGATTGTAGAGATATGAGTGAATACAACCAACCTAAACCATTATATTACTTTATAACTATGGAGTGTTTTTAAAAAGGCAAGTCACTTATTAAACTCATTTTTGATATTATTTACGTTTGAAATCGATCAGATATGATTACTTTTGTTTTAAAAGAAATTTATTTGAGTCACTAGTTCTGTTAGTGTTCGAAACGATATTTCTGCCCAAATATATTTTTTATCTCAAAATTCATAATTTAACTCTTATTAACTCATAAATTGTATAAATTTTTTTTTTTAATAATTAATAATGAGATGAATTTCAAAGCCAGAATCTTCTGATCACTTACAAAACTGACTATTTAATTAACTTACAATTAGTAGGGAGTATTTAATAAAAAATTTATTGGATAATGATTTTATGGTGAAAAAGAGAATATAGTTTGCTTTAACCTTTAACGGATCCTAGTAATTATGAGGTGTGGGATGAGCTTTTGAAGACAATAAGTATAAAGTTGCAATGAGAGGATAAAAACTCACACGAATTTGAAGGAAGTGGTTAAGGCAAAAAGGTAGTAATCGGAGTAATTATTAATGGAGTGCGAGATTCCCATGAACACATACAACGGCTAAAGAATATAGCTATAGGCCTATAGCATGTAATGATGGCTATATGGCAGACAAACATAACATTCCCCATGAATTTCGTGCAATCTTCACCATTGCTTCCACAACTTTCACCCTCTCTTATTTTCTAAATGTCATATGTTCCATCAACGTCTTCATAGTCCCATGTTATAAAATTGATTTAAGTTGCACTTTTATTTATTAATCGATGGTAATAATATGACCTATTATTAATAAATAAAATATAAGAGTTAAATTTAAAACGTTAATAACCTGTTAAATTTTTTTAATTTTATGAGAGATTCGTTAAGGATTTGATAGTGACTCGTTATTAAATCATTCGATTTAAGTAATTAGAGTCCTAATCGAATTAAACTTCTTTATATATGTATGGGATGAAGTGAAGTTCTTATAATATTAAAATGATTTATATTAATTATACTCCCTCCAATCCAAAACAAATGTCTTTTTAGACATTTCAACAATATTCAAAACAAATACCTTTTTAGAGCATTTGCAACAGATGCCCTAAACAACTTCCTATTTCATACTTGGAATAGGGAAAAGCATAAAAAGCAAAAAAGTATCAAATACCAGATTTCCTATCTCTAAAATTTTCCTCAAATATTATAGGGAGTTATATTTACACCCTCCCCAAACCACTTTTGTTCTTTATATTAAGTGTTGTAAGTTATAAATAGGGAATCTGAATTTGTGTAAAAGTTAAAACATACTTCCTAAATTTGATAAAGTAGTATGAGGAGTTGATTTTAGGGAAAAAATTTGGGTAAGCTGCTGCGAATGCTCTTACATAAACCAATGTATAATATACCACTTTTTCCTTTAATATCCCTATTTGCATAGAATAACTCAAAAAAAATAATCATTGCATCATATAGTTAAGTGATAATTGGATTATCAATGATTGTTTTATAGGGGCATAGATGGAAAGTGTAAATGTAATGATTGTTTCTTAATTTATGTGAAATGTCTAGAAAGACATTTATTTTGGATTGGAGGGAGTATTAATTAAGTGGAAGGCATGGACGCTATATGAATGATAATTGATTGTATATGTGTTTATATACTAGGTCTTGGTACTTGATTTAGATACGCATTTTGATTAGGAGTGAGCGTTGCTTGTTGCTTATTTGCTTAAGGTGAGTTCTTACTCACACCTGTTTCCTTCTTACACACGTGATGTGTGTAATTGGAAGTTATGTTACGGCTATTAATTATATATATTGGATATGGATCTTGGAATGAGAACTGACTGTTATGATGAGTTGATTGTGGGTGATAGTGGTATGTGTTGTCATGATCCGGTAACGTAGGTTAGGTAGTGCCGGTCACTGAAGTGATGCGGGCATTGATATTATGGATAGGTAGTGCCGGTCACTAAGGTGATGTCTGGCGGGGTTACCAGTCACTACGGTGATGTCTGGCGGGGTTGCCGATAACTAAAGTGATGCAGGCGAGCTAGGTAAAGTACTGTACAGTGCGGAGTCCGGATCTAGTGCACATAAAATGTACATAGGGTTTATGCCATGTGATGTTCGACTTGATTGGAGTTTTAATACTCGGTCCTTTTTTTAAGGATCATTTGACTTTTCACGGTCACCGAGGCACACCTCAAAACGTAAATATCTCAAGTTTTATGCGTCTAATTTTTCTAAAGGTTGATATTTTAAAAAATAATATTAAAATGAACCTAATTACCTAACGAGATCTACATGACTATAAATTAAGAATTCATTCATAATTTTCAAGGTTTAACTCCAAAAATAGAAAGGTTCTAACAAAAAAAGGACACGGGACCGTCGAGCAGTACTTTTTATTGAATTTTTGAAAATCGTGAAAACTAGGGAGAGAGTATTGTTGTGAAGCTATATGGATTGGCAACGCTATTACATAAAATTTGCCAAAACCAAAAATAATGTAGTCTTGATAATAAATGAAAAGAAAACACCTATGAGTGATTATTAGATTGGAGTAATTAGCAAGCAATTGAAGCTGAAAAAATGGGGGCAACTAATGGTTTCGTGGAGCAAATTGAGGTGCATGTGATTGTGATCTTCCTTGATGCGTCTTCATCCCCTTTTCAGTGGGCATGTGTGTTAACTTAATAACATACCAACCCATAACCCAATAACGTCAACAATGTACTCTATATACTCCCATAATTAAATAACCTCATATTTTCTTAATATCTTTCTTTGTATTATCAATTATTATAACATAATCAATAAAAAATAATCAAAAACAAATTAAACCTTAATATGTTCATTGAATCAATTACAGATCATTATTAATTGAACGTTAAAAAATTTGATGATTTAAAATTTAAGTAATCCAATTTGTGGCTTTGACCTAGTGGTTATCGATCCAACCTCTAAAATTAGAAATCCTGATAAGGCATCTTAATAAAAATTAATACCTCTGTCCTCACTCGTTTAATAAAACAAATTCAAGCAACCCACACGAATTTAAAAAAAGACAATTTAGGCCTCGAATATACAAGATTTGGGCTAGATCTTCGGCCCACTTTTTTTATCAAGTCTGTATCAGTATGTCCTACATTAGTACATTACTTTTTTTTTTTTTTTTTTTGATAATTAGCGATGAATTGTGACTACAATGATATTACAAACATGAATACAGAAATTGCTAACTAATAGAAAGTTAGAGTATAATATGAGACAAATATGTCTCCAACAAGGTTCGAACCCATGACCTCTTACATGAAAGGTTGGACCGGATGCCACTAGGCTATTGAGCCATCGGCTACATTAGTACATTACTAGTTGTGCATTTAAGCTTTTCCTTAACCAATTTAACCATCATCTGGAAGAAATTTAGATCTGGACAAAGGAATACAGGACAATTAGCAAGATTAAAGAATGGGAAGCTGATTTTGAAAGAGAAGATCAAAGACCTATGTTGTGTTGCTTGGCTCCCAGTAACAACATGATGCTTTCACAACATAGAGGACGATCTATCTTCGAAGCTGAACATTATCACGGATAATAGTACTAAGTTTAATGTTAAAACAAAAGAAGGCTCTGCGTAGCCATGTCTTTACTTGCTTTCATATTTACCGTCTTTTTGAACAATTTCTGTATTAACTGTTCCTATCTATCCAAAAAAAAAAACCATCATACGGATATTATTAATAGAAAAAGTAGGACGGTACACATACTGACATACATTTGCAAAAAAAGAAAACAAGAATTAACTTGCTAAATCAATAAAAAAAAATATTCAAATTAGTTGCACTTAAATACAGAGTAATTTAGTTGATAGAAATTAAAAAGCATTGTTAAGTTTATTTATAAAGAATTACTACATAGTATCATAGTAGCTTCGTAAAGTGATAGTATTATTATTGTTAAATCCCTTTGAATGCAATGGAAACTCTACTTAAGCTAGCATTACCTAAAACTAGTTTGAGAGTCATGTAAACTGAGACTTGATCTCAATTATCGTTAAGAGTTTCTAACTCAAAAATTGAAAATGACTATTATATTAATAACGATGATCTTAGCAAACTACTATAGATATATGCTTTTAGATTTGTGTAAATTATAAAATAAACCATTCACAAAAATACACAAATAAGAATGTATATACAAATAACTTTTTATGTATGTAGAAGGCATTTTTTTCATCCACGTAACTAGACCTGATTTTACTATGTAAATTACCTTGTATGGAACATGAACTCCTAATAGCTCATATCGATTTTATCTCAAACAACGTATATACGATCAAATATTTTATTGTCCTTTTCGTGTATTCATATTCGGAATCTTAGTGACCTTCACCGATATTCGGCTTTTATTTGTAGACTCCATCTTTCTGTGAGAATATTATGAACGTTATTGCTGAAATGATCTCAATAAATAGATTATTGTTGTACTTTAGTCATGTAAGTGTGTATATAGTTGGTGTAGAAATAGTTCATAAGTTAACTGTTTTACGCTTACTTTGAAGGCATTTTTACAATTTTGATAACTTGAGACAAATTAATATTTTAAAATTTAAATCATATTCCCTACCTTCAAATTTCCCCCATGATTAAACTACCTAAAAAACAACACTCTAAAATAGCTGGATTAAATTTATGTTTTTGCCTCAAATATTCTTTAAAGTAGTATTTTTAACATTAAAATAGACTTAATTTTTTTTCCATCAACAAATAATGGAACTGTTAATTTAGGGACTCTTTCTGCACCAACTTTACACTAAGAGTCACAGTGACTACTTGCACATTGATGCCACTTACAAGGACCAAAGTGCAACATAAATAGAATTATGGACGATGGGAGTATTCCCTTGTCCATAATTCTATCTAACAGTAACTCACTTACTAGGACCATTTCGATAATTAACTCAAAAATTATAAAGGAGTAATGGTAGCACTAATCACCTTTATTTACTACATGTTATTAGAGGATGACTTGTATTTTAAAATGTTCCAATAGATCACTTATGCTTTTAAAATTTTAATCCATCACCCTTTCTGTTAATCATGTTTATCATAATTCAAAAGTGTTCAACTATATCAATAATCTAATGTTACAACTTGCTGTTGTTACTTTTGAGTGTAATACTTATTTTGTTGAAGTGATGATGGGCAAAAATGTGTCCTGATATTTTGATCTAGTTCCATTTTTGTGTTCTTGTTTGGATTGATATCTATTTTGTTGCCTTGTTGCGGTTTTGCCTATGCACAAGTCATTTTCCGAAAAAACAATGTTTATTATTACTATATTATTCGCTGTATATGTTTCTTGTTGAGTGTGTCTCTACTTTAAATCCACACGCCTCTGATGACTAGTTGTTAAGCATGGCATCTGTGGAGACTACTTGTGTTGGCCACAAGCCTGATACTCGAGATGAAGAAACGACGTTGGCGACGAGACTGAGGCAGGCTCAGTGGCTCAGAGCAGCCATTCTTGGCTCAAGCGATGGATTGCTTTCCACAGCGACGTTAATGCTAGGAATAGGCGCTGCACTGGAGGACCAGCACTCTATGGTTGTATCTGGTGTAGCGGGAGCTTTGGCGGGGGCATGTAGTATGGCTGTTGGGGAGTTCGCTTCTGTATCGACCCAACGGGACATAGAGCTAGCTGCAATCAGGAATTGCGATACAGAGCTAAGCGCAAAAGATGATGATGCAGGTAAGATCACAATTCGAATTATTCCTAATTCTCAATCTCCAGGACAACAATCCTTAAATGGTTATTGTCCTTCGAAATCTCCTGTGATGGGAACAATAATTGAAGAGGATCGCGCAAATCATGAAAGCGACAGAGTGAACTGGCTGCCAAATCCGTACAAAGCTGGAATGGCGTCAGGCGTGGCGTTTTTATGTGGATCATTGATACCATTATTGGCCGCAATCGGGATAGCTAACCGCGCGGCTAGGATCATTGTTATAATTGTGGTAACATCAGTCGCGCTAGCCGTATCGGGTGGAAGTGGAGCCAGTTTTGGTGGGTCAAAGCCATTGTTACCTGCAATGAGAGTTTTGTTTGGGGGGTGGATATCAATGGCAATAACATATGGGTTACTCAAGTGCTTTGACCATGATGATGACTAGTTATGTATTATGTGAGTTAATTAGATTCATAATAATATGATATTATATTATATGGTGTATCTAGATAGTAATAATACATGCAACTCTTCTTGATCAATAGATCTCTTTTCTGGGTTTTTTCATTCTTTCTTCTCTTTTTGTTTCAGGCTTTCAGCAACCCCCTCTCTTTATAGTCCTAAAAAATATCTATTGGATGATGTGAATACTTTACTCAAGGTCGGTCCAAATATTTTTGGAGCTTATTAGCGCAAAAACTAAAAATGAGACCTTTAATTATAGATAATAAATTTTAAATTTTTAGTACTTAATAACTCATTATTAATAGAATTTGGTATGCTGAAGAATAATATAAGTCTAAGTATTATGCAATTTTTAAAATGAGGACCAATTTAGCATATGAACTAATATATAATAATACATGTTTATAAATTTTGAAGCCCTCCTCAAAATGGTCTAGTGCGGTCGCGCCCCGACCATGCTCAAGAGCCGACCCTAGCTTTACTTGATTTGGGCTCGCCTAAAGAATTATGTTGCAATTTCCATGCAAAGAATCCAAATATTGCTTAATTAGACGGTTCATTAAACTAAGAGCGAGGTTCCCTCAATTTGTAATCCTACCTCAAATTGAAATTTATTTTATTACATTCTTTTTAATTAAATGGGTTTAGTTCGAAACACGTTCGGTTCGATTAGTTAACCGTCGCAGTCACATATACTATATCCAATTTAAAAAGAATATTTTTTTAGACATTTCACACAAAGTTAAAAACATTTAATACATTTATAATTATCATATATATATATCCTTACAAGCTGAAAATATAAGCCACTGTCACGCCAATTGCTACTAACAGTTAAAGTACCAGTATGCAGAAAACAGAAAACTCAAAAGTAAAGAACACAAGGTTGGTAACCCAGTTCCGTGTCAACGCACGTACATCTGGGGGACTGCCTGTCCAAGGGAAAAATTCACTATACTGAGATTTACAAGGAAGGTCTTACTCTGTACGCTCCCCGTACACCGTTGCCTAAACCTAGACTCTTCTAGATGAGATCTACCCCTACAGAATGTATCTCCCGATACTTACAAATAAAAGGTGAAAGGTAGAGATAAAAACATCACTATTGATAATACCTAATGGTGGTATTTCAATCGGAAATTCAGTTAGAAGATAGATCTGATCTTCTAACACATATGGACGACCTAGCACTAAACTAAGATAATAAAATCTTCTTCTATTGCTCTTGTGCTCTCTACAAAAGTCGACATCTTCCAGCTACGGTGAGTGCTCCTTTTATAGGCCTAGGTCGCGGGCCTTCTTGTGTATCTTGACGGGCTAGGTCAATCTACATTAACTCTCTTGAATATCACATAAGGTAATGTGAATCTTGGCCCTTGAATATCTTGTCATTGATTGCGCCTATTAGTAACAAAAGTTACCATAAACGAATCCAACATAATCCCGCTTCATAATGACAAGATCTTCCTAATTCATGTTTTCCTTTGTCCACACGTTGTTGACCTACGTCCAAATCTTCAACGTGATCTTCCGGGATCTTCCATATTTGCTCTTCATGAATTAGCTTTAATGTCTTTAATGCTTAACTCCGTAATGATTCTTCTTCCGCTCACTGTTATACTTTCATTTCAATAGATGGTACAACAGTTGGTCTCTTCAGGAAAAACGTGACCAATACACTCTGTACACTCTTGTGCAACCAGCACTCAAGGTGTGCTAACAAACTCCCCCTTTGGGCATGTTTTTCATGACAAATGCCTTGTTTGTTTTCAGAGTGTAGAGCAAGTGTTTAAAGACATATATTGGTTCTAGGAAACCAGATATCAGTTCAACCATCAGTGATGTGGTGAACACAGGCAGTCAGATGTTTTTGAAAACATCACATAGTGGTTCTATCTAACCAGATATCAGTCCAACCATCAGTGGTGTGGTGGACACAGGCAGTACTCCCCCCATTTGACATAAAAACAGGTCCTATGTCAGCCAGGAAGAGAACAAAAAGTAACCCTAAAGAGCAACTGCTGTTGAAACAGAGGTTACAAGGTATGAACAACAGCAGAATCAATTTCTATCATGTTCCTCCCCCTGTTTGGCACATTCTCTTCTTTCTACAATTTATCCGGTAAGATAGAAGTGGTAACAGCAGAATCAATAACACTGGATTGACAGACTTCGCCATACCTCTAATCTCAACAATCTGCTGTTTCTTCCCTTTGATTTCCTTACACACATTGTTAGCACAATCTCCATCTTCTCGCATATTAAGCTCACTTTGAACAGTTGCATTGGTTGACTTCTGTTGATTAGGATCTGGGATAGATACTTCTTTTCCATTTTCTCTAAGATCCCTCTTGATCCTCCATACTTGAGTCTGAGAAACACACGAACCAACACTTTTGATCCTCCATTCCTTACGAAGAACAGTTTCAGACTTGGATTTATGAGGAATGGGATCACTTTGATGATGGCTTTGCTCATAAAGCTTGAAACAATATGGTCTGATATGACCCTTCTTTCCACAGTGATGACATACCCATTGCTTATTCTTTTTGTTCTTGGGTTGCCTACGAACTTGCTGGTGACCAATTGTTGGACCAGTTGTCTGCAGCAGTTGATATAACAATCCGGATTCTTTAACTTTTGCGGCTGGAACAAACTTGGATTCCTTAGCACAATTTCCAGCAACATATCCCGAGCCAGTATGGTTCTTCGGAGACTGTTCAACAGAAGGAATTTCATTCATCTTTGAAGTTCCAGAATTGAGCATATAACTGAATTTTCTCATAGCTTCTAGATCAGTAGACAATCTCTTAACCTCCTCTCGTAATTTAGAGATGATAGTAAGGTTCTTACTATTTTCATCACATAGATCTTTATATTCCATCCCTTGTTTCTTGGCCTTACTTAATATCTCGTTACAATAATGATGTAATTCTCTATTTTCATCTACAAGGCAGCGGATCTCTTCATTTGTGGATTTTATGTTTGTCCCCTCATCAATTTCATCAACTTTTGAGGCCAATGAACACATTATCCCAACATCTTCATTCTTTTCATCATTGAAAGTAGAACTTCCTTCACTTCTCGGAGAGTATGGGTAATCAATCTGAACATGTCCATAGTCTTTGCATTGGATCTCATGAGGTTGTTGATTCAATTCTTTTCTAGCTTTTGTATTTCGCTGATGCCCAGTGTCAGACTGACTGTTACTGACAACTTCTCGACCACTACTGGATCTATTCTTTAACTCTTGAACAATAATATTTAATGAATCAACAAGATATTTACTAGAATCTTTGTTACTCTTTGGATCACATGCGTTCTCCTTCTTCCTGACATTCTGATCATCAAGACTCATCTCATATGCCGTAAGTCTACCAATTAAGTCATTAACTTTCATGGTGGAAATATCATTAGCTTCTTCTATGGCATGTACTTTGATTTGAAATCTTTCAGGAAGTGATCTGAGTACTTTGCGAACAAGTTTTTCTTCAGATAGCTTCTCTCCAAGGGCATGAAATTCATTAAAGATATCAATGAGCCTAAAATAGAATTGAATAATCGTCTCACATTCCTCCATTTTTAACCTATCATATTTGGTTGTGACAAGCTGGAGACGACATATACGAACTTTGGAAGTTCCTTCAAATACATCTTCAAGAGTCTCCCACGCTTCTTTGGCACTAACACATGTACGGATCAGCCTAAAAACATTTTCATCCACACTATCATGAATTACACTGAGTGCCTTTGAATTTGATGCTGAGTTTGTAACTTGTAGTCCCTTCCAATCCAACTCAGGTTTCATAGCTACGGTGTCATCAGGTAAGGTGTGTTGTGGAGGAGTCCAGCCTGATAAAATAGATCTCCAAATTTTAATATCACCAGATCTAAAGTAAGCAATCATCTTCACCTTCCAATCTGCATAATTTGACCCATCTAGAATAGATAGGTGATATATTGAACCTTTTCCCATGGTACAAAACAGTTTATGATGTGCTTTAATCTTCAGACACAGCTTGTGATATACACTATAATATCGGATGTCCAAACAGTTTGTATGATATTCAACAATTATTACCCCACACACTGGAACTGCAACTGTGCACGAATTACAAGGATCGTTATCACTCTGTATGTCGAGGACCCGCTCTGATACCAATTGAAAATATAAGCCACTGTCACGCCAATTGCTACTAACAGTTAAAGTACCAGTATGCAGAAAACAGAAAACTCAAAAGTAAAGAACACAAGGTTGGTAACCCAGTTCCGTGTCAACGCACGTACATCTGGGGGACTGCCTGTCCAAGGGAAAAATTCACTATACTGAGATTTACAAGGAAGGTCTTACTCTGTACGCTCCCCGTACACCGTTGCCTAAACCTAGACTCTTCTAGATGAGATCTACCCCTACAGAATGTATCTCCCGATACTTACAAATAAAAGGTGAAAGGTAGAGATAAAAACATCACTATTGATAATACCTAATGGTGGTATTTCAATCGGAAATTCAGTTAGAAGATAGATCTGATCTTCTAACACATATGGACGACCTAGCACTAAACTAAGATAATAAAATCTTCTTCTATTGCTCTTGTGCTCTCTACAAAAGTCGACATCTTCCAGCTACGGTGAGTGCTCCTTTTATAGGCCTAGGTCGCGGGCCTTCTTGTGTATCTTGACGGGCTAGGTCAATCTACATTAACTCTCTTGAATATCACATAAGGTAATGTGAATCTTGGCCCTTGAATATCTTGTCATTGATTGCGCCTATTAGTAACAAAAGTTACCATAAACGAATCCAACATAATCCCGCTTCATAATGACAAGATCTTCCTAATTCATGTTTTCCTTTGTCCACACGTTGTTGACCTACGTCCAAATCTTCAACGTGATCTTCCGGGATCTTCCATATTTGCTCTTCATGAATTAGCTTTAATGTCTTTAATGCTTAACTCCGTAATGATTCTTCTTCCGCTCACTGTTATACTTTCATTTCAATAGATGGTACAACAGTTGGTCTCTTCAGGAAAAACGTGACCAATACACTCTGTACACTCTTGTGCAACCAGCACTCAAGGTGTGCTAACACAAGCAACCATTAATATTTCACTTATCACTTAAATACATGAGGTAATCATTATTTTTTTTTGAATTTTCTATATAAATAAAGGTATTAAAGAAAAATATGGTATATTTGTCTATAAATTTATGTAAGAGAACACTCCTTGAATATCTTTAAAATATCTAAAAAGACATTTTTTTTTAATTCGAAATAGCAGTATATCTTAATGCATGTGGATTATTGGCCTACATGACCCATGAAACCAGCCTATCTCTATCATGACTCCATGTTGGTGGAATGATTGGGAATGATGGTCAAGAATTTACATTACTCAACTTATTGCTGGCTGATTTTATTAGTACTAGCAAATAGCCATAATGGATGCATAAATTTATTGCACGTGATTTTTTTAAATATAATTATCAAATGTTGATAAAATTATAATAAAATACTATAGTGTTAATTTAAAAATCCTTTTATATATAAGTTTCAAATAATATTAATTTTCTAAAAGTATAAAATTATTAATACTTAAAAATATTATTTAAATATTTAAAACTTCATATCAAAATATTTAATTATCATATTTATTGAAAAATCAAACTTTTACATGATGTATTAGAAGAAACCTATAAATAGGCGTCTTCACCATATTGTATTTGACATTTTCAGAAAAAATCATAAAAGTTTCTTTCCCTTCTCTTTTTTTGTGTCTTAAATTAAATATTATTTACAATTATATTCCTAACACTTTTATTGTTTTTATTAAAATAACCCAACAAATAATGCAGGAAGGATGATTTGCTTTTAGGAGAATTTGGGTTAAATAGCACCTATCAAGGTTGCAAATTAACTTAGAGCACACATTTAAAATTTGTAGCAGAATAGCACAAAAAGGTGACAAAATAACTAATTTGCCCCCCTTTATTTTTCTTTTCGTTTTTTTTCGATTTCTTACAGATTTTTTCGTAGTAAAAAAGGTTCGATCGTAGTACTTGTTTTGGCTAAAAGTTTCGATTTTGACAAAAAATTCGATCTTGATAGGAAAAAAGTTTGATTTTGCCAAACCGAAACTTTTAGCTAAAAAATTACTACGATTGAACCTTTTTAACTATTAAAAAAATCGAAAAGAAATAAAAAAAAATGTGTTTCTAAAAAAAAATACCGAAAAGAAATCGAAAAAAAAAATCTATAAGAAAATAGAAAAGAAAATTTTAAAAAAATCATTAAAAAAATCTCTATGTTTAAAAGGGGGTATATTAGTAATTTCATCCCTCTTTTGTGTTATTCTGCTAAAAGTTTTAAATATATGTTCTAAGTTAATTTGCAAATTTGATGGGTGCTATTTAACCCAAATTTTCTTGCTTTTAGTGTGGAGAGTGGAGTCCCTGACAAGAGCAATCACTCCCCAAGCATGGCATCTGGCGACCCTCAATAGCTAGTTGGGTGAGAACTGAGAAGGAAAGAGGAGCCCCTCAACTATATCCCAACCAAATTATTTATGTCACCTGGAATATTACATGTCCAACATTTAACATCTACAGAGTTAGTTGTTAAAGAATTTATGAGAACCAACCATTAAATCATTTCACAATAAATGAATTACTTTCAAAACCAAATAAATCACTTTTTTTCAAAAGAAATTATATTGCTGAAAAATAGATTACAAAAAAATTGAGAGGCATTCCTCATACAAAACAATCCATACATGTATTTTTATCGAAAAATCCCACTTAATGCATATATGTCAATTACTTTTATTTCGATACATCCAAAGCCAAAGCCTTGTACAGAGGAAGAAGATAGAGGGCACATATGGGGTTGGGTTGGGGGTTGAAGAGGAAAAGTGGTAAGATAAATAGTTTAAGGATGCATAAAAACTAAATAATAGTTTATCGAGCAATCAGTCAAAAAGCCTCATTTCAAATAATCACTTGAACTGCTAAACATTTCAAATAGGCATCAGGAATATACTTTTGGCACTTAACTTCTGAAAACGTATCTTTTGCACATGAACTTAATCTAATAAGTATATCAAAGGGCAAAATAGAAATTGTATGTATATTACACTTTGTTGGGTCATTTTTAAGATAACAAATATTTAATTATATCAATTCTTATGATCAACTTTTATTAATTAAAATAAACATCAATCTTCCACCTTAACCCCCCATCTGCACCCTACCCATCAACCATTACATACACCCCCCCATTCCTGATGTCCTCCTTCATTACATAAAGTGGTATACTGATTTCTCTATCAATTTCTTCTCAAAGCAAATGGATAACTTTATATTATTTAACGGGAAAAGGTAAAAACACTATACACACCTAAATGGAATAATGTTTTTATTAAGATCTAAATTATATTTTATTCTTGAATATAATTTTATTAAATATTAAACTTTTAAATGAGATGGCAAAATAATAATTTCGCTCTTTAAAGAATACTATTTGTGTGTATGACAACTAAGGGGAAAGGATTTCAATGTTTGTAGCCTGCCATCTTAATGACCTCAATCTCACGTCGGCGACCGAATAGCGGACTAACAAATCTTTCCACCGCTGCCAAATACCAACTCAACATTACATAAGTGATATGTGAACACGTCCAGTACTCGTGTGGTTATCTATTGTCCATTTACTCACATAATCTAAATCATAAAATCTAAGTTTAGTTCATCTAATAAATTGATATTTAACGACGATTGAGTAGCAATGGGGATGGGATTGGGATGGGGATGGGGAGGGAGGGGGGTAACGGGTAGTGCTATTATCGGTAGGAGAATTGAGATTCGTTCGGTATTCGATTTGAAATTCTCGATCCATTTATCAACTCGGTAAGATAATACTTCTGTAACCGGTAAACAAAATTAAAGCGGCGTCCGATAAGTTACCCGATAAAGGACTCGATAAAATATTCAATGTTAATTTTTAGATTTTATATTATTAATTTTGAATTTTTGTAAGAATATTTTTTTATTGAATTTTTTTTCAAACATACTCCGAATCGGTTCGGACCGATATTCACCCATAAGTTATTGGGTGTCATATGATTATTGGGTCGGACCGTGTAGGACCCATAACCTACCGGGACTGGACGATAACATCACCAGTAAGGGTTGAGAGTGAGAGCTGGATGTAAGATTGAAAACGATGTATTTTTTAATTTTTTATTTAATTAATGAAAATTGTCCCAGTTAGGTAATTTTTATTTAAAAAATGAGCTACAAAGCACAATATATGTAGATTTCTATTTTATCTTTTGGTATTGTTAGGGTTATGGGTGAATACAATTATGGGATGGGCCCAACAATACTATACAAACATATTAACCTAATAGTTAATATTAACCTAATATTAATCTAATATCCCTCCTCAAGTTGGAGAAGATCGCAAATGCCCAACTTAAAAAGTAGAGTCATGAATTGTTGCCGACCAAGTGCTTTGGTAAAGATGTCAGCAAGTTGTTCTGATGTCGTCACATGTGAAGGTCGAATAGTCCTAGCCAGTACAGCATCGCAAAGAAAATGACAATCAACTTCAATGTGCTTGGTACGTTCATGAAAGACAGGATTAGCAGCTAATTGTAAAGCGGACTTGCTATCACAATACAGAGACATAGACTGTGAGTGTTGTATCCCAAGACTGAAAAGTAGACCCTTGAGCCAAATCAATTCGCAGAGAAGAGAAGCCATAGATCGATACTCTGCTTCAGCGGAAGAGCGAGAAACAATAACCTGCTTTTTGGTCTTCCAAGAGATAAGTGAGTTACCGAAAAAAACCAGCCAATTAGACAAAGAACGCCGAGTAATGGGGCAGCTTGCCCAATCAGAATCACACCACCCTGACAAGGATAAGTCACAATCACTCTGAAGCAATATACCTTGACCGGGACTCCCCTTCAAGTATCTGACAACCCGCAAAGCAGCATTTCAATGATCTTGTCGGGGAGATTGAAGAAACTGAGACAAAATATGAAAAATATACTGTACTTTAAATGCTTAATTAAAATGTCAATAGTTCAAATAATTATTTGAATTGATTCGTGAAATTGATGTGCCTAAATCCCACCTTTTGATGATGACATAATCTACAATTTTTTTGTCAAATGTGTGAGGCGTGTATTTGTGGTTTCTAGTATGTGTAGTATCTACCACCAACTTCTAGGATGGACTGCTAAATGCTCAAAATCAGTTACTTCTACAATAATTGTGCTCTTTCCAAACCACAAAAAGATAGGGAGTACTTATAAATTAATTACGAATTTATTTAAAGTTATTATCGGACTTTGAAATATAGTTCTGGATATTCAAAACAATTTCGATTAGAATAAAGTTCACTCTTATATATTAACAAAACCTATTATTTAAAATTTAATAAATTATTTATGCATTTAACACATTATTAATTTGTTATTACTTCTTGTTTATATCAAATAGTATGTAAAATACTAAAAAATAAGATTTTATGTGATTAAAACATCGAATTTTTTAACTTTGAGAAATACTCAACTTTGAACCAACAAAACTAAAACAAAATAATAGAGTTAAATATTAAAATATTAGAAATCTAATTAATATTTGTACTGCCAATCGACTAACTATTTACACAAACGAAATGTATAAAAGTGGCACATGCCAACAAACTTGTTCGATGTAATGATGTTCACGAAGGTGCTTCAACTCTTCAAACTAATCTAACAAATTCATCACACATCTTTATATACCATCAAATAACAGATTAATTCATTCTACTACTTTTGTCTTCACCTCACAACTATAAAAAATCCATTATTGTTCTTGAATTTTTATAATAATTGTAATAATTATCATTTCATATAGTATAATATAATATGGAGGTGAACGGCGACGCCGTCAACACATCGCCGCCGTCAAAGGGGTTGTCCGGCGAGGCACCTACACCGGCGGAGTTCAAAGGCGTGCCAGGCTCTATGCCAAAAACGATTCTGGCAATGATATTATGGCTTGGAGCTCCTCATTTCATTGTCATACTTATTTCGGCTTCATTCATTTTCCTACCTTTTCCCAAATTTCTATTGTAATTCTCCTTCACTGGTTTCTTTTGTGTTTTATGGAATTACCATATTCGAAAAATGATGTCTTTTTTGGTTTTTACTAATACCATGATTTAAAAATGATGTCTTTTTTGGATTATAGAAATACCATGATTAAAAAAGGATGTATATTCGGGACTTTTCAGGGTAATTGGGTTGCTGTTGATATTTTGTGTGCTTCCTGTTGATGAGAGAAGCAAATTGGGGAGAAAGGTAGCAAGGTTAGTTTCTTAAAACTGTTCAAAGCTTTGGGTTTGGAAATAAGAATGCGGAAAATTTCGTGGGAAGTTTTTAGATATGTTTGCTGTTAGATTTATGTATATGATGCTAGAAGCTCTAATCAATGGGGGAACCAAATCTTTTATATAGGGGTGGCCAAGTAGAGGACACAAGAAAACTCGGGGGGGGGGGGGGGGGGGGGGGGGGGGGGAATTAGAAGCAAATCAAATAATTTTAGGAAAATGTATGCTCCAATGGGACGACTCACGACTGCAGGCTTCGTCTCCCCTAGTTCCACCATTGGTTGTAAAATTTATACTCCATATATGTTTGCAGATTTATATGTATACATGCGTGTGGTTACTTTCCGGTGACTCTGCATGTAGAGGATATCAAAGCTTTTGATCCCGAAGAGGCATATGGTATGGTAATCTATTTTCTGTTATGTCCTTGTCAAATTAGTTAACTCAGTGGTACTTCATCTTATTATGATATGTTAGATGGAAGATTGTTTATATTGAATAGTTGTTAGTGGATTTATTTTCCACTACTATAGAAGGGATAGTTATGATTGATTTGTCATGATTAAGTATATTTGATAGTTTCTGCTAATAACCAAACATCCCCATCTCCTAATCTTACCATAATTGTGACATGGAATGTGTACGATCCATCTTACATATATGACCATGTGCACTATGCATCTAATATAGACATGTAACACTGTTTTTCTTGTTCTTGTACTTTTCTTATTGTAGTTTTCGGATATGAGCCCCATTCAGTATTGCCAATTGGGGTTGTTTCACTTGCCGACCATACAGGTTTTATGCCTTTTCAAAAGGCCAAAGTCCTTGCTAGCTCTGTGGTAAGGCTTTGTATGTTATCGTACAGTATGGTCTCCATTCTCCATCTTATTCTTTCTTTTAAGAGGAGTCTCATATATGGTCAGGTGTTTTATACGCCATTCTTGAGGCATATATGGACATGGTTAGGACTTTCGTCTGCAACAAGGAAGAATTTTGCATCCCTTTTGACGAATGGTTACAGCTGCATCATTGTCCCAGGTGGAGTTCAAGAGGCATTTTTTATGGAGCATGGTTCTGAGGTTTAGTTTGACATCTGAACTCCTAGATTATCAATATTGTTTTAGTATATAACTTATAGTTTGTGAGGTTCTGGGGTTTGTTATATAACTAATAGGGTATAGTTTTTCACTCATTTTTTAGAATATCTTCCCGGATACCTTTTAACTGATTACACTTGGTTTCTTGCGATCAATTGTTACATGATGGTAATGGACTTGTTGGATAATAATACTTTTACAAGGTCATAAGTAAAGCGACCCCCCTTAAATATTTAAAAATGCTCGGTGAAAAGATGCTCTGAGTATGAAGTTTCAGTTTTTAATAAATTGAGCTCGAAGATCCAAGATAGTTGTTGTCCAGGTCTTCCGGGACTTCATCTTATATTCAATCATTTGTTGTCTCGATGAGTTGATATAGATGTTTACTTAGAGCTCTAACACGAATTTTTGGAAATGACACACTATTGTTGAATTATTCTAATTCCTTTTTTATTTTTTCGTCAGGGACCCCTGAGATATTAAGTTGAGTGTATAATTTTCTTCACCAGTAATGCCAGAGTTCATCTATAATGTTACAACTCTCTTAAGCTTGAACTGAATATTTTAGATTTATATTTTATCTATTTGAATAACACTGTGAAATGGGGTCCAAAATGCAAGTTGCAGCTATTAGAGATTAAAGTAATAATGCCCAACAATAAATTGATTTCTGTACATTATTCCATCTTTTGTGGAGAAGTGGACGACTATTAGTTTCTCTGTAAGGGCTTCTTACCTCCTGCTATTTAATCTGTTATTCTCTCTAGTGCAGCTTGCATTCATAAAAGATAGAAAAGGATTCGTTCGCCTTGCTATGGAGTTAGGAAAACCTTTAGTTCCAGTTTTCTGCTTTGGCCAGGTATACATTGTTTCTGTTTTCATCTGAATGTAGTAGCCTTTAGTATAAGTCGTGTGTATCTTTAACTGTTATATGATGAATTCGGAATATCGAGTAAAACTATCTTTCTACAAGCAAGGCATTTGATATAAAGCCAGCTATGTGTGTGAGACCTGCTTTCTTTTTTCTCCCTTCACATATTATACCTCATAGATATTTGGAGGCTTTTTCATACCGCCGGCTTCCTATGATCCTAGCTATGATCCTATCAGTTTGTTTCTACCAGACTAAGTAATAATTTAGAGTAGGTGATGGGTTTTTACGACCTATAAATAATGTACTAATTGCTTTCTCATTCTTATGAAGTTGCTTTCTTTTCCCTAAAACTATTTGAGGTATTAAATCATATTTCTTACAAATTTTGCAGAGTGATGTGTACAAGTGGTGGAAACCCACTGGACAACTGTTCTTGAAATTTTCAAGAACTATAAAGTGCACCCCGATTTTATTCTGGGGAGTTCTTGGGTATGTCAAACTCTGCGTGTGTTTGAAATGCTATGTGTCTGCTGTCAGAAACTCACGATACCATCCACAATTCATTAAATGCTATCGTTTGAATGAACATGTTGTTGGTGAAGATTTTCATTTTCGGCTAAAAGTTCTGTTTTGGAAAATTTAATTGCCAAAACGTTCAGACGTTGTTCTGTTTTTAAAAAGTGCTAATGTGTGCTTTTACTAAATGTCAGTTCAATCATGTAGAATGCAGGAGTAACATGATGAACACATATATCCCTGATTAATAAGCTATTTCAATCTTATCTTTCTTCTTTCTATTACAGTACACCTCTTCCTTTCCATCGTCCTATGCATGTGGTTGTTGGTAGACCAATTCTGTTCAAAATGAATCCGCATCCATCTGTGGAAGAGGTAGTTCTCTTGATGAAGTTTAACTTTCTATAGGAACAGTGGGGATTGTCTTTTCCACATATCATTTAGTTATCTTAGCAAAAGCTGTGGCATGATCCGATCGTTTGTGCCATGTGAATTAACTGCAGGTATCTGAAGTGCATGGGCAGTTCGTGGAAGCGCTTAAGGATCTTTTCGAAAGACACAAGGAGAGGCTGGGTTATTCGGAGGCTCGATTGAGGATTCTTTAGTAAACATCTGCAGTCTACAATTGGTATGGCTGAGTGATGTCGATTAATATTGAGAATAAGTTGGTTTGATTTGATACCTCAAATGAGGTAAAAATGTTGGTTTGAAATGTAGTATAGGCCAAACAGATTCTATTAGACCTTACGAATTTGGATCTGGTCTATCTTTAATTCTTTAGGCAAGATTGATTTGGGAGGCTGGACTTTAAACGTAGGTCTTAATCTTTCTATACACCGATAGTACAAATAGGAAAGTATGTAGGCTATATAAATATATTTAATCTTAACATGTTTTCATTGATTAAATAATTATAAAATTTTGGTTCTGGGTTCGAAACTCACCTCATCGTTAATTTAAAAGAAAAATTATAAAAATTTATCCACATTTGTTGGAATTTGTTCCCCAATAAAGTACTACTTATATATATAGCCTTAGCATTTTTAATTGTTAAAATAACACTACTTCTTTTAGTTGTGATTTTAGTCATTTTAAAAAAAAGTAAAGTAGTTAAAAAGTATACTATTTAAAGTGTAAACTGATAATCGATTGTCATTATATGGTTGGATAGTTGATAATTTCAATAGGAAAATTAAACGAAAAGTGTATTGAAAATGTTAAATTAATTTATTATGTTAGAATGACAAATTTAAACTAAAACAACAAATAAAAAAACAAATGGAGTAAAAACTTTTCACATATAGAGCACCTAAGCTAAGATTGGAACATAATAGCTCTTACTGGACTAATCAACTAAATGATCCGCTTGATACCATAAGTCCAACTAAATGATCCGCTTAGGACCATAAGTCCAACTAAATGACCCGATTAGGACCAAAAGATACATCGAGAGTTTTTTTGACAAAGCGTTCACTAATATAATAAATATCAATCACAATATGTTTGGTCGGGTGTGCTTGACACGATTAGCCATCATGTATGTACTACTTTCAATGTGACGAAGGGTAGTAAGTGAAGTACCCAAGAGACGGACCAAGTTTGCACAAAAAATGATTGCAAGTTTGCAACCTATCTGAAATATTCTCAGTGACCTAGGTGACTAGATGAAATTCGACCTTTATTAAAGTTACATAATTTTGAAGTGAAGTGTGGAAATTTGACTTTTATTAGTCAAAAGATATTTTCTAAATTCAAATAAAAGCAATTCATACATAGTCAAAACTATTTTTAAAAAGATTGTGGAAAGATAATAAAAATAAATTGCAAGAATAGTAAAATCGCAACGTCTGAATTTCAGATCACGAGCAATAAAGAAAGAATGTATTTTATTATTGTTTTTTAAAGTAGAAAATGTTTATTTTACTAGGCACTAATTAAATAACGGGTCCCCTAAATAATGTGATTAGATTTCACCTGAAGTCATGAATATTGATGTATGTCATATTCTAATTTCAAAACGTGAAGCCGCCTGAGATCATTATCAGGAGTTTACTTTAAGCTTCTGAAATAAATTTTACTTTTATTAAAGATAAAATACATATCTAATCTACAACTTATAATAATATCATGATTAAGGCGGCACTTACTTAATCTGTTTACTTAAGCTGCACTAAAATGTGTCTCAAATGGATAATATAAAATATAAATATGGGGTAAAATTTATATGGAAAATATGCGATTAATGGACAATGTAAAAGTTGTACTATGTTTGACTTGGATTCCATAATTCATTATCAAATGTTAGAATGGATGCATGCATCTTAACATTATAGTTAACCACCAATCACCTTCAAACCTAGTGGTACTAAGTCGGAGTCACCTTGGAAGAACATTTATTGGTTTGTACAAATTAATTTTATTATTTAAGATTGAAATTTATATATATAGGTTCTTGATTACCTAAAGATTCTGAAATCTTGGTATAACATTATTTAAGATACTCATGGGGAATTGATTATATATTTTTTGATCCCAAACAAAAAGGTTGTTGGCGAGTATACTATTATATCACTAATTTCAGTACGTGGTTCAAGGATATTCCTGAGCTCTTGTAACGGAACTATTCCATATCAGGACCTACAAAATCTTGATCAGCGACTTCCCTTTGCTCACCAAATTACTGAAAATCTTAACACTCCCCTAATGTTAAGATGCACATTCTACATCGGAAGGCGATGTTCTTCCGGGTCAATATATAAGATCTTGGGCTACTTCCTCTATTGCCAATTAATTTTAGAGTGGAACCCCATAAACTCTTATTATCACCGTACGTACCACATTACCTTATATTTTAGCAAAAAAAGAATTTTGTGAGATTATATATTGAGTATACAATAACTCATATTTTCTGTTGTTTATCTTCCAAACCCCAAACAGGAGATAACATCCTATTTCTCTTCCTTTTCCCTTTTCCCCTATCCATAATATATCTCTAGTCACTCCGCTAATAGACATAGTTAATAGTTAATAACTAACGGTTACACTAATTTTATCCCATGATGGTTAAATTTGTCAAATAAAGTGTGTTAGTGGCTCGTTCATGTTTAATCAAGGATAAATTAAATATTCAAGTTCATCTAGCTTAGAAGCTTAGCTAGCTAGCTTCTTAATGGATTTGTGCTTGCACTATACACATCACTATCTAGAATCTAGATGAGTTAATGAGTCAAGTAACCCCACTCAACAATATATACTATCAATAATCGTCGTTATCAGGTAATCAACAATTCATCATCGCCATTGTAATAGATCGCTTATCAAACCGACTCGATAATAATAACAAGTTTATCCATGATTACATTATTAGATTGTAGATAATTACTCGTAGTATTTGTTAGTCTGTAATAATATAGAGGGAGATATATTATTGATAATAATTATTCTTGTGAATACATTATCGGACATTTGCCACCGTATATCAACCTAATCTAGGTTAGAAAGGCTCCAAATTAGACAAGTGGTAAAACAATGAGAATTTGGGACGATGATAAGGAACACCAAATGAGTTGGACACCATTTTGGGACACTTGCGTCATCCATGCAACAAGATCCCACTACATATATAATCCGTAAGAAATTAAACAATAATGTGACCTATATCAATTTCTTCTTTTTCCCACTTTCTTCTACCTACTTTTATGAAGGACTTAAATCGTTAGTCAATTATTTCAACAACTTAGGTTAGATGAATAGTTCAACATTTCATCCAACCTTCAATATGATTTTTTTCCTTCAACTGTTCAGACCTAATAGATGTTTTGCCGTATTATTGTTACCTTCACTTATATTATGTAATTATATTAACTAATCACATGCAATTAGTATATATGACAACATATGACGAGCGAGCCATGACATGTTTTCGTCAGATCGGATCTTAATTAAGTATGCAAAAAATCGACGAAACTAGCAACTGAGACAATTTTTAAGGAAGACCCGAGCTATACTTACTCGTGCTTCGTCGCATACATACATATAGAAGATACGACAAAGGGACGCATAGTTTATTTTGATGCATTCTTCACTAATGACTTGTCAATTAAAAATACTCAATTTTGACGCTCAAAGTAATCTTATTTATATTTTTTTTGTTACTAATAACTTGAAATATAACATAACACCTAGTGTATGGTGAGTATTATTTAAATTTATTAATTTGAGATAGAATAACACATTAGTGTATAGTGAGTATTATATTATTTAAGTTTATTCATTATATATTTGACATAAAAATAAAGTTAAACAAATGGATAATGCCTCAAAAATAGTTTCACGTAGTATTTATTACTGATGATGAAGTTAAACTTTTCAATTAAATAATTAACGAAATAGAATAGATTCAGATATACTAATTGATTGAGAATTTGAGATATATATATACACATTCATAAGTTTGTTTATGGAGACCCTGTATGATTTCAGATATACACATTCAAAAATTATCAGTATCAACATGCTTTGATATTATTTAAAGGGGAATGCGCGTGCATCACACGCGCTTTGTCTCTGCTAGGCGCGTGTGATGCACGCGTTTTGTCTAACATCAATAGGCGCGTGAGCTGCATTACACACTTGTACTTTACGCATCAACTGTTGTACTCCACCAAAGAGATACGCGCTCAATGGAAAGTGAACATCAAACGCCCGCTTCCTGCATTAGAAGCTTGTACCTTGCGCATTTGTGGTTGTACTTCAAAATCCTTGGTTGATGCCTTAAGCAACATAACCCGCCTATATGCATCCCCCTCCCTCCCCGGCCTCTTCTTTTTCTTCTTCAATTCCAATTCTCAGTTTTTTCACACCTCACCTTTTCATTTCAATGAAGAATTGAAGCGTTAATTTGATCCAGATTTCATACTTTCCTTTTGTCAATAACAGTTATAAGGTGTTCGATATAATGCATAAAAGAGAAAAAGTGGAGAAATATATATTTATATTTGTTTGTGTATTAATTGAATTTTATGAATTTTGTGGTATGTTCAATAGTACATTGGTTTCTCTATTACAATTGCTTAGATTCTGGGTTTTGAATTACAATTGTTGATGTTCTTTTGTCAATTCTTGATGTTTCCATGATTTTCGATTTTGACATCTTCCCATCATCTTCATAACTCCATCTTCATCCTCAACTAAATTCTTCTTATGTATATTGTGTAACCGAACAACGATCTTTGTTATTCTCAGGCCGTTAATCGAAGTCTTAATTGTGTTGACTATTGTTTTGTGAGCATTAACCTGTCGACAAAACCCTATACCCTTCTTTTAGGTAATTTTATTACTTGATTTGAAATTTCAACAATGGTTTTGCTCTTTTTGGGTGTTGATGATAGCTGATATCACCTCCATAAACTTGATTGTATAATCACTATTTTCATACGAACCCAGTTGCTTCTATTAAGCATCATGTATGTTCGTCAGTAAGTATGACGTTTATAATAGCTGAGATTTATTGCTTTCAATGTAGTTTATTCGAATTTGAAAGCCAAATACTTCAACATTTCGTTTTTTCATCCTTAATCGATGTTTATCATAACCTAGAAAGCTGACCTCTGTTTATGTTTGTTTTTAAAAAAGGATTACGATATGATATCAGTATATCCATTAAGTATTCATGCCCATTTGTTTTATAAGAATTCATCACATCTGATACTGTTTAAGATGAATCACTTAAATTATTTAAATTTGTATGAGAGACATCGATACTGAGATTGACTTGTATAAAATGTGGATGAAATTGGTTTGGAATATACAAGGCTTTGCTATGAGAGTGATTAAATGGGGTATTGAGTTTTCTTCTCGCACTGAACCATCCATTGCTCCCGTTTGGATAAGAATTGAAGGTGTGCCACTCTACATATTTGATGAATTGTCTCTACTAACTACTGCTAAAGCTGTTAGGAAACCAATTCGTGTGGACCATCGAAATGTGGATAGAACCATCCTTAACTCTGCAAGAATCTGTGTTAAATTAGAGGTAGCGAAGCCGCTCACTGGTTCCATTTGGATCTGTTTCAAGGACCTGGCTCACTGGTTCACATTGTTTCCCAGGTCTTTCTTTTTGTGTGGCATCTTTAATCATGATCCGTTTATATATGTAAGTTATCCATTCCTTGCTAATAAAAGATGGTCATTAAAGTCTTTGAATTTTGATCATTTGCCCTTACTCGCATACCTTCTTTGGCATTACAGGCCCCGAATGGAATTGGTTCTATTTTAGGGATTACACAGTTGGTTTTGTACTCGTATTATAGAAAGTCACCAAGAGAAGACTCGAACGAGCCTTTGATCGACTCCTCTCCATAAGCAGTTTGTGAAATGATCTGCATACATATTGTCCTTACACATACACCTAGAAGCGCTGTGGTTTGAGAGGTTGTACGTCTTCTCTCCTTAAAGCAGTTTTATTGCAGACCACTGGCTTTTTCTTTGAGTGTGCCGATTGTTAGTCAGTCGAAGTTGACTGTAGTCATTCCAATTCTTTGTGCTGAGTTCTGGTTCAGTGTGTTATATGTAAATGTAGTGATAGTCTCCATAGTTATTCTCTCAGGAAGAAGATATAGAAATATGAGACTGAAGCTTTTTTGCTGTGATAAGATATTATTTCACTACAAACAAACAAAAGGAGTAACAGTCTTTACGTACTCTCAAATATAGATTTTCCCTTTGTATGTATGTCATTGATTCTTAAACCTGGTGTTTTTGGTCCCAAATTTGTTGGATTTTGTGTTTTGTTTGGTTCTATACAAAATTAAAAACAATGACCTCTTTGTTACAAACCAGAAATGGACTTAGATTTTCATTGGGTTATCTGCAAATTCAACATTTTGATGACTATCATGATTAAATGATATGTTCGCATTCCAGATTGTTGACAAAATCAGACAATTCAACTCTGTTTACTTTTCTTTTACCACTGCTGAAGTAATTATTGTTGTTGCTTGTTGTTTCCGATGTTCTTCTGTTGTACTTTCAGGTTGATTGTCACAGCAGACAATGAAGAATTGAGTTTTTATTGAAATTTTCACTATCAGAAGGAACATTTTTTGATGAAATTGTCACTACTAAAAGTTAGAAAAAGTAATTGAGGGAGAATAGTTTCCCAATTGCTATATTCTGGTGTTGTTAGGCAGAAAGCTTATAAAAATTTGGGACTTCTTGATGTATTGCAGTAAACAAGCCAAGGGAGCAAGTGGCTGATGCAGAAGCTCTGCTGGAACTTACAGAGAGCTTGCATGCCTGTGTGAAATCTCATGCAGTGAGTGGTATTTCTACCTCTGAGTTCATGAATTGCCTGCTTAAAGACTTCAAGATGGTGGCTAGACAAGGGCAGAAGCGTAGGACTGTAGGATGCTCAATCGATTGGAAACACCTTGGACTTTTTGTTTCGCCCATTTTCAAGAATGGCAAAGGCTGCAATACTGTGTTAGTTTTATCACTGACTTCTTTTTTCATATGAAAAAAATATACCAAAGTTGTCGCCATTGTAGATACCCTTGTTTATCAAGGCAAACACCTGTCATGATTCTTAAATTGGATTAACATCAAAACTTCCATAATCTTTGTGAGAAGATAAAGTAGCTTGTTGGGGTGTTCGTGTTCAATTACATTTACTCGCTGTTATACTTGTTTATGTGCATCTGCTATGCTGTCTATCAGGCTGGGACCAATGTCAAATGTAGTCACACAGCGCAAAGCATATGCTTATAGAAAACGAACAAAGATCTCCAAGAGAGAGAAGCCACAAGAGGTATGTTCACGCTATTTACTCCTTAAGGTTGTATTCTGTAATGTATTCTAAGTTGTTAATGGCGAAAATCTGAACTCCTACGAAATATGTTGATATACAATAATGTAAATATAGATGAAAAAGTGTTTCCACTTATGGTCGAATTGCTAATACAATACTATAATCCTTGGTAGGTGATATGTTGTGATTTTTGAGGATCATTGGATAGTCTTGAATATTATATATTGGCTACACCTTCAAGATGTTGTGGCAAACCTTGAGATTGAGATGGATAATGTTGAGCTGGAGCTGGACAGTGGATGCATATATCATTGCAATATAGACAAAGTCATTGTCTTCAGGGCCCCAAATTTCTTCATATTTGGAAGCTATAAGCATAGCACCAATTCCTACCAACTGCAACTCCCTTCTTGTTGTCGATTTCTTCGAAATAAACCGATATTACAGTTCAGAAAAAGAGAAATAATGATGAGACCAATTTCATCCCAAAATGTAATATGACATATTCATATAATATAATATGTAATCATAACAAACTACCAAATTTCTGAACTTAGCTGATTGCCATTTATCTGTAATTACATTACAATAATTCGAGGATTACTCTTTTTGAGGATTGTCATACTTAGTTCTTGATTGTAGTACAAACCTCTATTGTACCGATTGATCATTTTATATGATTTGTTATCGTTGAAAAAAAAATAATTTTAGATGACATTCACGTGCTCACTTTTGAATTGCCAGTTAGACCCGAGCATTTTAAAATCCTAACGTCGGCCCGGCAATTGCCGGACCCTTTTAACTAGTATATATATATATATATATATGTACATGGGAGCTTGGATAGTTTGTGGAGAAGATGAAGATAACCTTTTGTGTAAGTGTTATCATATGCATAAATGAGGATGGTTCATAAATTAAAACTTTCGTTAAAATTTAGTGATACTATTTTATTATATTTTGAGGTCATTCGTTTTCACAATTAATTTGATTAAAAAAAACTTGCGACAAATATGTATGTGGGCTTTTTGGACGATTGTCTCCATAAATTAGCGATTAATTTTTTGCATGCTCTAAACTATCAATTCTTTTATATATAGAATGTGCATAAAACCTTTTTTTCACCTTTAAACAACAAAAGTATTGTATCGTACTATCATATACCTATATATAACAATACTCCAATCACATTCACAATATTTTTAAGATAATTGAAATAAATTCCTATCTTTTCTTGTTTAGTACACCTCATCCCCCATGCCCCGTAATAATTATGTAAAATTATTTTGGAAAGAAATGTTGAACTCAGCAGTGACCCAGGCGAGCTCCAAGATGCTTTGCTGGTCCTAAAGGAGGCAATCTTTACCACTTGGTTTGCTACAATTTTGGTCCAACTGGTCCTTACTCAACTCTATTTCACACTGCAAATTTTTGTGCTTCAACATCTTTTGAACAATTCTTTGTTGGTTGTGAGAAGAATCTCGAATTTGGTAGTACTAAATGGTATTCTTTCCGTTCATGTTTACTTATCGGTTTAACCATTTTAAAATTATATTGTTCAACCTTATTAGAATGATACATCCTGATATTGAATATCAATTTTATATTAAATCAAATTCATATATAAATTAATAAAGATTAATGAATCATATCATTAATGAACTACAATGAATTCCGCATATTAGCCATTTTATTATGTGGGTGGAACTAGTTCTCTTGACAGATAATTGTATTTTATTTGTGATGCGAAATTCGAGAGCGGAAGAAGGCAGCATCATACAATTGTACGAACGCTAGAGAACGGGTTTTCTTCATCGTTGTTAACTGTCAGTTGTCAATCTTATACAGATAGTATCTAACTACTCCCTCCATTCCTAATTGATGGGGATATTTTGACTTTTTTAGTCAAAATTTGTAAATTTTGACTATTAATTGCTATTAGCTAATACAAAATAATATAGTCAAATGAGATGTTGTTAGATTCATCTCAATGTATATTTTTAAAATATGTACTTTTTATAATTTTTTCGTGTACAAAATAAAAGATATTTACGTTGTAAATCGTGTCTTGGAGACCGTGAAAAAGCAAATGACCCTATCATTTAGGGATGGAGGGAGTATTACAAGTCAACAATTTGGGTCTCAACAAGACCAAGATGCTCACATGCTCTCACTCGTTTAAGTCTTTTAGTTCACACTATTATAACTTTTTCATAACTTCAACACTAATAAGAATTGGTCAAACTAAAAAGTTATGATCCTCATAAGATTCGTTCTCTTAAAATTTTTCTAATACATTACATGATTAGATTTTGTATAAATTACATGTAGTATAAGCATGTAATGCATTAGAGAATTCTTAAGAGAACCGTAACCTGTCCGATTTTGACTTCCATGGTCAACAAAACATAATTTAAAACGTAAATATCTCTTCTTTCATATGCGAAAAAAATTATACGAAATTGATAATTCAAAAATATATATTGAGACGAATCTAACAAGATCCTACATGAATATATTATTTCTTATTGTTTAATGAGAATTCTTGATCAAACTTTAAAAATTTGACCACAAAAATCAAAATGTATCAATCTTTTAGGGACGGAAGGACGAGTCCGGTTTCGGTGCATCAATAATTCGGTGCATCAGGTGCATCAGGTACCCATTTAAAGGTTTTACGTGGGTACTGTACCCACTTGAAACTTCATCATTGGTACTTGTACCCAAAATAAATATGTGGTATTGTACCATTGTTATAGTACAATTTGGGTACAAGTACCAATGATAAAGTTTCAAGTGGGTACAGTACCCATCTGAAACCTTTAAATGGGTACCTGATGCATGAAAGTATTGATGCACCCAATCTTTTCTCGGAAAGGACTACTAGTTTTGTGTTCCATTATATAGTATAGTTTGTTTATTTGACAATTTAATGAATTATGGATTCATGATCGTCCAGTCTATGGTATGCATACATATGCATGTTCTTTAATTTATTGTTCTAATAATATGCACAATCATAATAACTTAAGGCAGAGCGTTAGAATAGTGGGATATACATAATACATACTAATAATATTTATCCACTTATGTTATTAACATATGTATATTTTGAATTATAATGGATTGATCCAAGCAGTAGCTTCCACTAATTTGTCAATTATGCATTTTAGTAATGAATAAAGAGTATGTTCCAGTTACTATAAATTCTTCTACTTCGTAGTTCAATAGTCAATATGCTGGGGCCCAGAGCCTCTAATGGCACTATCATATAATCTCGACAAAGAACATTTGCAGCACTTGTAAAAATAGGAAGATAGGAAAATGCAAGTTACAAGATAGGAAGATACGAGAGAGAAACAGTTAGAGGAGAGTGTAAAAATAGGTCAATTCAATTTTGGTGTAAATTTTTTTAAATAGCCATTATATTTAAGGAATCTAATAATTTTTTATCATCTTTTTTTACTTTTGTATTCGTCATATTCTAAATTTAGAGTAGCTTATGATTTAAGCACCCTCCTGTAAATACTCCAAATATTACTTTCATTTGAAAATGTGTTTCAAAACATCATTGTCAGTTTGAAAATGATCTAGTTCATCATCTATTTCGTCATTCCTTCGTTAATAATATCATATGAATGACATGTGACTTATCAATGAGGTTATTTCGGTCATTTTGGGGTATAAAATCAAAAGAAAAATCTAAGATAACTCACAACCAATTTCGAATCTTAATAATCCACCCTAACACGTACTTAATAGAAAAAATTAACTCTTAAAACTAAAGTAGGATATATTTTAAAATATAAGCAATTGACAATAATATTTTGAAACCTAATGAAAAAGGCTCTTCCTAGTGATCAGGTCTAAATTCGAAATTCACCAATCGCTAATTCACTGAAATTATCGTAATTACTAATCCCCTATTATTGCAACAAAAAGTTCGCACACGTTTTGAGCTGTGGCCCAATAGTAGCCGATATAGTTTCCCATTGAAATATTAAATATTTGTAATATTGTTTGCATGTCTACTCGTTTTCTTTACTATCCCACTATTTCGCGGACTAAATTGTAAGCCAAAGTGGTTAAACTACAACCAATTTTCCCTATAAATACATCTCTTGATTTGATATCATTAAACTTATCAAACAACTCAAAATTTCATCTCAATTTAAAAGAAACCAAAATGAAAGTTTCTTACACAACTTCATCTTTAGTTAAACCTTCAAAGCCAACATGGACTGGTGTAATGCAATTAGCTGATTGGGATCAAATAGGATACATAAGCCATATTTCAACTGTCCATATATATAAACCACCACATAAACAAGAAAACTCCATTGCCTTTATCAACAACCTCAAAGACTCCCTTAGTAGACTCCTTGTTCATTTTTATCCAATTGCAGGCCGCCTCCGTTGGATAAACGGAGGCCGCCTTGAGCTCGATTGCAATGCTTTGGGTGTTCAGTTCATCGTAGCTGAAACCAAAGCGAAGTTATCCGATCTTGGAGAGCTCTCAACATCCCCTGAGATGGCATCTCTCGCGCCTCGAATAGACTATGAGAATATTTCCTTGGAAGAACATCCTTTGTTGTATATCCAAATTACAAAATTCCAATGCGGGAGTATTAGTATATGTCCCGCCATGTCACATGTGATCGTCGATGGAAGATGTGCTAGTTATTTCTTAGCTGAATGGGCGAAGTTTGCTCGTGGTGAGAGCCTCGAGTTTTTACCTTTCCTTGACAAACGGGTACTTCGGGCTGGGGAGACTCTAACCAAACCTCCCCCGCCTGATTTCGTCCCGTTTGTCACTCCCCCACTCCTGATCGGTCAAAAGAACACCAATCAGGAGCGGGAAAAGGAAACAACGGTAGCCATGTTAAAACTAACAAAGAGTCAGGTCGACTTGTTAAAAGTCACGGCTAACGAGACAAGGCCAGACAAATCAAGCCGACCATATTCGAGGTACGAGACGATCTCGGGACATATCTGGAGGTGCGCTAGCAAGGCTCGGGGCCACAAAGCAGAGCAAAAAACAGGGCTCGGAATTTCCGTCGACATACGTAAACGCATGCAACCGCAAATCCCGCAAAATTTCTTCGGGAATTCGACTATTGACGTTGTCGCGGACGCCTGCTCGGGCGACCTGGTTGCAAAACCACTAGGTTACGCCGCAAGCAAGATCCGCGACACGATTGATAAAGTCGACGCGGAGTTCGTGCACTTGACAATCGATTTCTGGAAAAACCAGGAGGATTTTAGTCCATTTCAAGATGTTCATGGATGTGAAGAAGGACCCTTCTATGGGAATCCAAATCTTGGTGTTACAAGTTGGTTAACGTTACCGTTTTTGGGACTGGATTTTGGGTGGGGGAGAGAAGTGTATATGGGACCCGTAACGCATGATATTGATGGTGACTTTATTTTGTGTCAAGATAATAGTGGAGATGGGTCTGTAATTGTTAGGGCTTGTCTCCAAGTGCCTCACATGAAGGCTTTTAAGAAATTGTTTTATGATTATATATAGAGTATATATACTAATAATAAACTTGGGTATGAGGAAATAAGAAAAAGAATTTCTCTTCTTTATGGAAGATATGATTAATAAAGAAGTATAGTGTAGGGTCTTAATTGATTACTTCATCATGTTAGCTAATAGCTATGATGACTTTCTTAGTTGGTATACATATTATTGTAATCATGATGTTTTTAGTGGGTGGTTAGGCCTTCAATATGTTACCACTATAAGAATCTAGATTTAATTTAAGTGTATAGTCATAGTACTTATATATAATATGCTCAATAATGAATTTTCTCTTCTGTTTATAAATGTGTAATTGTTAAACTATATTGATCTCCTTTACTTCGTTCAAAACGACAACGGAATCATATGTAAATAAAAACTAAGCAAAAAAAATTCATCAATAAAGGTTGTCTCAGAAAATGGTCACTTGAACTCGTTAAAACAAAAAGATTTATTACAATACCTTAACAAAACATGTCAGTTTTCATGTAAAAATAGTACACATTATTATATAAATAAACGTACTATTTTAAGATGGTACAAATGAAAGAATATTCATATTCTATCAAACACAACTCTAGAAATATTACATCGCTCGAGCCACAGCCCACATGTAATTATGCTATCTTTCTAAAAGCTTGGTTCCTTCTTTTTACCAATGTTAGGTTCAAAAGAGCATATTAGCTGCCATTTTAATTTGGATTTTATCCCATCTCCTAAATTATGTAGTCTTCGCACGCCTAACTTTATGGACAACTTATTAAAACATAATAAAATGAAGAAGAAAAATACAACTTATATAGTGCGTAGTAGCATAGGAAAAGAGGAACTTATTTGCAACCAACGAATGATGATGAGTGAAATTTTGCCAACATTTTAAGCGTTAGAGTAGACACCTATGGAACCATAAATTTTGTGTATGAACAAGAAATGAACTAATATTAGCAAAATATCGAACAAATTGGGGCGAATAAGATAAATTTTCAAATAAATTGTAACGACCCGCCCCGAGTCGGCCGCCTCGAGGTTAGGCTCGATATCAAATCCGAAACCAGAGTCACCACTCGATGGATGACTCGATAAGTAAAACAGTTTTCAAATGACCAAAGGAATTAAAATACTTAAATAAATAATGTAAGATCTGGTTTACTGAAAAGGGTTAAAACATATCCATCGGTGTTCAATACCCTAGACCCGCAATCATTAAATACAACCAAAATCTCAATATACAAGTCAATAGTGCCCGGCAAGGGTAAAACGGAAAACATAGAGGAACACGAAACAAGAACAGCTACGACTGAGGGAGATCCTAATGCCACCATCGCCACTCACCGAAGGAGGGTCATCGCACACTACCACGCCACTAACCTGCTAAAGAATAGGTCCCCGAAGGGGTCAGCTCGACAGCTGGTGAATCCTTCTCACGCGTGGCTACCACCCCACATACGTGATGCGAAAGCAAAGCAATAACATACACAATGAAAATGTCAAGCATACAACGGTATAAATACATGAGTAAGTGCAATAATAACCACAATATCCACATAAATATGTAGCTATATGCATGGATCCGGACTTTCGTACTGTACAGTACTCTACCTAGCTCAACCTGCAGGGAGTACACATCATCTCATCCGCGGGGAGTACATTATCTCAACCCGCATACCATCATCACATCACAAATCATCATCACCCAACCATCATCACACACACCTACGGCCCATAACCAACCATGGCGACCGTTCAATCCTAGGTTGCCGGATCAAGACCACACACACAACACATATACGACCCGTAAGTCCACCCTAAACATCTCATGCTCAGTGTTCAACAGTGATCATCATAATGCATCCATATGTACTATCACAACCACACAACACATACAAGAGTAATAACAACACGTGAGTAAGAACTCACCTCAAGCACAGCAACGCACATCAATTTCCGAGTCTCAATCCAGTACTCGTACCACACATTAGGACCTATATAACACATATGCTCTATATCAAACACTACTCGAAAGACATCCCATCCCACTCGAATTAGTTACATCAGGAATTATTATACATATTAATAGCCTTTTAGCTCAATCTTGGAAAAATGACAATTTAGCCCCAATTTCCACATTTATAACACTATGACCTCAAAATCAATTTAAATTACATCTTAGGCCCCAACATGCCCCCTTTAACCATTTAAATCACATTATCATCCACTATTCTCCTAACTTTACATTTTAACCCCTAAACTTATCAATTCTAATTCTAACCCAATTTGTATCACATTCTTAATAATTTAACACTTATAAATACTAATTACTTATTCTAAACCTTCATATAATTAACCTTAGCACCCAAGCTCATATTTTATATCATAACTTATATCTTTTCACGAACGCCCCCAAACTTGTCTATAATTTCACTTTAAGCCCAATTCTTTCATACTAACCCAACATTCATACCAATAACAATCTAATATTCCATATCAAGCCTAAATCAAGTCCTCAATCTGCCCTAATCATCATTTGCCCCTAACTTTACCAAATTTCAACATTCCGATCAACTATACCTATTATTTCCACCCGAAATCGATTTAGTCAACATCATCAACCTAAATACACCTTCAAGTGCGATAAACATTCAAAGTTGCAGGTTCCAAGGCTGCACTAGGGCTGTTCGAACATGTATGTCATCCTAAAATCATATATTTGTCATGTTTATACATAATTCTTACCCCAAAATCAACAAAAACACAACTATAGCCAATAATTCCTCAATAATCGAACCCAATGTCAACCTCCATGCTCAAATTAATCACTTGCAGTCCATACTACATTTACAACTCAGTCATGTCACATTTTAGATGATAATTTCAATATATATCTCACATAGAACAATAAATAAAATCCCCAAAATCGACCTAGCATCAATTCGGCCACTTCCAACCCCAATTGTTCAAGCTTAAAATCAATTCTATGCATATATAACGTTCTCCATATGATTATAACATGTTTAATACCATAACTAACAACATATGCTACGAAAATAACAATAAATCGCCCCTTTTTAAACATAATGAAAAACGTAGCTATAGTATACCAAAATTGGCGAATTATACCTTGAATCGAAGGGACTTTCGTGAAGAAGAAGATGTTAGGAAGCGATTGCAACAAGAGTCAACCGATTTGACCCAGAATTGAGGAAGAACAGTGCGTTTTCTGGTGCACTATACTATAAAAACGGGATTTGGGTCAAACAAGATTTCTCACTCGATATAGCACCAAATTGAGCGATTTTTACCTTGAATTGAAGAGGGAAATAATAGGAGGATGTTTCAAGGTTCGATTCGCACCTTGAATGAGCAAAATCGGTTGAGAAACGAGGGAGAAATCTCAATTTTAATATTAGGGTGTTCTTGGTTGCGGGTTTGAGGAGGGTTTCTCTACCTTTCCTTTGATTTTTGGCCCCAAGTTTCCTATTTAAACCAATGGGGCCCAATTCAACTTAAGTCCGCCAATCCAACTCGATTAAGCCCTATCAAGCCCCGGTCCATTTATCTATTTCTTACTTTAGGGTCGTAATATTACAATCTACCCCCCTTAAAGAATTTCGTCCTCGAAATTTACCTCATGGCATAAGGCTACTCAACAACACAACTCAACAACAACTCTTCGCTTAACCTATTACATATAGACCCCTTGACCATCACATTCCACCTCTCGCGGTTAACATGTATATATCCACTACATCTCAACATCAGTAGCTCAAAACACATATCTCCTCATTAAAACATGAACGTCAAGGGCTCAACCTCATATTACGCATAATCGCATACAACATGCTTATAAAAGACACACGACTAGTATGATCTACTTATCAACGCAGATGCATCTATATCACATCATTCATATCTTTCACATAAGTACAACTTAGTAGGTTGGTTACGAATGTTTCCTTGTCCTTGTTCATCTCAGTTCACCAAAACGGATAATCATCATATCAGATAACTCATATTGCACCTCAACATCAATATCGCGTCACTACAATTTCTCATTTTCCAACTTACTATCAATCAAATTGATGTACTCATACTCATTTAAGATGTTTTCTCCCTTCAGACAGTCCTCAATAAATAAATAAATAAATAACACATCTTACCGAACGTGTGAATAGTCTTAGGCACGTGATGTAACTACCTCCCTCGTACTATAATCAATCCACGGATACATCCATTGTTAACTATTCCATGAACTAGTCAATGAAATACATAGTTCCGGTTCAACACTTCCTCTTTACTCTTTAAAGCGCCCAACCTGTATGATATATTCATTGAAGTGATGACACATATTACTCCTTGCAACTACGTTCTCTTTATCTAGAATTTCGCACGCCAAATGTTATGTTCTTAATTTATCTCACTGATACTGTGTACAGCTTGAGGAGAAATTCTCAATAACGCGTCATCACCTATCTCCACGTCAAGTGTTTCTTCCATGATAATTAAATTACAAACTTCCATTTGGAATATATCATGCAAAAATAATATGTATCTTTTATCCACCTCATACTACTCCCAATTCTCTCCGTCAACCTACTCCTTCAATCTATTCTCCAACTAACTCAAGACCATACAATTTTTCCCACAATGAACTTGTAGTGGTGCCCCCATAACTCTGACACAAAATTGTTATTATACTCACTTCATCCTAATAACTCATACCCCAATCTTCAGGGAAGTCTTCTGCACAACCATGATTGGCTACCATGTAATCTTTCCAACTGGTCGAGGTCCTAGGTTGGTTTTACTATATCACTACGACTCGAATACCATCATTCATTCTCAACGCTCCCCGTGATTTAGAACAAACTTAATGTTAACGCATCCATACCTCAACTCAGAGTTCGTATTTAACTTATTAGATATTTTCGACCAATCCTTAGCTATTTACCTGCCACCACATAACAACTACTCTATTGTCCTTATTATCCTAGATCGCATATAATACATTCTCTCTTCTCTCTGTATCTTTACACTATTAAGTTATGTAATATATCCAGCATTATGCTCTTCTTCCTGGATTTCTCATTCCTACTTCTCTCAAGGAGGATAATTATTCTACTATACTCGTCCACAACTTCATACTTCTCCATAAGTACATTTGAAAATTCCCATTCTGACTTCATTCATCTTCTGCAACTCATATCTTACTGCTAAAATTCCTAGGATTGCATCAGGGAGATTGGGTCTAATTCATAGTTATGCCATTTACTACCATCATTTCACGTCCAACTTCATAATTAACCCTAACAAATTTCTATCATTCATCCTTTCCTTCAATTACATCCTTACGAAAATTATTGTTCATTTCCAACTTAATCTATACACAACCAATTTCCACTCACCGTGATGGTACCCGAACAAGTACTCCCGTTAACTGAGTCGAATCACTCCGCTCACTTTGAACCCAACATCGTCTAGCCTTGACTGTACAACCACATTTCGACTGTAGCCCTTATACCTTTTATATTATTGAACACCACTTACCAACACCAGTCCATACTTAATGGCATATCCTCCCTACGCGAGACTTCACACCACACTTTGACTTATTCTCATACGAATATAGACCATTACTTCGCTTACGAGTCACACAACCTATCAACAATACTATCTCCAATCTTACCTCTTACTCTCATCGACTTATCATTGAACGGATCCACATATCCTACGACAACTTTCAAGACACATTTGAAACCTCAATCAATCATCCTTCCAAAGTCCTATCTCGATTTAATATCTATTCCTTGGTGAGATTTTCAAGATCACTCAATATTGTCCAACTTATATTCACATACTTAAGTTTCTAATTCACCTTCATTTCTTACAACACTAAATTTTCCATTCCCCCAAATTCAATCCATTGCCTCCCTCATGTACAAGGTCGTCCTACATCATTGTTCTATCGTCCCCTCTGGAACACCATCTTATATGATCTTATCACACCCCTTATCATATTATCCATCTCTAATTCGTACATTCAGGATTTTCATGTATCATGTTCAAAAGTCGAGTACTTATCCTCAATCCACCCTGATTCTACCTAATCTCTAGTTGTCTCCTCAATACACATCTTAAAACCTCCAACAACTTCACCAGGCTTTCTAACCTCAACGGTAGTAGTTCTCCCACTTAAGCTACTCCACATCCATTCTAAACCCCCCCGTAATTATATCCAACATCTTACTTCCTTCGTCGCTATCCATAGCAAGACACAACACACTTCACTAACCCTTTTATTATATGCAACCTTAGTCCCTCCACTTCCATTATACTAAACCCATTCTTATTATATATCCTACTTATGTACCTCACAATGATACTTTTCATTCAAGTCCTTTCTGAAGTATTCCAGGATCAATGAGACATTCCTATGCCCTTTAATGTTCCACACACACAAAACCACCGTTTATCTACATCCATAGATCCATAAGAACACCAACCCCATCACTCCCATTATGCTATGGTCCCAATCATTCCAAGGCTAGCTCACAATTCGCTTGATTCCCCCTTGCTATTCTTATCCAGAATCTTAGTTGCCACCTTATTATACTATCCCGTGAAGTCAATGCAACCTTCTCATCTATTACAATCAGAGAACCCCCAATATAACAATTTCTACATATTCCAATACCTTATGCCTCAAACCAACTCAGCAATCAAGAGCATATAAGGTATCTCACATCTACTCACTTCTCGTATCCCGCTCAACATTCGAATCCCGTCCACACTTACCTTTAATCGATTTCTACCCCGCGCCCATTTAATGTTAGTTATACCCAACCCCACATATCTGACAAACCTCACCCGGTGGCATATCTCCTCAGTCTACGGAAGTGAAAGAAAGTGAACACAACAACCCCTATACTCATGCTGACCTCTAACGAACACATCACATATCCCTAGAGACACTAGCAGGTAAGCACATACCACATAGGACCCAACAATCATACAACCTAAGCTCTGATACCAAACTTGTAACGACCCGCCCCGAGTCGGCCGCCTCGAGGTTAGGCTCGATATCAAATCCGAAACCAGAGTCACCACTCGATGGATGACTCGATAAGTAAAACAGTTTTCAAATGACCAAAGGAATTAAAATACTTAAATAAATAATGTAAGATCTGGTTTACTGAAAAGGGTTAAAACATATCCATCGGTGTTCAATACCCTAGACCCGCAATCATTAAATACAACCAAAATCTCAATATACAAGTCAATAGTGCCCGGCAAGGGTAAAACGGAAAACATAGAGGAACACGAAACAAGAACAGCTACGACTGAGGGAGATCCTAATGCCACCATCGCCACTCACCGAAGGAGGGTCATCGCACACTACCACGCCACTAACCTGCTAAAGAATAGGTCCCCGAAGGGGTCAGCTCGACAGCTGGTGAATCCTTCTCACGCGTGGCTACCACCCCACATACGTGATGCGAAAGCAAAGCAATAACATACACAATGAAAATGTCAAGCATACAACGGTATAAATACATGAGTAAGTGCAATAATAACCACAATATCCACATAAATATGTAGCTATATGCATGGATCCGGACTTTCGTACTGTACAGTACTCTACCTAGCTCAACCTGCAGGGAGTACACATCATCTCATCCGCGGGGAGTACATTATCTCAACCCGCATACCATCATCACATCACAAATCATCATCACCCAACCATCATCACACACACCTACGGCCCATAACCAACCATGGCGACCGTTCAATCCTAGGTTGCCGGATCAAGACCACACACACAACACATATACGACCCGTAAGTCCACCCTAAACATCTCATGCTCAGTGTTCAACAGTGATCATCATAATGCATCCATATGTACTATCACAACCACACAACACATACAAGAGTAATAACAACACGTGAGTAAGAACTCACCTCAAGCACAGCAACGCACATCAATTTCCGAGTCTCAATCCAGTACTCGTACCACACATTAGGACCTATATAACACATATGCTCTATATCAAACACTACTCGAAAGACATCCCATCCCACTCGAATTAGTTACATCAGGAATTATTATACATATTAATAGCCTTTTAGCTCAATCTTGGAAAAATGACAATTTAGCCCCAATTTCCACATTTATAACACTATGACCTCAAAATCAATTTAAATTACATCTTAGGCCCCAACATGCCCCCTTTAACCATTTAAATCACATTATCATCCACTATTCTCCTAACTTTACATTTTAACCCCTAAACTTATCAATTCTAATTCTAACCCAATTTGTATCACATTCTTAATAATTTAACACTTATAAATACTAATTACTTATTCTAAACCTTCATATAATTAACCTTAGCACCCAAGCTCATATTTTATATCATAACTTATATCTTTTCACGAACGCCCCCAAACTTGTCTATAATTTCACTTTAAGCCCAATTCTTTCATACTAACCCAACATTCATACCAATAACAATCTAATATTCCATATCAAGCCTAAATCAAGTCCTCAATCTGCCCTAATCATCATTTGCCCCTAACTTTACCAAATTTCAACATTCCGATCAACTATACCTATTATTTCCACCCGAAATCGATTTAGTCAACATCATCAACCTAAATACACCTTCAAGTGCGATAAACATTCAAAGTTGCAGGTTCCAAGGCTGCACTAGGGCTGTTCGAACATGTATGTCATCCTAAAATCATATATTTGTCATGTTTATACATAATTCTTACCCCAAAATCAACAAAAACACAACTATAGCCAATAATTCCTCAATAATCGAACCCAATGTCAACCTCCATGCTCAAATTAATCACTTGCAGTCCATACTACATTTACAACTCAGTCATGTCACATTTTAGATGATAATTTCAATATATATCTCACATAGAACAATAAATAAAATCCCCAAAATCGACCTAGCATCAATTCGGCCACTTCCAACCCCAATTGTTCAAGCTTAAAATCAATTCTATGCATATATAACGTTCTCCATATGATTATAACATGTTTAATACCATAACTAACAACATATGCTACGAAAATAACAATAAATCGCCCCTTTTTAAACATAATGAAAAACGTAGCTATAGTATACCAAAATTGGCGAATTATACCTTGAATCGAAGGGACTTTCGTGAAGAAGAAGATGTTAGGAAGCGATTGCAACAAGAGTCAACCGATTTGACCCAGAATTGAGGAAGAACAGTGCGTTTTCTGGTGCACTATACTATAAAAACGGGATTTGGGTCAAACAAGATTTCTCACTCGATATAGCACCAAATTGAGCGATTTTTACCTTGAATTGAAGAGGGAAATAATAGGAGGATGTTTCAAGGTTCGATTCGCACCTTGAATGAGCAAAATCGGTTGAGAAACGAGGGAGAAATCTCAATTTTAATATTAGGGTGTTCTTGGTTGCGGGTTTGAGGAGGGTTTCTCTACCTTTCCTTTGATTTTTGGCCCCAAGTTTCCTATTTAAACCAATGGGGCCCAATTCAACTTAAGTCCGCCAATCCAACTCGATTAAGCCCTATCAAGCCCCGGTCCATTTATCTATTTCTTACTTTAGGGTCGTAATATTACAATCTACCCCCCTTAAAGAATTTCGTCCTCGAAATTTACCTCATGGCATAAGGCTACTCAACAACACAACTCAACAACAACTCTTCGCTTAACCTATTACATATAGACCCCTTGACCATCACATTCCACCTCTCGCGGTTAACATGTATATATCCACTACATCTCAACATCAGTAGCTCAAAACACATATCTCCTCATTAAAACATGAACGTCAAGGGCTCAACCTCATATTACGCATAATCGCATACAACATGCTTATAAAAGACACACGACTAGTATGATCTACTTATCAACGCAGATGCATCTATATCACATCATTCATATCTTTCACATAAGTACAACTTAGTAGGTTGGTTACGAATGTTTCCTTGTCCTTGTTCATCTCAGTTCACCAAAACGGATAATCATCATATCAGATAACTCATATTGCACCTCAACATCAATATCGCGTCACTACAATTTCTCATTTTCCAACTTACTATCAATCAAATTGATGTACTCATACTCATTTAAGATGTTTTCTCCCTTCAGACAGTCCTCAATAAATAAATAAATAAATAACACATCTTACCGAACGTGTGAATAGTCTTAGGCACGTGATGTAACTACCTCCCTCGTACTATAATCAATCCACGGATACATCCATTGTTAACTATTCCATGAACTAGTCAATGAAATACATAGTTCCGGTTCAACACTTCCTCTTTACTCTTTAAAGCGCCCAACCTGTATGATATATTCATTGAAGTGATGACACATATTACTCCTTGCAACTACGTTCTCTTTATCTAGAATTTCGCACGCCAAATGTTATGTTCTTAATTTATCTCACTGATACTGTGTACAGCTTGAGGAGAAATTCTCAATAACGCGTCATCACCTATCTCCACGTCAAGTGTTTCTTCCATGATAATTAAATTACAAACTTCCATTTGGAATATATCATGCAAAAATAATATGTATCTTTTATCCACCTCATACTACTCCCAATTCTCTCCGTCAACCTACTCCTTCAATCTATTCTCCAACTAACTCAAGACCATACAATTTTTCCCACAATGAACTTGTAGTGGTGCCCCCATAACTCTGACACAAAATTGTTATTATACTCACTTCATCCTAATAACTCATACCCCAATCTTCAGGGAAGTCTTCTGCACAACCATGATTGGCTACCATGTAATCTTTCCAACTGGTCGAGGTCCTAGGTTGGTTTTACTATATCACTACGACTCGAATACCATCATTCATTCTCAACGCTCCCCGTGATTTAGAACAAACTTAATGTTAACGCATCCATACCTCAACTCAGAGTTCGTATTTAACTTATTAGATATTTTCGACCAATCCTTAGCTATTTACCTGCCACCACATAACAACTACTCTATTGTCCTTATTATCCTAGATCGCATATAATACATTCTCTCTTCTCTCTGTATCTTTACACTATTAAGTTATGTAATATATCCAGCATTATGCTCTTCTTCCTGGATTTCTCATTCCTACTTCTCTCAAGGAGGATAATTATTCTACTATACTCGTCCACAACTTCATACTTCTCCATAAGTACATTTGAAAATTCCCATTCTGACTTCATTCATCTTCTGCAACTCATATCTTACTGCTAAAATTCCTAGGATTGCATCAGGGAGATTGGGTCTAATTCATAGTTATGCCATTTACTACCATCATTTCACGTCCAACTTCATAATTAACCCTAACAAATTTCTATCATTCATCCTTTCCTTCAATTACATCCTTACGAAAATTATTGTTCATTTCCAACTTAATCTATACACAACCAATTTCCACTCACCGTGATGGTACCCGAACAAGTACTCCCGTTAACTGAGTCGAATCACTCCGCTCACTTTGAACCCAACATCGTCTAGCCTTGACTGTACAACCACATTTCGACTGTAGCCCTTATACCTTTTATATTATTGAACACCACTTACCAACACCAGTCCATACTTAATGGCATATCCTCCCTACGCGAGACTTCACACCACACTTTGACTTATTCTCATACGAATATAGACCATTACTTCGCTTACGAGTCACACAACCTATCAACAATACTATCTCCAATCTTACCTCTTACTCTCATCGACTTATCATTGAACGGATCCACATATCCTACGACAACTTTCAAGACACATTTGAAACCTCAATCAATCATCCTTCCAAAGTCCTATCTCGATTTAATATCTATTCCTTGGTGAGATTTTCAAGATCACTCAATATTGTCCAACTTATATTCACATACTTAAGTTTCTAATTCACCTTCATTTCTTACAACACTAAATTTTCCATTCCCCCAAATTCAATCCATTGCCTCCCTCATGTACAAGGTCGTCCTACATCATTGTTCTATCGTCCCCTCTGGAACACCATCTTATATGATCTTATCACACCCCTTATCATATTATCCATCTCTAATTCGTACATTCAGGATTTTCATGTATCATGTTCAAAAGTCGAGTACTTATCCTCAATCCACCCTGATTCTACCTAATCTCTAGTTGTCTCCTCAATACACATCTTAAAACCTCCAACAACTTCACCAGGCTTTCTAACCTCAACGGTAGTAGTTCTCCCACTTAAGCTACTCCACATCCATTCTAAACCCCCCCGTAATTATATCCAACATCTTACTTCCTTCGTCGCTATCCATAGCAAGACACAACACACTTCACTAACCCTTTTATTATATGCAACCTTAGTCCCTCCACTTCCATTATACTAAACCCATTCTTATTATATATCCTACTTATGTACCTCACAATGATACTTTTCATTCAAGTCCTTTCTGAAGTATTCCAGGATCAATGAGACATTCCTATGCCCTTTAATGTTCCACACACACAAAACCACCGTTTATCTACATCCATAGATCCATAAGAACACCAACCCCATCACTCCCATTATGCTATGGTCCCAATCATTCCAAGGCTAGCTCACAATTCGCTTGATTCCCCCTTGCTATTCTTATCCAGAATCTTAGTTGCCACCTTATTATACTATCCCGTGAAGTCAATGCAACCTTCTCATCTATTACAATCAGAGAACCCCCAATATAACAATTTCTACATATTCCAATACCTTATGCCTCAAACCAACTCAGCAATCAAGAGCATATAAGGTATCTCACATCTACTCACTTCTCGTATCCCGCTCAACATTCGAATCCCGTCCACACTTACCTTTAATCGATTTCTACCCCGCGCCCATTTAATGTTAGTTATACCCAACCCCACATATCTGACAAACCTCACCCGGTGGCATATCTCCTCAGTCTACGGAAGTGAAAGAAAGTGAACACAACAACCCCTATACTCATGCTGACCTCTAACGAACACATCACATATCCCTAGAGACACTAGCAGGTAAGCACATACCACATAGGACCCAACAATCATACAACCTAAGCTCTGATACCAAACTTGTAACGACCCGCCCCGAGTCGGCCGCCTCGAGGTTAGGCTCGATATCAAATCCGAAACCAGAGTCACCACTCGATGGATGACTCGATAAGTAAAACAGTTTTCAAATGACCAAAGGAATTAAAATACTTAAATAAATAATGTAAGATCTGGTTTACTGAAAAGGGTTAAAACATATCCATCGGTGTTCAATACCCTAGACCCGCAATCATTAAATACAACCAAAATCTCAATATACAAGTCAATAGTGCCCGGCAAGGGTAAAACGGAAAACATAGAGGAACACGAAACAAGAACAGCTACGACTGAGGGAGATCCTAATGCCACCATCGCCACTCACCGAAGGAGGGTCATCGCACACTACCACGCCACTAACCTGCTAAAGAATAGGTCCCCGAAGGGGTCAGCTCGACAGCTGGTGAATCCTTCTCACGCGTGGCTACCACCCCACATACGTGATGCGAAAGCAAAGCAATAACATACACAATGAAAATGTCAAGCATACAACGGTATAAATACATGAGTAAGTGCAATAATAACCACAATATCCACATAAATATGTAGCTATATGCATGGATCCGGACTTTCGTACTGTACAGTACTCTACCTAGCTCAACCTGCAGGGAGTACACATCATCTCATCCGCGGGGAGTACATTATCTCAACCCGCATACCATCATCACATCACAAATCATCATCACCCAACCATCATCACACACACCTACGGCCCATAACCAACCATGGCGACCGTTCAATCCTAGGTTGCCGGATCAAGACCACACACACAACACATATACGACCCGTAAGTCCACCCTAAACATCTCATGCTCAGTGTTCAACAGTGATCATCATAATGCATCCATATGTACTATCACAACCACACAACACATACAAGAGTAATAACAACACGTGAGTAAGAACTCACCTCAAGCACAGCAACGCACATCAATTTCCGAGTCTCAATCCAGTACTCGTACCACACATTAGGACCTATATAACACATATGCTCTATATCAAACACTACTCGAAAGACATCCCATCCCACTCGAATTAGTTACATCAGGAATTATTATACATATTAATAGCCTTTTAGCTCAATCTTGGAAAAATGACAATTTAGCCCCAATTTCCACATTTATAACACTATGACCTCAAAATCAATTTAAATTACATCTTAGGCCCCAACATGCCCCCTTTAACCATTTAAATCACATTATCATCCACTATTCTCCTAACTTTACATTTTAACCCCTAAACTTATCAATTCTAATTCTAACCCAATTTGTATCACATTCTTAATAATTTAACACTTATAAATACTAATTACTTATTCTAAACCTTCATATAATTAACCTTAGCACCCAAGCTCATATTTTATATCATAACTTATATCTTTTCACGAACGCCCCCAAACTTGTCTATAATTTCACTTTAAGCCCAATTCTTTCATACTAACCCAACATTCATACCAATAACAATCTAATATTCCATATCAAGCCTAAATCAAGTCCTCAATCTGCCCTAATCATCATTTGCCCCTAACTTTACCAAATTTCAACATTCCGATCAACTATACCTATTATTTCCACCCGAAATCGATTTAGTCAACATCATCAACCTAAATACACCTTCAAGTGCGATAAACATTCAAAGTTGCAGGTTCCAAGGCTGCACTAGGGCTGTTCGAACATGTATGTCATCCTAAAATCATATATTTGTCATGTTTATACATAATTCTTACCCCAAAATCAACAAAAACACAACTATAGCCAATAATTCCTCAATAATCGAACCCAATGTCAACCTCCATGCTCAAATTAATCACTTGCAGTCCATACTACATTTACAACTCAGTCATGTCACATTTTAGATGATAATTTCAATATATATCTCACATAGAACAATAAATAAAATCCCCAAAATCGACCTAGCATCAATTCGGCCACTTCCAACCCCAATTGTTCAAGCTTAAAATCAATTCTATGCATATATAACGTTCTCCATATGATTATAACATGTTTAATACCATAACTAACAACATATGCTACGAAAATAACAATAAATCGCCCCTTTTTAAACATAATGAAAAACGTAGCTATAGTATACCAAAATTGGCGAATTATACCTTGAATCGAAGGGACTTTCGTGAAGAAGAAGATGTTAGGAAGCGATTGCAACAAGAGTCAACCGATTTGACCCAGAATTGAGGAAGAACAGTGCGTTTTCTGGTGCACTATACTATAAAAACGGGATTTGGGTCAAACAAGATTTCTCACTCGATATAGCACCAAATTGAGCGATTTTTACCTTGAATTGAAGAGGGAAATAATAGGAGGATGTTTCAAGGTTCGATTCGCACCTTGAATGAGCAAAATCGGTTGAGAAACGAGGGAGAAATCTCAATTTTAATATTAGGGTGTTCTTGGTTGCGGGTTTGAGGAGGGTTTCTCTACCTTTCCTTTGATTTTTGGCCCCAAGTTTCCTATTTAAACCAATGGGGCCCAATTCAACTTAAGTCCGCCAATCCAACTCGATTAAGCCCTATCAAGCCCCGGTCCATTTATCTATTTCTTACTTTAGGGTCGTAATATTACATAAATAAACTTGTTATAAATATAGATGTTTTTTATAGATGTCTTTTGGTTTAGAGATATTGATTATGTAATAAGTATATCTATTAGTTATATTGTGACCATTAGCACTCTATGAAGAAGTCTATAAATAGTACTTCTATACATTGTATTTGTACTTTTTTTATACCAAGCGATGAATTTTTATTAAAAAAATTAAAAATAATTACAAACAAAATGAAGAACTTGGCCTTCCATCCAAAACTATAAAACGGACCATATGTCCCCTAACAAAGTCGGACAAAGACAAAGTCCAATAGAGATCCGATAGAGGCCCTTATTAAAAGATGCATTAACCCTTTATTTTCTCTATAAAAACAACACCTGAGCTCATAAATGAAGCTCCTTCCATTCATCTGCTGCCTTATTATGAGAAATCAGAAACGTCTCTGGAAATCTCGAAACTGTTTCTGGCGATTGGGCTTCATCACCAAATGTTTTACGATTTCTTTGATACCATATTTGCCATAAGCTCACAATCCATGTTCGTACCTTGAAATGCGGTAAAGTACTCCATCGAAAATCCAGTAAGTCTCTGAATTCCTTTGTGTCTGGAACATAAGGTATGATGTCTAGGTTCTTGCAAACTTGTTGTGTATATGTGCATCGATGAAACATATGCATGACCTGATCGACTTCCATATTGCATAGTCGACAAGTTTTGTCCACTTGAAGTTTCTTCTTCATGAGATTATCTGATGTTGGTAGGGAGTTGTTGATTACCCTCCATAAGAAGTGTTTTATCTTTCCTAGAAGCCTTAATTGTCAAATTTTGTTGTAAAACTTTTCAGTAGTTTTCTTGATATTCGGTGATTGTTCCCCTTATATGAATCGTCCCTGTATGCATGATAAGTTGTAATCACAGTGAAAATCTCATTAGATGAAGCTTCCAGACTAGTTTGTCTACCAGATCTAGGCTCTGAAAGGGTATTTTTACGATTTTCACCACATCAACGTCCCAAAATGTTGCTTTAATTTACTGATGCCCCAAATCCCAATTTGATGGTCTATTAATTTTGATATTTGTCCGACCGGATGTGTTCGGTGGAGGTAAAGTATATGGTTGTCTGGACTAGGAATACGGTACCCACTTATGTTCCCATGTATTAATTTATTCACCATTGCCAATCTGTCAGTCTATTAAGTTCTTCATTTTGTCCCTCACTGTGATAATACTTTTCCAGGTGAAGCTTGAAGTCTTTCCAATTTGAGCATTCCAGAAATTGGTGTCCGGAAAGTATCGTGCCTTGTATTTATACTCTTGAAGAATGCAATAAGACAACATTTCTCCCTCAATCTTGTTTCCTTCTCAATATTGTACTTTATTTATAATACGTTATTAGCACGAGTCTCTAACCATAATCGAGAATTTGATGAATTTGATTTTGGGATGGTTGCCTTAGTGAATTACGATGAACTGTACCAATTTTTATGTCGCATAATAACACTACCGGGAGATTCAAGGTGTGAATGAAAATAACAAACAAGAGCAAAAAGCTACTCAAAAAATGAGGATGTTATTATTGTTGCTGCTGAATATGACAAAATGCTTGTTTATATAACCAGATGTTTGTTTTTGTGTTTGTTTTTGTTATAAGTGGTTATGTAACCAAACTAATTAGATACCATGATTTTCTTATATAGTGGTTTTTCTCAGCAGAATTAGTGAATTTATTAATAAACTCTCATAACATAATATCAAATAGAAAATTAAGTCACATAATCCGATAGAATATATTAACATGGTATTGTAATTACCTCACATAATCCCATTCAATATCACTGACAAGGTATCCAACATTAAATATTATTCGATTAATGGTTGCTGCAGAGATGCACCAGCAAATGTTGAAAAGATATATGAAATGGGTGTTGAAACACAAGAAGTGTTGAATGCAGAATTTGCCAAGGAATCCATGGAAGATAGGTTTGTAACAAATCATTAAACTAGCATTTGAATAAAAGTTTTCTAATTGAACATCGAGTGCTATATAACTTTCAAATTGACCCTTTACGGAAATCTGTACGGAAGATATTTGTAAGGGACCCTAACTTTCTTGTTATATATGTTTTTGTACTAAGCTAGTCATGGTATTGTTTTCTGAAGGTTTCTTATGAAACATTCGAAAAGTTCTCATTAACAGAAATTTAGAAACGAAATGTTATTATAATTTTGAAGTCAGTTTTTTTGGAAAAAATAAGTTTATATATTCAAATTTTCTTATAAACATTGAGATTAAAGAAAATTCATTATTTTCTAGGAAATATATATATTTAAAGAAAAACATAACTCTTTTTTGTGATTTAATATAACTATTTCATAATCTGTTTGCAATGCACATATATATAACATATAGCTCACACTTTCAACGTGTTAGATAATTACAATTGTCTATTCATTTTTTAGATTTTAATTTTAGATGTTTTAATTAAAGGATGTAAATAATTTATATAAAAATTAACTTTTGTAAAAATGTTATTTCAAACTTATATATAAAAATATATAAAAACTTTTATATTTATTCAAATTTCTTTTAATATATATAACTTATCATGATTTTTAAAATTTTCACATCGTTCCTTAAATGATTTTATAATATTTTCGGAACATTTCTTACTTTTATCATTTTAAAGCTATATTTTAAAAATAAACTTCGAACCATGCCTAACTATTAAAAGGGTTGGCTCATATTTTAGGAAATTTCTTATATACCGGAGGCCTTTTTTCCGGTACCATACCGGACTATAAATATGGACCCTTGAATAACAATGAACAGCTGAGATTGATAATTAATCTAATTCATATTTAACCACAGTTAGGAATAAACTTGAAAAATCTCAATTAAAACACATAACTTTTTTATATATTTCACACGAAATATCATTATATGTATATACAAACCGTTGACATCGTAATTTAAAAAGTCAACCATCGAAATTTTGAAATGGACAAAACTTTTGGGACAATTACCTTAACACCAATCTGCAATTCATCTACATCCTTGAATTTCTTAGTCGAAACTGAGGAAAAAACACATTAATTGTAAAAATAATCGATTTGAAGCTTTGATAATTGGTGAAAATTGGGGAATTAACTAGATTAAAACCGACAAGCACAAAGATTGAAATTAAAAACTGAATCTAAAAAGACTTGAAAATTAATAAATAGAGAAAAAAATAAAACCTTGAGAGTTGCGTGTTGGTGGTGACTTTGTGGAGATAAATGAGATGGAGGTGATATGATGAGTTCAGTGGACTGGACGATCGAGATTGGTGTTGTCTAACGGTGGCGGAGATGTGAAGAAAATTGTGAAGAAGAGATAGTGAGTTAACTGTGGTTAAATCTGAATTAGATTAAATCTCAATCTCAGCCGTTCATTGTTATTCAAGGGTCCAGATTTGTAGTCCTGTATGGTACCGGAAAAGAGGCCTCCGGTATATAAGAAATTTCCCATATTTTATCTTTCTGAACTTGGTTTTGGGCTGAGATTATTTCAATTGAATTTTACTTGCCCAACTTGGCTTTGGGCTGACCGCTGAGATTGTTTTGTTTGGATTTTGTTTACTAGATTGTTGTGATTGGAACATTTAATTTTATTCTTACATCAGAACCTGTCCGATTCTACTATTTTTATCACCAAAAAATTCTAAGAGTAATTTTGATTTGTTTTGAATTCGAAAAAAAATCACTCATTCGGTTAGAAAAAAATCCGAGACCGACCTAACCTTACCTAGCATAATTGTTGTTTAAGGACTATTAATTTATTAAATGCTCGGGCAATCTGACCTTGTTTTTAGAAATGAAATTGTAATAAATGAATGTCACTTTGTGCTTGTAAGAGGCGTACCTTTATACATACAAAAATAATATTTCTTTAAGTGTAAAATTGTTATTTCTCCTTAAATTAAATTTTCTTAAACACTACATTTACAAATAGTTGATAATTTAGTCATTTAACATATTAAAAACAATCATGTTTGGACATTCTTTGGGTATGTGGATAACACTTCAACTTACTAAGGATAGGTTTTTTCTGATAAATGATTACCATCTCTAGCACATTTTATGAACAATAATCAAATATGAACAATGACCAATAATATATCAAAATTGAGTAGTTAAAGTCAATTTAATAAACTAATGTATGGTGGAAGATTAGACTTGCGTAGCTGATCTGTTATATGCACACACAAATAGTGATTTTGGGTATCAAATTATAATTATACCCTCTATTTGCAAATGTAGCAATTGAGGGATTTCACATAGGAACAAAATAATAAATTCGTCTCTAAAAAAAACACTGGTTTGATGTGTGTAGGCCTGTAATCGAGCCGAATCGAGTCGAATATTTGCAAGGTTCGAGTTCGGTATCATGTCTTCGAACCTTTTCGAACCGAACCGCTCGATTTTGGAAATACTTAAAAATCAAGGTTCAGATATCAGTATCATGCCTTCGAACATACTTCGAGCCGAATCTTTTCGAGTCGAATACGTCGGACTATTTCGAACAGAGACGTTTGATCACAAGGCTAGGCATGCCTCATGAGGGGGAGCGGGGTGGGGTAGCGGCTTTTGAGAAGAGAAGAGATGAGGGAGGGCCGAAGGGGAGGGGGAGGGTGATCTGGAGAGTAGAGATGAAAGAATGAGAGAAGTCCACTGTACATATAAGAGAATATATGTGGGTTGATAAGGATTTTATCATTAAATACATATATAGTTATTAGGATTTATATGTGGGAATATATGTGGGTTGAAGGGAATACATATATTAGTCCACAATGGTTCAACCCTCTTATTTAATGACGGGGGGAAGGGGGGTGATCGAGCCGGACTAAATCGAACCGTTCGTCTCGATTTTAGAAATACCTAAAAATCAAGGTTCAGGTATCAGTATCATGCCTTCGAACATACTTCGAGCCGAATATTTTCGAATCGAATACGTCGAATAATTTTGAACCAAGACGTTTGCTCACAGGCCTAGATGTGTGCATATTGTTGCCCCTTGTGTAGTCTTGTTTGGGATGCCTATTCAACCCAATTTCATCATTAAAATTATATTTTTAAAATAAAATAATTATATTGTCCTTACCATCTTTTTTTCTCTAGCCTACCCAAACTCCTTCCGACCCTTTAATTTCCCCCCTCATCAAGAGAGCAAAGATATCGTGACCAAGATCACCTGGATACAGAAAAAGGCCATGACTAACAAAATTGTTATGATCACTTCAAAAGTTTAGTCAGAACATGTAAGATGGAAATATTATGGTAAATGTAATCAGTGAAAGAAGATTTGATCCTCTTTTCATAATTTGTAAGACCATATATATACCTAACAATGAAGTTCATCTATAAAAGGTGAACAACTTCAGAAACATTAAATAAATCTCATTTTATACATTGTATAATAGTATGTGCGAAAGATAAGCTTGATAGGGCAAAGGGTTTGGTGGGGTGAACAAGAAAAATGTTAGAGTTAATGGGTGACTAACTTATAAGTTCGTATAATAGACTATTATTAGTCTATTAGGGTTAAATTTATACTCCTTCATATAATAGAAATATTTATATTTATAGTTAAATCTAAACTAATACTTTATTGTAGGGGTTTATGGGCTAGTCACCCATTAACCCTAATTAAATAATGATAACGATAACGTAATTATTTTACTTTAAAATATAATTTTAACAATAAAAATTAAATTTGGGAGTTCATACAAGATTCATATTTCATGGCATTTGTAGAAAACCCAAAAACTACTACGGACACTATTCTTTCTCTGTCTTTTCTATATCACGTTTTAAATTTTTTGTTTTGATTTTTTATATAACATTTTATAATTTTAATGTACCTTTCCATACCTTTTTCATTAAATTATCTACTAATAAATAATATGATGACAACCAATTAATATTTTATATTTTCTATATATTTTTTGACTAATTTAAAATCTTTTTAATTCATACAAAATATCTGAAATATCGTGTAAAAAAAAGAACAAGTACAGTATTTAACTATTTAAGTGTTTTTGACTATATCACATGGCCCAAAATATGGACAGCCACGGTCCAAAAATCCATAAAGCTTCTAAAAGTTGTCACATCACAATATTGATAAGATTTGAACAAATACTTCCAACGCTGGTCCGCGTAATAATATGTATTCCATCAATTGTATCCAATCTCATCTCATTATTCAACTTATAAAAAATTCACACAAGAGATTTCATAAGAAAAATTCCCTCTAAGCAACCTTGTAAAGGTTGAATTTTAATAATTCTTCAATAAGCACATGGGAAGATTGTGCTAACAAGCTAAGGAAAGGAAGCTATATATCACAAATTCAACTTATATATGGTTTTGGTCCATTCAATCATTTAATGAATTAATTAAGGGCAATAGAGCATCAAGTCAACCTTTGCTTTGTGGTCTAATTGAGCAAATGGTAGCATATTATATCGTGGCAATTATATATCCATACATTATTTGAGTTCTGGCTAAGCTAACCACTTGCTTGCATTATCGATATTCTCAACAAAGAGAGACTTTAAAGTTTTGTATAATGGTTAATGGCAATAGATGTCATTTACATTTGTCTCATATTATCGATTGATCAGTTATATTTAAAGTTAATATTTAATTAATTTCTCATTCACTAATCTGTTTGATCAATTATTAGTTACGATACATTTTATATTCACACCATTAACATATTAATCACTAATTGTCAATAATGTTTATTTATCGTGCAGAAATACATGTAATCTATTTAGCAATGTAATCATCTTAATTTAATCTAAAAAGGTATTATTTTAAATCAATATATAACGGAGTAAATATACAGCATGAAATTAACAAAGTCAAATTGCGCCCATCTTGTCTCACACCAACTCTGGTAATTAGATTCAAGAAGACATCTTCGCATTTATGCCTTGTCTTGTCCCCCTCTACAAAAATAAAGAATTAAATAAACGGCAAATGGCCGGAACCATCACCCATGTTTATAGGATGTTTCCAGTCAATCACCTGTGTTTTAAAGTGTTCCATTCCATCACCTATGTTTAAAAACTAGTCCTACTTGGTCACTCCGTTAACATTTCCGTTGAAGCTCCGTTAAATTGGTCACGTATATGGCACATGACATTTAGGGGAGGGCATTTTAGTAATTTCAAATGCTACAATGTTTAGAATGCATCACCCATGCTTATAGGATGTTTCCAGTCGATCACTTGTGTTTTAAAGTGTTCCACTCCATCACATGTGTTTTAAAGTGTTCCATTTCATCACTTATATTAAATATAATTATATATATATATATTAAATTATATCTTAAATATATATGATATATAATATGTATACATATAATTATATATTAACGATAATTAACTATAATTAAATATAATTATATATTAACTATAATTATATACATATATTTATATATATTAACTACAATTATATATATTAAATATAATTATATGTATTAACTATAATTATATATATTTAATATAATTATATATATTTACTTCATTTTAAAACATATGTGATGAAATGGAACACTTTAAGACATAGGTGATTGACTGGAAACATTTAGCAAACATAAATGAGGTGATGGAATGGATAACAAACATAGTAGAATGTGAAATTCCTAAAATGCCCCTGCAAAAAAGTCACATGTAAGTCACATGACATATTTAACGGTTCGTTAACGTAAAGGGTGATGGACTGGAAACTTTTGAAACATAGGTGATGGAATGGAACACTTTAAAACACAGGTGATTGACTGGAAACATTCAGCAAACATAGGTGATTGGTGCGGCCATTAACCCTTAAATAAACCATGCTCTCATTTTTCAACTCTTAATATTATTGTCCTTGCCAAAATCATCTCTTCAATAATACTATAATTATTCAACCTACTATCAATATAAAATTACTACTCCAATCGTCCAAAGCAAATTCTTATAATAATTTATATATACTACTTCTTGTAAGATTTCTTTTTGTTAAATACAATACATACATATATATATATATATATATATATATATATATATATATATATTTCAATTTTAAAAACAAGAAAAGTTTAATAGTCATATGTACTTATCGAGTAACGACAACTATGTATATAAAAAAGGAAATTAGAGAGGTATATTAAATATGATTGTCTAAAGTCCACGTTGTAGAAATATGCAATCCCCGCAAGTCTTGCACCATGTATATTCTTCAACGTTTGAAAAAAATCTAATTTTATTGCTTTCTTTTCTACAATGCCCCTCCTCTATCTCCTATATATATGCAAAAAAGCTTTCATTTGGTTGCACTTCAATAAATTCAAAAAGGTCAAAACGAAACATGGGTCGTCCTATGAACTATAGCAAGATTAGCAAGAAAATCAACAGAGGATTCAAGCTGAACACCAAGAAATTCTCCGTCCAATCGCTTCGAGCAAAGTTCATCTTCATGTTTAATAAGTTCTTCAGTAGAAGATTGAGATTGTTTTCTTATGAAGGTTTGCTAGAAAGTATGAAAAATATTGGAAGAAGGAGAAGCAAAAAGAGTTATTATGGTAGTCGAAGAAATTTGATGATGGAGGATGTTGCATACACTAATATGAAGAACGATTGTGGATTGAGATCATGTGGGAGATCAAATTCGTTTTATTCTGAAGCTATAGCAGATTGTTTGGATTTTATTAAGAGGAATTCTGTTTTATTAGATGAGAAGCCAGTTCTTCAAATATAGGATCCACTTGTATATAGACTATTGTTAAGGATTCTTGAGTTTCGATTAGTCCTTGATTAGGTGTGACACGTTTTACGATTAATTTTTTCTGTATACTCCAGAATAGGAGTGTGTAGGGATTGTTAGTTTAATGATCTCACACGTTTACATAGTTACATTTCGACACAAAAAATGTAGATAGAATCTTATACAATGCTTCATGAAATATTTTCGAACAAATTTTGAAACAATTCGTTTTTCTACTCAATTTTTATAAGTAGATGTGATCGAACATGTTGTTTATCCTAAATTATGTCATGTAAACGTCATATATCTAAATTGTGATGATACATGTATTGTATACTTCTATGTTTTATAATTCCTTGTTATTATTTTGATATAATAATTGAAAAAAGGCTTTCTTGACCGATTATCCCTGATTATCAACTTATTTTCTGTGTGCCTAAATTCTTTTTAGTTTTGAGGTGTATGATCCTACTTTTGTTCCAGAAAATCCATTTTTCTGGTATTACCTTTAACGGTCTAAAATCTTTTTAGCGAACTCATGAAATTGATGTGGGAATGTATGATGAATGACCGTTTCATGCGTTTAATTTTTAAAATTGCCATTTAGTTTGTAAACCAACACCAATTCCATAAGTTGGATGTAATTATTAACCATAACGTCAAAATTAATTGTTACGATCATTTCATTTAATAAAAATTATACAAAAATGAAATCAAACTAATATATCATGTGAGAACATCGAATGACCTAGTGATTAGAAGGTCTTCCTGACTTAGAAGCCCTAGATTCAATTGTCATTATAAGGGGGGCGTGGCCGCGTGGGTGAATTTTTTGTTTTAAAAAAATAATATATCATGTACTATATTGTTTTTTTTTGTAAATTAACAATGAAATGAGTTTCGAACCCAGAACCTTCTGATCACTAGCAAAAATCTTTTTCACTAGATTATTAGATTAACTCATATGTTCAAGCTGTTTAAGGCATAATTGTGCTTCAATTTTTATAGAGTTTGAAACTTTCTCATACTTAACTATATTTAAAGAAAAAAAATTTGGCCTCTCTTATTTTAGTTTTTGAAAGCTGCCCCTGCTAACATACGGAGTAAGAGCATTTGCAACAGATGCCCTAAACCACTTCCTATTTCATATTTGGAATAGGGAAAAACATAAAAATCAAAAAAGTATCTAATATCATATTTCCTATCTCTAAAATTTTCTTCAAATATTATAGGGAGTGTCCTATATTTACACCCTCCCCAAACCACTTTTGTTCTTTATATTAAGTGTTGTAAGTTATAAATAGGGAATCTGAATTTGTGTAAAAGTTAAAACATACTTCCTAAATTTGATAAAGTAGTATGAGGAGTTGATTTTAGGGAAAAAAATTTAGGTAAGCTGCTGCGAATGCTCTAATAAAAGTTTGAGTATCTCGATGCCATTTAAGTGGGCCATAGTGTAACCATGGGTCATTTGATGATACCAAATTACCACACAGGCAGACAAATAATTTGTTTCCCCAAATAGACTCTAATTTAAAAAGTTTGTGTAACAATGTTGTTCCTTGTTTGAGAGTGAGTGGGTGAATGCATATTTTATGGTCTGATCTGTTCACTGCAGCAGTGGGTGGGTCTTCCTGCACAAGAACATGCCCTAAAATGGACAAAAGTATACATAGAGACCTTTTATTTCACAGATACAGTATGAGATAAGTATTTGAGCAAAAAATAATTTCCCAAATGATGAATGAGGACACATCAAAAACTGCATGCGCAAGATTAGGCTTTTGAGCAAGTATACAATGATAGCTGGATAAAAAGTCTCTTCAAGGTAAATGTTTATTCTACCATCTTTAATATGGGATTCAGGATTCACATATCGATAGGTTTAATGGCACCAAAGATCACTGAACTTTGCTAAATTTTCCACTTCGATCATCCTTGATTTTTGTTGGTCAAACATCACAAAATTTGATCATGAATTCTCATTAAACGACGATAAAAAATAATAAAGTCTTGTGGGACCTTGTTAAATTCGTCTTAATATATATTTTTGAAATATCAACTTTACATAATTTTTTCGCATGTAGAATAATAGAGATTTACGTTTTAAATCGTATTTTGTTGATCATGAAAAGTCAAGATGTGACAATCATTTATGGATAGAGGGAGTACTTCTTTCCACCCATTTTCTAAGGATTAATTGATTATTGTTTTGTTCTAAAACAAGGGAAAAACTAATGTACAAGACAAAATTAAATTAGTTAAGACTTTTTATTTTAAATAAAACCTTTCTTAAACTTGTAATAGGAGAAGTATTTTCTAAATTTATTTATTAGTAAATTTAGATTCAAATCATAATTGCCAACTCGATTAAATTTGATAAGCTAAGTCAATTTTTTAGTATATATCTTTGAAAAGTTAGATTCGGAGTTTACCATAACTTTTTTAAATCTTTCTAACTACCCATTTTAAATTATTCATCATTATATACTCTATGTAAAATACTTCCTCCATCTCTAAAAGATTATCACATTTTAATTTGTATTAGTCAAACATTATAAAATTTGATTATAAATTCTCATTAAACGATAAGAAATGATATAGTCTTGTGGGACCTTGTTAGATTCGTCTCAATATAGATTTTTGAAATATTAACTTGTTATAATTTTTTCACATGTAGAATAAGAAATATTTATGTTTTAAATCGTGTTTTGTTAACCACCAAAAGTCAAAATGTGACAATCTTTTAGTGACGGAGGGAGTATGTATTAATATATGTGTGTATATGTTTTCAAGAAAGCAAACCAGAGAGTGAGGTGGAAGTTTCTTGATAAGAATATTGATTGTGCCTCTTTCTCTTCTCTTCAACAATAACTAACGAGAAGGAAGTTTCTTTAATTTTATTGTTTGATCTAATCGCTTATATTGTGAATTTTTATTAATTCTTTGAAGATCAGTTATATTTTCGGTTTTGGTATTGAACATAGATCATCTATCAAATTGGTGGTTGGCTTTGGCTTCCGAAGCGATATTTTTGAAAAATTATAAAAGAATTGTATAATTTTAATTACAATAAAACTGCAATCCATCAATCTCAAACAACATAAAAGAGTATATGTTAGTTGATATATCGAAATCAAATAATGAATCGATTTGATCCATTATAGAAATTTCTATATGCAAAAATGGTAAATCTTGTCTAAATATGTAATACAAAGAACAATGATTCATAATGTTGCAGACTGAGAACTACACACAAAACAAAGAGTCAAGATGAAGATGAAAACTGCAAGCTTCTTGGAGAGAGTAATTTGTGAGATGGGATACGAGAGAGGAGGGAAATGAATATGGAATTATGATTTTGGGTGATGGAAATGAATGTTTTAGTAATTTGAAGTGGGTACTATACAAAAAACTATTGTATATAGTATTTGCGTATGAACATTCAAATGATCACTTAAGTTCTTCAAACTTCAAATAGATCTCTTATGTGTATTTTTGGTATTTAAATTTTTGACAAAAGTTTTTTTTGGCACCCCAAACTGTTAAGAGTTTATGAGGTTTCACTCTAAAATCAATTGATAATAGAGGGAGTAGCCCAAAATCTTATATATTGATCCGGAATGATACTGACTTCCCATGTGGAATTTGCATCTTAACACTCTCCCTTACGTGTAATCCAATCGTCGGCGGAATTTTTCTTGCTGGTATTATTTGCCGGAACAACATCGGCAATGTTACACATGCTTCATTAACTCGGGGTTGGCTTGTGATACTATGTTAAGAGTCTATAGGATTCTACTATAAAAACAATGGACAATAGAGGGAGTACCCCAAGATCTTATATATTGACCCGGGAGGACACCGATCTTTCTGATGTGTATCTTAACACCAACTATACTTGAATAGATATATTGCAACGCAAACATTATACTTTTTTATATATTACACTTTATGAGCCATTTTTTAAATAACAAACACTTAACTACATAAATGTATAATCAATTTTCATTAATTAAATAAACACATAACTTTTACCCTTACTTCTAATATCATCCCTTACCCCTCTTGGCTCCTCCCACCTCAACCCGTTAAGAAATGATTGAACATAATATTATGATGATGGGCATTGATTCTTACTTTAGATTGCTATAAACATTGCTCCTGCTTTACTCTTATGGATACTTGTTAATGTGAAGTACAAGTACCAAAAAGACTTTTTCAATAGTTTATATGCCAAAAATACACCAAGTGTCAATTTGAATGTTGAATATTTTAGGTGATGATTTGAAAGATGCATGATAGTTAAAGCGTTTACACGGAAAAAAAAGTTTATGTGATGATAGAGATATAATACTTTGATACTTGAAGACCATATGGTGTTGGATGAAGAATATTAATACTCCATCCGTCCCTAAATAATTGATAAATTTTGATTTTCATGGTCAACAAAACACGATTTAAAATATATTCTTTTACATGTGAAAACATTACAAAAAGTTGATACTCCGTATTTCAAAAATATATATTGAGACGAATTTAACAATATCTCACATGACTATATTATTTCTTATTGTTTAATGAGAATTCTTGATCAAATATTTAAAATTTGACCATAAAAGTCAAAATGGACCAATCATTTAGGGACGGATGAAATAGTATATATATTTTTTAATTAATGATAAACCTTAAATTGATATTGAGAAGGATAAAAAGATTTAAAATGATTTAATTACCTTGATAAGTTATATACAGTATACTTCGATTTTATTTTTTAATTTAAAAAATGACACAATTACTTAATTTTTTAAGATCAAAATTTGTATCCCGCTAAAAAGGTGAAATTATTTAATGATATCGTTTTAATTCTATCTTTCTTTATAGTTAGTGGCCATGGAGATAAATGGTCGATTGTTTTTAATCATACTTTTATGCTATGAAATTACACCAATATATACTTAATGGCATACTTAATACATATTACGGATAATGTAAAATCGTAACATATTACCTAAAAGAACCTTCATATATTTATGTCAATATTTATGTCAATAGAAAGTCCTATGGACAATTTGAAAATGAAAAGATTTAATTCCTTATTTGGAAGGTGGGAAAGAGTGAGGAAGTTAGCCTCTTATTTATAATGTTGGAAATACCTTGACCGAGCAAGAATATTTAACCTAAAAAAAATGTATTGTTGAGTTAATTGAATAGCCTAATGGAAAAGATCGTGGGTTCGACGCTCACCTCATCGCTAATTTACAAATAAAAAAAAAGTATATTGTTATATGTAGTCATGAAAAACATCTATATACACGACTAATATTGTTATAGAAAGTTACCCTTCATATTTTTCTCAAACAGCAGGGGCATTTTAGTCAGGTTACACCACGTCGCCTCATTATTCTCTTTTCGTACAACCAGACCTCCAGAATTTAAGTAGTTTCATTAACTTGTATATCTTTTAAACACCTCCGGCGACTCTTCCCCTCCCCCCTCCCTCCCTTCTGTTACTCCTCCGCCTCCTCCGTCGTATATCCGGTGAGTATTTACACCATAATTTTCAGCATTAATAAGTAACCATCATATAACCAAGTGACCGACATTTTCATACGCATACACAATTTGTTCGTCCCCTAATTTTTCGAAAAACAGGAAGTATAATTCTATTATTCATGTAAAAAGTTATATTATGTTCCCCCAAGTTTTCATAGTTTCTCTTATTTGTACGATAGACATATTCTACATAAGAGGAATTACTATCTAACTATCTTACTCTACTTAAGCGGGAGCCTCGTTAACCGTTGTAGTTAAGATATTGGTATTAAGTGATCTCACTAAAGAAATGTAAATTTTTTTAATTTTTTTTGATACAAAACTAGCACGATATATAAAAGCTATAGCCCATTGTTTTTTTGTTGCAAGGTGCATGTATATATATGTGTATCACTGATTTTCAGTTTTGTCCCATAATTTTGTCACTTTTACCAAGAAGCCACTTCTCTACTCAAGAAAAATAAAAAAGGTTCATTTTTTACGTCTCTGGATTTTCTTTTTGTGTTCAGATGTTTGATTATGTGTATTTTTACTTTTGGGGTAGTTTTTAATTTATCAAAAAAGATTGGCCAGTTTGATTGTCAATTATATTTCTTGTTCCGAAAAATAATGGATGAAAATCTCTGCATGTTACTCTGCAGACTATGATTCTGAAGTAGTTACTAGGGTTTTGCAGAAGAAATCACAGGGACTGAGTTGCAATTTAATTTCTTGCAAGGTTTTTTTGTTTTCTTCTGAAATTGTGATAAAATTGTGGAAGTTTTAGTTTTGGCATCTTATAATTGACAGTAACGTTTTTATTGGCTTTATTGTAGTTACTAAGTCAGTTCAAAATTTTATGATTAATTGGAAATAAATATTGACATTATTAATAATTGCTGCTCATAATGTGTATCAATGATTTGTTGATATGCTAGGGAAAAAGTTTCACACTTTTTTTGTGGTTCTTTTTGTTTTGTTTCATTACTGTGTTGTTCATGTTCATTTATAAACCCGATTGCTGGGTAAGGTTGCTTACGATCTGATCCTGCTCAGGCGAGGGAACAATTCTTGATGTAATGTGCTCATAAGACATGTTAATGTTGATGTTGTAGTGTGTTCTTGTCAATGAGACAATGCTATGCTATGTTGCTTCTGCAAAGAATTTCTAGTGAATTATGCCTTTATTTAGATGTTCTCATTGGGCTTGTTCATTATAATTTCAGAATGGAAGATATTGACTTGCAATATGAGCCCTATGGTGAAGGTAAAGTTTTCTTTTCTCATAAAATAAGCAAAATATCCTTTCTAACTTGATGCTCTTGTGGATGTCTCTATGTTTTCACCCTCAACCCATTATTACCTATTTTATTGTGTCCAAATATTACAATACAATACAATACACTCCACTTGTAGCGGTATCATCTCTTCTATAGTCTCCGTCATCACCCTAGAATTAAACGTTTGACTTCAAAAATCATTAACTTGAACTTGAACTACGTTTCATATCTCTGAAATCCATTTGACAGTTTATCATTACTATTGTTCTTTAGGATTGTACATAGCCGGTATTCAAGAATTCCTTGCTTGAACTGTCATCTCACTAATTATCTGCGAGAACAGTCCAACAACCTATTAGTCATTAAATTCTCAACAAACTTGAAAAACATTGTAAATCATTTGATTGTGCAGATTGTAGCCGAGAGTATGTTACGATGATGAAGGACCATAAGTCAATATGTCAATGTTTATGCATTAATCCGCCAACTAACATGTATGCAAACCTTTACTCAAACTATACATGTTGAAGTCTATCCTCTAGAATTCTGTTAAACATTTAGTCCTTGTAGTAAAATTTGTATGTCACATAATTCAGAATCTATTGATACAATATCACATTGTATTACTAAAATAATAAGATATTACATTATAGTTCATGGTGTAAGTAGGAGATACAAATATTTTCCTTAAAACAGGTATTTGTCGTTGTTTCACTTCCTTTAGTATGGTTCGTATGGCAATCTTTTGGGCCAAAGTAAATATAACTTGAACCATGTTCGATGAGATAACAAATTCTAGGAAGCTACTTTAAGTTGAAGGGCATGGAACTGCCCTTGTAGTAAAATTTTTGGGGGCTTGTGTTGGAGTTGTAACTTCTAATCAATGAAGGGAGAACACTGGAGCTATTGGAACTTCACTGGGGGTCTCATGACTCTCATTAGGTGAGTCGACTCCGTATACGTTGTATGATGGAAAAGATGGAGAATCTCTGGAAGATTCATCTGTGGACCCATTGGGTGTAAGATTCACTGATGCTGACAATAATGAGTACTGTAGATGAATTTGAAATCTATGATGGTTTAGGCATTTATTTAACGCAATCATATGGTAGTAAGTCAATGCTCTTATGGTTTGCATTCCTTTATATGTTCCTTGTTAAGTTTATATAAACTTCTATAGAGAGTATTTTCATGAGTCTTATGTCTTGAATAGAAAGTTCTTAGAGAAATGGTTTGCAAGGAAAGATTAAGACTATTGGTCTGAAATCTTCAGTATTCTAAGAGAAATGATTGCATACACTTGTATAGGATTCCCTGAGTTATAATATAGATCAGTAGCAGGATGTAAACCTTCACATTAAGGGTAACCCAACGTGAGCTTACACACTTACATTCTCTTTGAGGCGTCATTTATGATTAGTGGCTAATTTTTTATTTGATATATTGAGTTTATGGACCGGAGGTTCTTGGTTTTCCTGATCATAGCACTATGAGAACCTTGGGTGGACTAAATTTTTTTGTGAAATTAAAATGGATCAATATTTCATCAATTATTGGTAGTTGTTTGAATGTTGACTGAAGCACCATACGATTACTCAATAAATAATAGCATTTGAATTTATAACAAGATGCCTCAATGGCTCACATCTAGGAGAGCGAAGGGGTCGGATTATATGCAACTTCACACTTTAAGTTATAACAACAACAATGCTGAATGGTTCATGCCTCAATTTCTCCCAACAAGATGAATTGTAAAGATTGTCTACTACTAAATAGACAAGAATTGTTGGGATAGTAATCCATATTCAGCGTAAAAGGTTAGAGCATTAGTTGTCATGTCAGCTAATTTAAAGAACATTGAATTTTTTAGCATATTAATTAGTGTGGAAAAGATACAACTTATTAACTTCTTGCCTCTTGCCAAATGGTGAAACTGTATTCTTAGGAATTTTGATTTTATATTCTTTCATTGGCTGGTGTTCTTGTCATCATCTCTACTCCAACCCTTTTGCTCCTACTTTTTCTTGCTTGTTAAACAATATTTTTTGTTATCCTTTTAATGTTTTTGTAGGGAAAAGGTCTGGAATATTTCCATTATTCCACGAAAAGAATGTGGTGATCTTTCTGGTTTACGGTCGTGCTCTCTAATCCCGCAACCAGTTGATTCTCGCCAAGAGATGGAAAGGACAGTGTTTTTTCACTTCCTTCAACATCGGAAAAAGGTGCTGCTTTTTACCATATGCATCAATAGTTGATGTCCACTTTAAATTTTGGGATGATAAATGAATAGAACTATAGATCGCTATCCTTAATTTATAAATGTATGTCTCCAATGAAAACTAGGCGGGCAAGTATGATAATCTCAAGTATGATAATTGAGATTAATTATGTGAAATCTCCTTAGCAGGGGCACATAAGTCTTCTATTCTTGTTTTTCCTTTCTCGTGATTGTATGATTGCTTATGCATTTTGGGAAAGGCTTTATCTTAACTTCTATGTTATAGGAAATCCATGAGGGAAGTAAAATTGAAAATGCATTATTAAATGAAAGGAGCATATTGTTAAGGGGCATATTGCTTGTAGTTCCACATATCAAAACAACATCATATATGAAAGGAGAGATAACACTTCTTCCATGCTGCAACCATATGTGCTAAGGTGTGCCTTGAATCTGGAGTCTCGAGTTGTCCCAATTTTACCGAAGCACACTGTACTGCAATTACTCGGCTTGTATTTCATATCAGTAATGTATCGAATCTCAATGTTGTAAATAAGTACCTCCATTTAAATTCATTAGAAATTGTCGCCAAGGCTAGTAATTTAGTAGTTATTTGAAAGTCAACTTGTGACTTATACTATTCAACCCCAAATCTTATGTTCGCGCCAAAGAACTTTAAAAACAATATATTTGACACTTACCTTGGCAGGTATTGTCAGATCTAGCCAAGCCTCGAACACTGATTCCCTCTAGTGATAATTCATAAATTTCTGACGCAGAGTATTAATTACTCTGATTACGGTTCATTCTTATTGATTATGACTGTACGTGTGATTCAGGATGTTGTGCATGGTATCTAGTTATACAATGTTATCAAATTAAATATTATCACTATATATGCAGGTTGCTCAGGTTGAGCTTGATGATTATATATTGTATATCCTTCCTCCTCCTAAAGATTCAAATTTATGCCCTGCAACTATGGTCTACATGAAGAAGGATAATCAAAGGAATGAAAGACTAGGTGAGTGCCTTCTGTTTGACTATGGTCTCTCTAAAATGTGCATGGAACATCTTGGGAATACACATGGACCTTCTCCTTTGCAGGAGGCTTCCATCACGAATAACCTGACTCTAAGCTATTTGTAGGAGGTCGTAGTAGTGTAGCTCAAGGCTTGACATCTGCAACTAATGGACTACCTCGAGATTCCAACAATTGTATCAAAGCACATCCCAGTTATTTGAAGACCCTTGGTCAGGCCCATTCTGGATGGATATTTGGAGCAATTGCTGAGCTTGTTGACAATGCGAGAGATGCAAAGGCAACAGAGTAGGTGCTCCTTTGTGCAATCTACTATAATAAAATTATTTGGTTTGTGGATTAGTTATTAGCCATTATTCATCTCATGTGACCTTTTATTGTAATGGCTCGATGAACAGATTAAAGATCTCCATCGATAAAATATACTCAAAAAATGCTCGGAAAACTATACCTATGCTGTCTGTTGTAGATGATGGCCTTGGCATGACACATGAGGAGATTAAAAGGATGATTTCATTTGGACACACACAACCAGAAGCTGATGATCCTGATCGTATTGGAAAATTTGGAATTGGATTTAAGGTGATGTGTATTACTTCATTTTTGTAGTCAATATTTTAACAACTTATCCTTTACTAAGAAATAAAATACAATATGTCGTGCAGCTAATAGAAATAGTTCGTCCAAAAATCTCAGTATTAATCTTTGAGCAAATGGCTTCATTGATCACTAATGTTTGTTAAAAAACCCAGTCGATCACCCAAGTATGACTTTGTATACTTTCGATCACTAATGTTGGGTATTATGTACACTTTAGGTAATTCATGGGTTTTTTTGGTTCAACTCGCGATTTATTGACATTTTTAACATTTTTGGTAGGGGTATTTTAGTCATTCTCCTATAATTTTGTCATTAACATCAACTAACACATAAAAAATGACGAAAAGTCGCGAGTTGTAACAGAATTATGGGAGAATGTCTAAAATACACCTACCAAAAATGTTTAAAATATCAAAAAACGCAAGTTGTACCAAAAAAATCGCATGAGTGACCCAAAGTATACATAATATCCAACATTAGTTATCGAGAGTATACGAAGTCATACTATGATCGACTCATGTTTTTTAACAAACGTTAGTGATCAATGAAGCCATTTGCTCTTAGTCTTTTGTTTACTTGATTGTTATGTCATTGCCTTTTTGCATACTTGTTGTGCATTCACTAAAACGAGTTTAAAGTTCTTTAAAATAACTTTTGTTTAATGTGACTTCTATTTCAGTAAACTTATAGTGTAATAGTTGATATGAGAATTGATTGTCATAGAGTATTTACGTTTCATTTTTATGGCATCAATTTTAATTTTCTAAGCTAATCTCCAGAGTGGCGCTATGCGAATAGGGAAAGATGCTCTAGTTCTGACTCAAACTGCTGACTCCAGATCAATTGCTTTTCTTTCTCAGACCCTTAATGCAGGAAAGGATGTAAGGAATTTTGGATTTCCATGTGTGTAGTATTTCTCAGCTGTTCTATTTTTTGCTTAAATAGTTGTCGTTGGCAGAATTTGGAGATCCCTATCGTAAGCTACTGCAGGATTAACCAGTTTATGGAAATTGATACTAGTATCCAGGATGCGGATCTGTCAAAGTGCAATTTAAGAGCCATTAAGGAATATTCGCCGTTTGATGAATACCTAATTGGTCAAAAAACGGGCCTTTTCTCCTTAAATGGAACGGGAACACAGATATATATTTGGAACCTGGATGAATGGGGGTCAAATTGCAGCCTGGAGTGGGAGGATGGAATAAGTGGTAACAGTTCTTATCACCAAGGTAACATACAAGTTCGCTCTCGAAGAGTTAGAACTCGTCCAGGCCAAATGGGCAAAAAGGTGTCACTTCTTTACATCCTTCAATTTTCTTTTGCACCAGTGTTCTTTTTGCAAGACGTTCATGTTCCTCCTTGCACTTTCCTATATTAATAGCTTCATTGTTTACAGGTAGAACTGGACTATTCTCTTCGAGCCTATTTGGAAGTTATCTTCTTTGACCCACGCATGAAAATCTATATCCAAGGGGGAGTGGTATGGGCATTTAGTCATACTTGATTAAGTAATATACTGTTTTAGTTATTGAGATCTCAGAAAATCGAAGTCATTGTAACTAAATTGTCATGCTGTAGGTTAAAAGCCGGCCCTTATCCAAGACACTTCATGGAACTGTTGTGGTAGATGGCATTGTGATAGAGAAAAAAGTCCAGCTTGTCATAGGGATATGCCAATTAGAATGGGAAAGAATGAATTGTGGTGTATTTCTTTTTTGGCATGGGCGTCTTATTGAGGTGAAATTATATATATTCCTATATTCTACCGTAATGTTGCTCCATCATGAGAATCCCTTATTTGTTATGCTGTTCCTTTCCCTTTATCTCTTTAAGATATACTATTAAATATGATTTTCCTATATGTATTTACTATTTGCAAGTGCTACAATTGTATTCGCTTATTTGTGCTTATATCAGCAGACCAGCAAGATATATCTCAAAGTTGGTCTATGGGGGCTCGATTTTCTCCCATGAGCATAGTGTATTTAGCATCTTTACCTGCTGTTAATTTAAAAGTATTTGTATCCTTTGTAGTACAAAAGTCATCAACCATCCTATTTTATGAGAAAAGCATGTGTGATGAAAAATGCCTTTTGCCCTTCTTTGTATGTGTTTTATCTCTTAACTGTGAGAACCTTACAATGAGTTTGCTTGTGTAAACTTGTTACGAGTCTTCTTTTTTCTGGCGATCTAGTAGTCACTGATCCTATTGATACTGAAATCTGATTATTTTAGTTGGTTGTCGCTACAACGAATGTCTACTTGTAATATTGTCCATATTCCATTTATAGTTAGGTTTATTTCAGCTGTTGACCTGCTTGTAATACTGTCGTTAGGCGTACAAGAGAGTTGGAAGCATGATACACAATGGAGACCGTGGTCGTGGTGTAATTGGTGTTATTGATGTTACAGAGTTGATGGTATACGTTTCTGCTATCTTGATTCTGGTTTATTATTCTGTTACATCTTCAACAATATGATTTTGTGAAAAAATCAATGTTGTATTCTATATAAAAGAAAATCTTCATTGATATTCTCTTCTTCAAGTATATCCTGATTAGTATTTCTACATAGTTTATAATTCATGAAACACAACTCTAATTTGATAAATCAGTACATCGATCTAGTCTAGGATATTCAATTACATTAATGGTTGCTGTTGTTGCCTACTCCAAGCACTAAGTTAATACTACCTCCATCCCTAAATATAAGAACCATTTACTTTTTCACACATTTTAAGAAAATTCAAATTCCTCACATTTTAAATTTTCCCTCCAACACTTTGTTTCACAAATGGGACTTAATTAAGGGATTCCCTAAAAAGGAAAATGGCCCTTACATTAAGGGATGGAGGGAGTATCATATATTATCATATGAACGATATATCTTGTATTCGTTTAAAACTTTGTTTAAATATTATTAACGTATTCATTCTAATACATCCATCCTTCTCCTTTGTTTAGAACTGTAAATAAACGTATCCAGAGTATTAACTGTAATGGAAAAATAAATCAGCTTACTTCACCTTCTTTTCCTATTTTGTGACTTAGTATCATCATCAAGCTCATTATTTATTGTTTTGTTGCGATGCACTCTGCCCTTTCCATATAAGGATAGGAAATGGCAGATTCTCCTCTAGGAAAGGGTGCGAAACATAACTCTTCTGTTTGTGTTATCATGCAGAGTAACGACCAGGGTCATGTTTGGGTGCATAACAACAAACAGGGTTTTCAGGACTGTGAAGAGTATGCAGAATTGGAGAAGTGGCTCGGAGAAGTCATAGATGAATACATAGACAAACATGTCGATAAAGTTCCTGTGGTATCCTCCTTTAGACCATATTAATAACTTGAATCATATTTTCCCAACAGAACAATCTATTTCAGTTTTTACGAAAACAAACAGTTCTTCTAATATAATATTTTGAGGCGGGCAAGAAAAATGAGGTGGGCGTCTCATATTTTCTGCTGTGCCGGTGGTGACCAAAGCAAAAACCATATATTATGGAATAATTTTCAATGTATAAGATACACCTTCTAAAGGAAAACGTATTTCTCTGTTTTTTTGCAGAAAAGAGGCAATGCTGGATATAAACCCGATAATGACTGGGTGCAATGCGATAAATGCAGAAAGTGGAGAAGGTTAACCTCTGGCTTCAGGGTTGAGTCGCTACCTGTTGGTGACTGGTAACTACAGTATCTTTTATAAAACTATATTTGATGTTGCAATTTATAATTGTGCTATTAGTAGTAAAATTGGCTCTGAGATCAACTGGCACTGGCTAATCTCAGATCCCACATCAACAGGTGTTTTCATCACTAATCCAAATTAATTGATGCAACAGTCATTAGTCTCTTTCTAGTAATTGACAAATGATGCTGAGCTGAATCTTCTTCACATTCAACTTTGTTGTACAATGCTCAGTTATGTCATTAATCCAATTTAATCAATGCAACAATCAGTCTCTTTCTAGTAATTAGCAAATGATGATGAGTTAAATGTTTTCCTCATGTCACTTTGTTATACAATACTAAGTTATAATTTTATTCACTTGTTTCATGTACTGTGTATTCTACAACTTAGCAGAGAACAATTTCATATTAGATAACCAAACCAAACAAAGCCTTACCCCATTAAGTGGGGTCGGCTATGACGTTGTGATCATTCCTTTGTTGAGTCATCTGTTCGGTTAAGCCAAGAAGTCTGCGTCCTTTCATATATAGTATCTGTGTAATTCTTCTTTGGTCTATCTCTGCCTCTGTCCATTTGTGACTAATAGTTTGACATCTTCTTTAATGACCATACAATCTTAAAAATTTCTTCTCTGCCATTCGAGCAACTCCTTTACTCTCTCATGAATCATATTATTTCTAATTCTTTGTGTTTGCGGGTAACTCCACACATTGATATCCTTTATAAATTGTTCTTTGTTAGTTGCCATTAATGAATATTTTGCTTCAGGTTTTGCTATATGGGTCCCTTCTTTGGTAAGTGTGATAATCCTGAAGAGAAAATGGAGCGAGGGGTGATCGCAATATCCGAAAAACGTACCAGATATAGTTTGCAGGGTCAGCTTAGCCATGAAGAGAGTTCTACTGAAGAAGCCACTATAAGCTTAAATAGTAAGTCCTAGTCCCCTTTTTCTCAAAGTAAATTATTAACCTGTCACTGCACCATTCGAAGGAGTAATAAATAGTGTACTTGATCGCTTGCCAACCAATTTGGGTTTATGAGAACTCATTTAGGTGTGTAATGACTTATATTATCACTTATCTAATTAGGTTAAATATACATTAAGTTTGTCTCAATATTATCTAACAAACTTAATTGTCCCTCCACTTTTTATTTCCTTATTTGGTATAAGGGGACTACATAAAGGGATTAATATTTTTTGTAAAAGACCCTTATGTAAAGGGACAGAGGAAGTAACAAATTTCAAAATAAATATTTTAAAATATTTTCTAAAACATCTAGTTATATCAATTTTATACGTATTAACTATTTAATTAAATGAAAATTATTATAGTAACATTCTTATGCTATATCTACTTTTATCAATTCTATACTTAGTGCAACAAAAGTTAACTCTAACACCTAACTTAACAATGTTAAATCATGTAAAAGAAAATTAAACATTCATAGATTTTTTAACATATAGTTAACTTAACACCAATGGGGTGTGGTGCAACATTTCAAAGTTTATGAGGGGTATCATGCCCTTTTACATTTGTTGGGATGTATTATGCACATTTTGAAGTTTAAAAGGACTTGGTGCAAATTCCCCATTCTGTGTCAAACCGAATTGTTAGGGGTTTTGAATGTTTTATCAAACTGAGTTGGGGTCAAACCCGAGTTATTAGGCTTGCTAATGTTTTATCAAACTGAGTTGGGATAATTTTATAATTTCAACCAACTTCCAAATGTTGTCTTTTCCATTAGACCCAAATGTGTTTTGTTTTAGCCTTTTAAATGTTCGGTGGCGTCTATAGGCGACTGGTTTAAGTCACACTGAGTAAGTGAAGATTATTGCTTTGATCTTTTGTTGACGTTAAATTGTTTGCTTGAGCTACACTTATCTATTTGAGAAATTGCCTATCGAGCTAATTAGAAATGTTCTTACTGTGAGCCCAAATTGTGTCGGACAATAGGGGTTAGTTTCTTAACCTGAACAGTGAGTAACAGAAACCAAATGATGAAATATTGAGCTACTTTGTTTCAACTGCAGTTACTCTTTTGAAGTTCATAGTTTTGCTTGAATTCATGAATATTGAATAGCTGATAGGGGGGGGTGCCCTGTGTTCACCTTCTTGTGTTGTTTCTGATGTTATGATTGGCATATGGGGTCAGGAAGGGAGCGGACTGCAGAGGGAGATGCAGGGAAAACCCCCACTAAGCGAAGAGGAATACTGATGTCAAGGAGCGATAGTGATTCTACTCAGGAGAAAAGTGATGATGGATATGACAAACCATTCCTCAGGAGACGAAGAAAAGAGGTGTCGTGGAGTGATAAGGTTACTTTCGAGCGCAATGCAGGTGGACATGTGGGACGAAACCCCCATAGAAGAAGAACACCTGGGAAGCGTGAGGGTCGTGTAAAGAATTCCCCAGTAAAACCTGAAGCCTCTCTGAGTTCTTAGTACTTACAAGAAAGAAATACGTTGTTTCCCAGTGTACATCATATCTTTTGTGTAGATATATCCTAACCTTACAGGTAGAATGTTTACATATTCTTCATGGTATGGGATCGGATATTTCTTTTATCCCTCACCACTTGTTAAATACAAGCACTAAAGATCAATTGGTATCTAACTTTTGTCTAAAAAATCATATCCCAGTAACGCAATTATATGCATATCATTTTTTAGATTGTTTAATTTATAATTTCTGTGTTTATTTTAATGATCTAATTGGTAATACATATTAACTCATTTAAATAAAAACAGGTATATTTTCTCTATACCTATTCTTAACATCATTTTTAGCTCAAATTACAATCTTAAATGATATTAAATCAAAATGTGTGCACATGTGTAGATTTTGAATCTCCAAACTTCCATTTCTTTTAATCAAATGCACTAATTTATACTCATACCTTCATTTATGTTTACAGTTACACTTTTAACATTTGATTATGAATAACTTTGTAGTTGTATGATAAAGGAAATTTAAAAAAATATCAAGATAATAATTCTCTTAAATCAAATACAATCATCTTAGTATATATTTGTAGAATTAGATATAAAAACTAATTTGTGATGGAGACTCATACAATTGTTGAAATATTTCATCATTCATGTAAGTGTAATGAAGTTTGTGATGTTTTACATAATAATTTTACATTCCTTAAAAAATACACTTTAGACTTTAGAGGATGATGTTTTTAAACAAATTGACTGAAATTATTTTGTGAGAGAATTCAAAATATATACATACAAATAGTTAAATTGAGAGCGTATAATATTTGAATAAATTGAGGAGTTGTTAGTGAACTTTGATGGGCAATATTGTACACACAAAAAACAGTGTTTTTTTAAATATAAAATTATTATGTTACTCTCAACTGATTTTTATAGTCGCTAGGCTTCTAAATAGAAGAGCAGAATAATTTCATATTAAAACTCTATTTTGGTGTGTATACCAGATGAGGCAAGCATGAAGCAGCTCCCACTACATGAGTGGAAGCCTGGAAGGGGGCAGTGAGTAAGAGGATAGAATGGCAGGCTCAACTCCAAAACTCCAACTGATTTTTTTTAAAATTTATTTTACATAGTCCAAACAAAAGGCAAGAGAGGACAGCTGGATACCTTACCTTTTGGACAACCACATAGTTCCACGTGTCCATCAAACATTTATGGGCATTCTGTGTTCATTTATTATCTAGTGAAGGTTGATAGAGAGTTATACCTTTCACAAATTTTATTTTGATCGCTATAAATAGATATTTCTGATCTGGGCATCTGAATTTCTGAAATAATCTAAAATATAAGATTATTCCAGAAGTTCAGGTGCTCAGATGAAAAAAAGTCTTATTTTTACGTTGCTGTTCGATATTGATATAAATACATGTTTTATATATTTGATATTATTCTTTTAAAAGAAAAATCCAATACATATTTTGTGTGTTCTATAAATTGATATTCTAGAAATAAGTTGTACAAATGTATACACCTCTACTATACTACACAGTTTATATTCACCTTGATCCACTCACTTAAAAATCTGAACCTTCGAACTTTTATAGTATTTTTGTACTCATTGATGAATTCTTTTCACAAGTTTTGGTAGAGGTATTATCATCTGTTCGCTCAGGTATAAGAATAAAACTTTTTACTGCAAGACAATAACTTATAATGCTGTAATGTCTATTGGATACCTACTGATTTTGGATTCTTTCTCAATCTTAAAAATTTCATCGTTAACTTTTTGATTCTACTACATATTTTTATAATGATATTGATGGTTCTTGCCTCTAGAGTAATTGCCATTTTTATCTATTTATCAAAAAAATACTACACAGTTTATAGTTTTTATTAAATTTCATAGTGCACATCTCCTATCAAATTTCTTAGTAGAGAAAGTTAGGGTGCCTTATAGAAATATTTCGTACACATTCCGTAAAGGGTTAATATACAAATATTAGTGGTTGAAGTGGGGATTGAAGATGTAATTATTATTTCTTCATGGGTTATTGTGTAATTTTTTTCTGTACGGAATTCTATACGGAACAAATCTATACGGAACCGTAACCGGTCCGCTCCTAAAAATTGAAATACAATGCCTAAATTACATTGAAAAACGATTCAATTAAAGGGATTGTATATTAGGAGGACAAATGGGGAGCAATGGTCATATACAATGTTAATTTGTCCCTTTAATTGAATCGTTTTTCAATGTAATTTAGGCATTGTATATGACCTTACGCTATTAACCTCATTTAGCACCTTTTTATTACAAAACTAGCATTGAGTTCGGAATCCGAAACAATCTAATCACTTGCAAGTAGAGTTGTTATTGGTTCGGGAAAATTGAGATCCACCCAGTATTTAGTCCAAAATTTTTGGTCCCTTTATCCATCCGGTAAGATAACGGTCCGAAACGAGAAAAAAAAAATAACCGACACCCGATAAGTTACCTGATAATGTACCGATAGAGTATCCAATAACTGATAATATGTATATTTTTAGATGTTATATTATTTATTTTAATCTTTTTTAAGGATTTTGTATTGAACTTACTTTTTTATCGGATATACTAGGAACCGGTCCGAATCGGTAACCACCCGATAAGTTATCGGATAGGTAGCGACCCAAAAAATATACCTGATATAGTTATCGGTCGAACCGGGTAGAACCGGTAACCTAACGGTCCGATTCCAGAGAGAGTGAATACCCGGACCGACCGATAACAACACTACTTACAAGAGCTTTTTTACTAGGTTATTCGATTAACTTAACAAAACTTTGAAAATTTCGTCTGTTACAACTTTTTTATATCGACGTTTCTACACTTTCAATTAAAAACTTAAAATTAGATGTTATTTTGATATAACTCAATTTAATATGTGTTGAGTATTGTATTATAGTATATAACAAACCTTTTTTTAAATGAATCATCCGTTAATTAAAAATCCTCAAAAATTTAAGGTTCACGACTTATACTTGCCTTTCTTATTAGTTGCTAAAATCGTACTCTTATTAAATTTATTCCTGACTTATTGAATATTCATGGTCATTATCACTTAGTATGTTTTTCACATATTAAATAGAATTTATATGATAATATGAAAAGTGAGATCTATTGATGTTATATATTCACATAACTTTTTTTTTGATAGATAGAAACAGTCATTACAGCGGTAGGATAATCGTATCACTGTTAAGTTTATTACAAAACGTAGAAATAGCATGATCGAAAATAAATAAATGCGATGCAATATTACAAAAACTGGAAAAAAGAGAACACATCCGGTACGATAGACAAAATTATTCTCCAAAAGATATTTGCATCGCCAAAATGATCATTCCAAAACGAAGTCCATGCCTTCTTCCTTGCAAACCCCGGATAACATTTAGCTAAGACCTGTGAGAAAAGCAGGTTAGTAAAGATAGAAATGGAGACTGGCCTCCTATTCGTAACAATAATAAGTCCCAAGATCAATGAAATTCACATAACTTTTTAGTCTTAGTGTTTTGTTTATTTTCCTTTTTTCATATTTTTCAATATCTTGAACTATCTTTTTAGTAAGTTCTTAACCAATTAATTATATTTTTTCTTTTCATTTTCAATTTTCCCTTTATTAATCAATAAATAAATAGTTAAAAATACAAATACGAAATAAAAAAGAATGAAGAGAATAGTATCTTTATTACCATCTATACAATATGTATGGTGCTGATACTAATAAGATGAAAATTACCAGAGAAAACCACAATGCATTATTCACTTATTACTCAACGATATATGTACTAGAAAAATAGAGTATATAGTACTATATCCATTATCCAGTATATATAAGTTTTTATTTCCTTGTACAATAATTAATTCTTGAAGCTATATATATACAACTACACTTTCCATAATAATTCTTCCATAGTTATGTCCTTCTATACATTTTCATTTTTCTTCCTCTCCCCTTCTCTCTCTCTTCATCTATAAAATAGACTTTTTTTGTGAATTCCCATTTTTCATTTTCCACATTTTCCCATATTTAGACAGCTACAGAATATCCAGGTTTGACACTGTTTCATTTACTATAATTAGCTGTATATGGTTTTCTTTCCTTCTGTAATCTGAGCAAATCTTTACTGTTTTTAGGTATTTAAAATTCATGAATAATTGTTTTGAATTTGGTTTTTTTCTCCACTGAAAATGCAATAAAGATAAGGTTTTTATTTGTTATATACTTTGTACTTTGAAACAACTAATTCTTCTAGAAACTTGAAAACATATTCCATTTTTTGGTATATTTTGTGATTGATTCATAGTTATACTTCATTTTCTTGAGAACCCCAGAAACCAATAAAAATGCTGCAATTTTCACTAAATTCTTATGTAACTTGTTTTTTTGAAAGTTCTGCAGGCAATATCTTGAAAACCCAATAAAAAGTTGCAATCTTTTCTCTAAATTGTTGTGTAAATTGTGTTTTTGTAAGTTGTTTTACCAGTTTCTTGAAAACCCAATAAAAAAGTTGCAAACTTTCACTAAATTGTAGTGCTAGTTAATTTTTTGATAATTTTTTTTTTGGCAGTTTCTAGTGAAAAATGGAGGCATCAGTGATGGAGACAGATGAAGTGGTGCAGGAGATAATGAAATTGCACAGATCTTTACCTACAAGGCCAGGGATTGATGAAATTGAAGCTGCAAAAACGTTAATGGTTAATGTTGAGAAGGAGGATCAAGCTAGACTTGAAGCCATTGTGAAGCAAAAGAAGGGGAAAGATGTTCCAGATGAGCTTTTCAGAGTTTTGCAGGAGATGCAGAAGCAGGTTGTACATTATCTTAGTAATGAGCAGAAAAGAGAGGCTGTGAAATTATTGGATCTTGAAAATGTACATTTGGTATTTGATGAATTAATCCAACGTGCATCGAAATGTTTGTCTGGAAATAGTGATAGTTCTAGTTCAAATTGGGAAGTGAAGGAGACATCTATTAGTAGGATTCCTCATGGGAGTTCTCAAGAAATCTTGTCATCTAGGGATATTAATGATGGTAATAGGATTTCATCGAATTCGAATGTTTCTTCGAGAGATTCGAGTAGTTTGTCGTTGAATACCTCTGTGTCTTCATTATCAGGGACCGGGTTCAGTTCACCTGGAACTAGTAAGACTAATATGTTGAGTTCGAGTTTTTACAATGAGAAGCCGGCAGTCAGAGTGGGACAAACAATAAGCAAAGATGATAGTTTTTTGAAGAAGACAAATACGCCGTTTCATATGGATGGAGTTCGGATTGGGATGAGGCCTGGTGATGTTTATTCTGGTCCGCATATTGTTGATTCAACCCTGAAGCCAAGTATTGCTGCAGGTATGTTTTAGTTCTTTGATTTGTATAGGTATTGTTGTAATTTGGATGTGTCTTTGTAATTATATTTACAATTTTAATTTTCAAGTTTGAATCAATTGGTATTGTTGCTATGTAGTTGTGTTTCGAATGGAATGTGGGTTTTTTATACTGAAATAACCATGTTCATTCTTCTTGGATTTATGATAATGCAATATAATTGATGATTATGGAATAGATAATAAAGTGTTGTTTGTTTATTTGTCTTTGTTGTCATTGACAACTAAGGTTCTGTCATGGTTGTAAATATGTAATACAAGTGATTGGCTGTTTTCTAGGACAAGATGGTGGTAAGATGAGTTTAATTAAACTCGCGAGTACAATTGAGGTATCAGCAAAGAAAGGAGTCAAGGAACTCAATCTTCAGAGCAAATTGATGGACCAAGTTGAATGGATTCCTGATTCAATAGGGAAGTTATCGAGTCTGATCTCCTTAGATTTGTCCGAGAATAGGATTCTGGTCTTACCAGGGACGATTGGAGGTCTTTCATCATTGGAGAAGTTAGATTTACACAGTAACAGAATCTCTGAACTGCCAGAATCTATTGGGGATCTTCTTAACCTGGTCCACATAAATTTAAGTGGTAATCAACTGCATTCGCTGCCTCCTACTGTAGCAAGGCTAGTCCGTCTTCAGGAGCTTAATTTGAGCGCGAATAATCTCCATGCTCTTCCAGATACAATTGGGTCGCTTGTTAGCCTCAAAGTATTGGATGTGGAGACAAATGACTTGGACGAAATTCCTCATACTATTGGCCAATGCTCTTCACTTAGAGAGCTTCGTGCAGACTATAACCGGCTTAAAGCACTTCCAGAAGCTGTAGGAAGAATTGGATTGCTGGAGGTTCTTTCGGTGCGTTATAATAATATCAGGCAATTACCTACCACCATGGCATCTGCAGCATGCTTGAAGGAGCTGGATGTTAGTTTCAATGAGCTTGAATCTGTACCTGAGAGCTTGTGCCTTGCTACTACACTTGTAAAGATGAATATAAGCAATAACTTTGCAGATCTAAGGGCTCTCCCTCGGAACATCGGTAACCTGGAAAATCTTGAAGAACTGAATATGAGCAATAATCAGATAAGAGTCCTTCCAGATTCCTTCAGGATGCTATCCAAATTACGTGTGCTGAATATAGAAGGAAATCCACTTGAATTTCCTCCAAGGAATATCATTGAGATGGGAGCTCAGGTTGGTAACTCGGATTCTGCCTACCCTCTTTTATGAGTTTTTTTTGTTTCATAAATTGTTTCCTTCATTGGAACTAATTTAGATTTGTGTTCTCAGGCCGTTGTTCAATACATGGTAGATCTAGTGGAAAATAGGGATGTTAAGTTACAACCAGTCAAGCAGAAGAAATCTTGGGTTCAGCTATGCTGCTTTTCTCAGTCTAACAAACGCAAACGCAGTGGAACTGAATATGCCACGACATAGTCCACAGTTTTGACCATGCCGAGTTGCCCATCATTGTAAATTCTGTCATATCATTATTAATTCGTTCATATAACATGTACAGACATTCTTAGTTAGTGCAACCAAAAAATTCCTAGCAAGTTAGCATATTTCCATGTTGTGATATCCTTGACCGGATACTGGTTCCGGTTGGACTGTAGAATAATTGTGATGATCTGTATTTGAAATAGATATGTTAGAAAAAGACGAAAACGAAGCATGTTGGCTGGATCTAGAGACATATAACATGTCTATTAATTAGAAGATACATATCTCACATGCTTTGTTATCTGTTTCTCAGGTAAATGAAGCTGTGAACTGTTGTCAAGGAGATCATACCAGCAGCCAGCTGAGTTGACACTCTGTCCTTGTGCAAAATCAGTCATTTGTTTCTCAGATATGCCACTAAACCTCTCTTTCGCGAAATGTAGATTTTCGAGTTGTTTGATATTCCTTTTCCACAATTTGTTTCGTTCACTTGTATTTACCTTTTTAATCTAAACCATGTTGTACAAATTTACATCAACGATGAGTTGTATACAATCACATTCGGTAAATGTTGAATAACCTTTGAATTTTGTTACATGATCGTTCTTGATCGAGCAATTACTGGTTTATTAGTTGAATCGTCCACATGATTCTATGGTCAAGAAGACAAGTTGTTGGTTAACTAGATCCACACTTAATTGAAAGACTATGACCTACATATAGTGATGCTGTAGTCTTAAATGTGAACATCTTGTTCATATTGTCTCAATAAACACGTGAAAATTAGGTCTACTTGTGTCCGAAAATGGTTGATCAAATTTTGTTTATGAGTTTGGGGATGTTGATATGTATGAGAAGGTAGTTAGATGGTCACGAGTTTTGACCTTAAAGGGACTCTTAACTACCATATAGGTAGATACAACAAAGCAAGTTGCATGCATTTATTACAATTATAGCAAACTTAGGAAATAAAGACAGTTACATGGATATTTTATTTCTATATAAAATACTCGATTTAGCAAAAAATATTGTGGAGTTTGAATTTTAATTTTCAAATTTAACAATATTCCACGTATTAATTAGTAGCACTAGCTATATCAATGCTCCCCGCTCTATTCTATCAAGTTCTTGTGAACAATACTAGAATCCACCAAAACTTACCCAATTTCAACACAATAACAATGACTTGTATCACTTTTTCCCCTTTGACATGATATGTTTTCAATTGTTTTCATTCAGTTTTGGTTTGGACTTTCTAAATCATGCACTAATCGGTTTTTTTGTTTTGTAATAAATCGAACCGAACTGCCATTAGATAAATATTTAATAAAGTAGTTAAAGTTGAAAGTTAAAATTAAATGCACCCTGGAAAATTTAAAGAAATTTAATCTAGAAATTTGCATGACATGCATAAGTTAGGGTGATCCGTGTTATTACCGTGACCAGTGACGGATCTAGGAGTATGAAAGTGTCTGTTCGAAATTGTCATAATTTTCAAAGTACATGTTCAAAACACTTGATTATATTTAAATATAATTTTAAATGTTATTTTCTACATTAAATTTTTCATTAAATATATAATTTTTTTTTGGAAAAGAAGTGCCTGTTCGCCTGTTAGAGTAAACAGCCGTGAACTGAAATGAGTCCGTCATTGGCTGTGACGTTGTATGTACGAGATAGACTTCAATCATTTGCTTTCCTATTTCTCAAAATCTATCCACACAATATATCAACATGTTTTATCGTCCACGTTGAACTTTTAAGTAATTTTTAATTTTTATTTGATGTAGAAATTAACTAATACTCCCTCCGTCCCTAAAAGATTGTCACATTTTGACTTTTAGTAGTCAAACATTATAAAATTTGATTATGAATTCCCATTAAACGATAAGAAATAATATAATCTTGTGGGACCTTGTTAGATTCGTCTCAATATATATTTTTGAAATATTAATTTTTTATAATTTTTTCACATGTAGAATAATATATATTTATGTTTTAAATCGTGTTTTATTGACTACAAAAAGTCAAAATGTGATAATCTTTTAGGGACGGAGGGAGTATTTGTTTATTTCTTAAGCATTAAATGAGTAATTTTCTTTTTGAATAAGTGAGGTTTCAAATATATCTTATGTTGTATAATTAATAATTGAAACCGTTGAAATTGAGTCGTTGTTACTCTAATCAAACAGCATGATTTAAAAATTGGAAAGATCGGTTCGGCTTTCACTTTTTTTAAAACTGCGAGTGTTGGGTTGGACCAAACTGTGTGCACCTGTCCCATGGTTTTGGATAATTATAAGTCATCTTTAGTTTGACTTTTAATCCATGTTCCAGCTTATCAAACTTACATTTGTATGATTTGTTATGCAATTGACTTTGATAGTTGAGACTTGAGAGGACATGAGAGCATGGATAATTGAATGCCGTAGAATGATGTTAGATAGAGCAACAACTCGATTAATAATTTGAGGAAAAAAATATAGATAATTATATTATTAATGTGACTTGGGTACAAAATATTAAAGAAGAAGGAATTTTTTTTTGTAATCCAATATTCGTTTACTGTCTCTTTAAAGTATTATCGTCACATATTGAGTGACAATGCTCAATTTTCTCTATATTTAAGAATGATAACGGTTAATATTAAACCACCACTATAACATTATATTTGATAATTCGATTTTTTTTTTTTTTGATAATTAGCGATGAATTGTGACTATAATGATATTACAAACATGAATACAGAAATTGCTAACTAATAGAAAGTTAGAGTATAATATGAGATAAATATGTCTCCAACAAGGTTCGAACCCATGACCTCTTACATGAAAGGTTAGGCCGGATGCCACTAGGCTATTGAGCCATCGGCTTGATAATTCGATTTTTAGTTAACCAATTTTCACTTCACTAATTTTATAGCACAAGGAGTCATCACCATAATGATTGATCAACTTCTAATTAGTCTCGTCTCTATTCAACACCATTCTCAATAGGCTTATGTTCTCTCACACTAAAAAATTCCTCAAATTGATTCGAAAGTGAAGCGTGATGCTCATTTATTTAAACGTTAATTCGAATCGAATTTTTAAAATAGAAATATCGATATTTCCAAAAGTTAATTAGCACTTTAAGAGTACTTGAAAGACAATTCAAGCAGTGGTGGAAAATGAGCCGAATGAGGATGGACCGTGTCCGATGGGCCAGAAAAACTACTTAACGGGCTAGACTCAACCTAACCCTAGTCTAGCTAACAAGTTTAACAAAGTGTCAATCATACTTATTTTGATATTCCCATCACTAAGAAGTCAACGAAACTTGGTCAACGTTGCAGCATTTACCTCAAACTTCCAAAATCATCCCACATTTCAGAATCATTGAAGATGTATAATTTATCATGTTTATTTTTAGATTAATTTCAATCTTTGTTTCTCAATATATGAAAAATCTCAAGCTTTTCAGTTCATTTCATATTGGATGTGGTATTTACAGAATTTTCATTATTGGGTGTATTTTAATAATTTAGAATTTTCAAAAATTTCATTATTATTTGTATGTATTAGACTAACAGAGTATAATGAATTAATTTCTATAGGTGTATTCAGGTTTTTCTGTTTGTACATTTAATCTTGGGGCTTGTTTGGATCACCCGATTTGATTCTTTGCATAAATTGTTGAATTAAGGCGATTGTTATGTTAAAAGGATTGTTAGTTTTGTATTTTGATGATTACGTTTTTAATTTTGAACTTGGATATTTTTTGTTTTTGTTGTATGATATTTGATAAATTTTTTATCAAAACATTGTATTTTTGACCTATTTTGCTGTTTAAATGATGGTTTGATCAAATTATAGTTAAGTGTGTAATTAAGGCCGTAAAATTTGTTAATTTTGACAATTAGAAATTAGATTAGCCAATCATTTTTGAGATGGAGATAGTAAAAAGAGTTAAAATGGGTTAGTTGTATCTGAAACTGTATGCATTGATTTTTGACATTCTACAACTTAGTTGTGTAGTTAGTAAATTGGGGAAGAAACTGTATGTAATTGAGTTTTGTTTGTGGAAGTTCAAGCCAATGTGTTCGCAATTCTTTCTCGGCGGCAATTTATCGTGTAGAAGCTTTAGATTTCTTATGTTATTGGGAAGATTAGACAGTTTATTAACTGTTAATTTTGTGTCATTATAGTTAAAACGATTAGACTATGTGTTGGCAGTTAACTAGTACTCTTATGTACAATTAGTCTCTTAAAATGTTATGGGAAATGATGTAATTGTGATTGCAGGTGATGAAGTTATCACTGCAAAAGTGGGGCTTAAAGTCCATAACACCCACTTTCATCCTTTAGACATTGTGTAATGGTATAATTTTTCTTTTTATATTTTAATAGGGCGACTGCAGAGGAGAAGTTCACAATAGTGAGGAGCATTGGAGAAGAATGCATCCAAGAAGATGAATTGATGAATCTCTTAAAGAATAAGCCTGAACCAATTTGCTATGACGGGTTCGAGCCATCGGGACGCATGCATATTGCTCAGGTTCTAATTTTATATCATTTATCTGTTAGATTCACTTGAATTTTTCTTAGAGTTTAATCGAGAGAATAAGATCTACTTGATGTGTTTTTTCTTATTCTTTGTTGATTTAGATTTCCTTTTTTGTTTCCAAATAACATTTTTGGGTAGTTGTGTCTCGTTGCTAGAAGTGAATAAACTCATTAAGTGGAAAATAGTTTGTGAAGATTCATTTTTTGCTATAAATGTTAGCTTATATGAGTAGTATGTGACAGTAATTTGATAAAAAGATCCTTAGAACAGAATTTTCTTTTAGTATCTGTTATCAGGAGTAGAAATTATAAAGTTTGGGTATGTGAGTTATGGTATGAACCACTGCTTTGTAGTTTGTTATCTTGAGCTACATGGGGATGTCTCAACGTGTCAGCTTGAGTACAGAGCTGTCCTAAATTTTTGTTTATGAACAATGAGAACGCATGTGTTAAAGCTTAGATGATCTTATGTTGGACATTTACCATGCCATTTCACCATGTCTAATGCTTAATATGTGTGTTCTTTGTGTGGCCACTTTAGTAAACTATTTTACATGCAACAGGGGGTTGTGAAGGCAATCAACGTGAACAAGTTGACATCTGCCGGATGCAAGGTCAAAATCTGGATTGCTGACTGGTTTGCGCAGTTGAACAACAAGATGGGTGGTGATTTAAAAAAAATTCAAGTTGTTGGTGAGTACATGATTGAAATTTGGAAGGCAGTTGGGTTGGATGTGGAAGGTGGCCAAGTAGAGTTTTTGTGGTCGTCGAAGGAGATTAATGAAAGAGCTCACGAGTACTGGCCTCTTGTAATGGACATAGCTAGAAGGAATAAGTTGCCTAGAATTTTAAGGTAATAGTGTATTACCTTTCCTATTAGTCTCTCTCTCTCTCTCTGTGACATTGTTTTATAAGAGGACCTAAAGTCATATTTCCCTTATGCTGATCTCTTCTCTGTTATTCATTTAGGTGTTGCCAAATCATGGGTCGTTCAGAGCAAGACGACTTAACAGCAGCTCAGATATTTTACCCCTGCATGCAATGTGCTGATATATTTTTCCTCAAGGTGATGATGAGACTGTTCTTGTGAAACAAGGAAAAACTGCAACATATAATTTTCTAGCATGTATATTCACACTGATATCTGTCAACTCGTTGTACTGAACAAAGTATAGCATTTATTATGTACAGGCCGACATTTGTCAACTGGGTATGGATCAGCGAAAAGTAAATGTTCTTGCAAGAGAATACTGCGATGACATTAAGAGGAAAAACAAGCCCATCATATTATCTCATCGTGGGTGTTTATACATTGTTTGCTTGTTTTCTTCAACTGTTTGCATGTTGTTGGAATAATGTTATGATTGTTTTTTTGGTTTATGCACTTTAAATTGCAGATATGCTCCCTGGTTTGCAAGAAGGGCAGGAGAAAATGTCGAAGAGTGACCCATCATCATCAATATTCATGGAGGATGAAGAGGTAAAACATGTAGTGATTAATAATTTCTAGGATGACTAGAAAATCATTCAGTTCACTTTTGCATTAAAATGCAATGAAGTGGTTTTTTTTTTCTCGTTTTGAAATCAAGTGTTGATTCTTCTTTTTTTCTTCTCAATTTTGGTTCGAGCTGAAAGTGAGCAAATTAATTTACAGGCTGAGGTAAATGTCAAGATCAAGAAGGCATATTGTCCTCCTAACGTGGTCTCTGGAAATCCATGTTTGGAATACGTAAAGTACATCATTTTCCCTTGGTTCAAAGAGTTCAAGGTTGAGCGAAGTCCTGAAAATGGTGGTGAAAAGTGAGTCGTGATTATCTAATGGAATCCATCATTCAGTGTATCTGTAGTTCGCCATTTATATACTGTATCTATTATCTCTTCCCAATTTATTACGAAGAAATTTGTCAAGTGTATTTTTTCTACGTATTTCTGTGTACTAAATGTTCGCGTCGACAACTGATTAGTGATCTCTTTCATGCAGGATCTACACGAGTGTTGAGGAACTATTTGCTGACTATGAAAGTGGGGCATTGCATCCTGCAGATCTTAAACCTGCTCTTTCAAAAGCCCTGAACAAGATCTTGCAGGTCCATTTTGACTTTCAGTCCCTTACTGTTGATTTTGATAAAAATGAATTTTTTGCATTGCACCTCTTGGGTAATTCTATGTTTACCTTGCTTCTACAGTATCTACATAAACATACTTTTAACGTATGTTATAGTTGTAATTAACAAGCGGTTCATTAAGCTGGGCAATTTTGTTGCTTTCTGAAAAAAATTCCTACGAAATATGCGTGTAGTTTTCCAACTAAACTAGGAATTCCTTTTTTTCTTGTTCATGAATTAATATATTGTTTATATATCTAATTTGCATAATGGTGCACCCTACACAGCCTGTTCGAGATCACTTCAAGAATGACCCGAAAGCTAAGGATCTCTTGAAAAGGGTGAAGGTACATGCACAATTCTTTATAAGCCAGTCACTTTATTACTCCTGGTCTTTCTATATGTTCATAAGTCATAACAATATGTGCCTGTAAACGAGTTTGTAATTCTTGTTTACTCCTTTTGCAGAGCTACAAGGTAAGCAGATGAAACCATTGAAATTGGAAGGAAATCCGTACAATGGCTTTGAGATAAGTTGGCCACTGTGTTGAGCTCCGACTTGCCCTTAATAGATATCGACTTGTATTGCTAGTTTTAGATGTTGCTAGCTATGATACACAATTTGAAAGAAGCATTCCTCTCTGATACTATTTATATACTAATTCTGTTTGGAAATTCGTATAATAATACTTCATTTTTATGGTTCGGAGACTTTTGTTTAGCCTAGTATAATAGTTGAATGATCAAATTCTGGAGTTGCTTTTGCTTATCATTGAGGGGTAGGTAATCTGTCAGTTTACTCGACTGAGATTTTGGTGTAAGCATTTCTTTGCATGATCACTAACAAAAATTTGACATTGTTTGAATAATGGAATTTCCTCATTTTAAATGGGGCTAATGACATTGTAAAAGTAATAACCTAGTTCAAATCTAGGAATATGTATCACTTTTTATGTTCATTTTTACTTATTATCTTAGTACATTGTTTTTGTTTAAAATATTTATAATGTAGGCATAGTAGTTTATATGTTCACATTCTCGAATTTTTTGACTATTTTTCCGTATGCAACCAATTATATGGAATCAAATAATTGATACTTCACATTTTAATGTATTTTTTGATTAATTTTTTATTTTCCTTAGCTATTGACTAGAACGACGAGTGAAACAAAACGTATGAAATATCTAAGTAAACAAGTTCTTGGTGGCATCAACTCTTACTTGAACATTGTACGCTTATTGTGGATGCTTTCGAGAGAAAACTAATTTGGTCCATTGAAGAGTGATGTTGAGAGAAAGCCATAGGCAAGGGTGAAGAAAACTCGGACTGCGCTTCGAGTTGAAATACCATGCATACCGTCTTTGATTCATACATACATGCCAGGGGAAGATCCGAAGGAACGAGCATATAAAATTGAAAAAAGGAGGGTTACAACAAAAGGAAAACCAATTGTAAGTGACCGAGATAGAAGGTGCGCCACACCTAAGTACAAAAGGGGATGCCAATCATACGAATGAATGATGGCTAAAGGACACATACAATGATTCAAAAGGGGAAAAGACTATTGGAAAAGATCGTTGGAGAAGTTTCTCCCGTGGAAAGTACTCAAAGGAAATAGTATAGAATGAAGTGGGACAATTATGAAGCCATTTCCGGCATGGCACAACGAGTGGCGGACCTGTGCTTGTTGGAGACGGTTCACTCGAACATGCACAACTATCAAATACTGTAGATGAAGTCATTTCAAGCATGGTATTAATGAAGTACTCATAAAGAAAAGAGCCTATTAGTAGCTCTAGAGTCCTCCTACCTAACCGAATCACCAGCTTTCTGTCTTGTGTAAACAATTCAATCCAGATACCGGCTTCGTAAGCAAGGGGTGATTATTACCAACATGGTCTTCTTTAGTCGTTCATGTTTGTCCTTCGATCTTCAATGGTTCGGAAATTAGAGATTGATTCACGAAATTACTATAAAGTTACAAATTGATCTAAAAGATTATAAAACTATATCAAAATTCTAATATTAACAATCTCGAGTAACTTGCAATTTCGTGATAATTACGACGACCAAAACACAACTTTTAAATTATTAATGATCCACTATACATCTAACACCAAATAGCTAATTTCTTTTGATCTTTGTCTGTTGTTTGTCCCTAGTTAGACTGGAAATGGACATTATATATTAATAATAGTTGTATTTATTATTAGGTTAAAAGGTATGGATTATTATCTATGTTTTATCTTGAATTTTTTGCACTCGCTCATTTTTAAGTGTTTTAATTCACTCACCCATGAACAGTGAATCATTCAATTCAACCATATATTTCATCGTAATTATTATCGTTAAATTAGCCATATGCTAATCACATGATTCTTGTAAGAGTAAATATAAAATTTCTTCATTAGTAGAAACTAAAAAAATTGACCCTCAGATGTTACGAAATTAACGGAGAAATAGACGACAAAGTCAATGAATAAGACATTTTAAAAAGTGGATGAGCAAATAAAAACATTTAAAATATTAATAGGAAAAAAGATTGAGGGCAAAACATAAGTGATAGACCCTTTATCTTTTGACATTATTATTATCATAAACTCGTAGCCTTGTTAGGTGCATGGAATCGGTTATAGAGCAACAGAAAACAGCGGATGAGGATCAATTTAATTTGAAGCTTTATTTACAACAAATATAATATATTTGGGTTTCTCATTATTATATTTTATGCTTTAGAAACACTACAGAAGGAAATCCACTTGCTCACATGCATGGATGTAAAAGAGAGGGTAAGCCAAGGGGGATGTTTTTAAATTCAATAAAAACATAAAACTATTTTATCATATATATAACCAATTATTTCACCTCAGTGCCCCGCATGATCAATGTTTGTAAGGGGCCTACTATAATTATTTGTAAAATGCGGATTATATAGATTTTGAGTTGACGTAATAGTACTTGCAAATCACGTCAGTCAGGTAAATTACACTAGCCAAATTCTATGCGATAGGTTTGGTTAAAAAGTGTTAATAGGAATGTGGTGTTTTGTATGCAAACATTGTTTGTTCGCCTCGATCTGAATATATGTATATAAGTGGATATATAGGGTCAATTTTTCAAAACTTAATGATGTCAACAATAAAAATTTGCTTCCCGTTCGTTGGTTAATTAAACTAGTGGTTTGAGCACAGTCTCGCATGTGCAATAATTTTATTTTTTCGTAATAATTTTTCAGTAGTTGAAATTATAATTCATTGTTATAAAAGCAGAAAACAAAAAGATAATTACATATGATCTAAAATTGTTACTATTATTTTTAAAATATTGAACAATTAATATAAAATAAATACTTACTTATAAAAATATTATTAAATATATTTGCATATATAAATAAAACATATATATAATTAAGATATGTTGGACAATATAAAGAGTCATTTATAAAAACATGACTAAACATATATGTTTATATAAAATGGATGAAATGGTAGTTATTTTCAAATTTAAAAATGGACACATGTCAAAATTTAATTGTGCCACATGGATAGCCTAGTTAATCTCTTAGGCTTCACCAAATAAACTCTTCCCACATTATAGTATAGATATCGTCATGTTTTTAACTTTAATGAGTTAATTAAGTTAATAACTTTTGAAATCAAATAAATTGTAACTTGTTACATGCTTGTAAAATTAAATGCAATGAGATATAACATTTCGACATACTTTACTTTTATTTTGATAATTTGAAGATGAAAATTTTAAATATCGATCAAGAAAATAAAATTTATGAACTGTTAATTAACATGGGCAATGTTCTAGGGTGTGTATTTTTTCAAAGGCGATGCTTTCAAAGCAATAAAATTTTCCTATTTCAATCTTGTCGAATACGTGTTCCATAATATATTAAAAATGTTTAATCAACCGAACATACAGACGTTCTATACATTCGAAATACATAAAAAAAAAATGAGAATTACATATGTATGTATATGACATGCGTTCCAATTACACAGCCAAACCATGTCCTATGCCTTTGCTGTAAGAATAAGAATTAAAGGGCATTGCCTTACTAATAGCTTTATTACCATGGTTTAGGAATGGAGGAAGAATCTCTTTTTCCAATTATTATATATTCTCGACATGGAAACACTACAGAATGGACTCCACTTGCGCACATGCATATGTAAGAAAGAAGGGGAGAGGGAGATGTTACAAATTAAATACTCTAAAGCATACACTACATTAATGCTCTGACCTTTGTGCTTAGGGTGATCAATAGTACTCCCTCCATTCTAAATAATTATCATATTTTGACTTTTTAAAATCAATAAAATACGACTTAAAATTTTAATGTCTCTTATTCTACATGTGGAAATATTATAAAATGTTGATATTTTAAAAGTATATATTGAGACGAATCTAACAGCAAGATCTTATAAAACTATATTATTTCTTTTCTTTTAATAAAAATTCATGATCAAATTTTATAAAATTTAAACAACAAAAATCAAAATGTGAAAATCTGTTATAGACGAGGGAGTAATATATATATGCATATGACTGGTTCTAACTTTTTATTAATAATAAAGAGTACAAGTAGCTTTTTTTGTTATTTGGCTCAACTACTTAACATTATTATTCACCACATGGTGAAAGGATCACCCACTTATCCTTGAACGGATAAAAAGATATATATGGTACCATTTTTACTAAATTATTCACTGAAAGCTAAAATAATTAAAGTTGATTCTTCCTTTAATGTGAATATTTTATTATTATATTTAACTTACAAATTTAGTAGAGTTCTATGATCTAATAATATCAGTAAGTATGTCCACTTGTGTAGCTTCAAAATGTTGGGAGCCTCCGCCGTTTTGGATTACTTATATATAATACTATATTAACTTATTAGTGCTACTGTCAAAACGATTTTATATTGGAGAAATATATTTCGTTTACTTTTCTTTATGCCCTTTTCACTATATCATTTTTGCTATAGAAATTATCTTATTAATTGATTGTCAATAGTATAATGAAAATTACTTCATCCTTTCAAATTTAATATTTATTTTAACTATTTGCACCTAAACTAAAAAAAAAATTGTAATAAAAATATATATTAAAAATGTAAAAGCATTATTACTTTAAATTATTTCACTGATAGATTAAAAAAATTAAGCCAACCAAATAAAAATGAACGTTTTGGAGTATTAAACTAAAAAAGAATGAAATAAGTTAAGCAAAATATTGCTTTGTCAATCATTAATTATTTTAGCAATCGGGCATTGTCATTTGTTATAATATGAAGGGAAAATGGTTATGTTTATTTACATTCACCAATTATTCACTCAAGAATATTATGGTCTAATTTACTTACCGATATGCTTACTTATCGATTTGTTTAAGTTGATTATTAGGGGCAAAACAGTAATTTAACATCTAAATGAATCTGGGATTGATCATATTTTCTTCATTTTGATTTTTAAAAGTTTTTAAGATGTTAAATTACTATTTTACCTTTCAAATAGTCAAGTGCATGATAAATGTGTTGATGATTAAAAATAATTAATACCAAAAATAAAAACAATTAGTTTTAAAAGGTCGAAAGTGAACGAGATTAATAAACGCAAGTAAACATAATGATATGATTGTATTCACCACCCTGAAAATCATATGAAATGTATTTCTCTACTAACGTACCCAGTGGATTATTTGCACGAGCAATATCATTCATCATAGTATTTTAGTCAGACTAAAATATGGACGAATTACAATTTCACCTTTAGTATATGTGCGTGTGTGGGTCCTAAAAATATAATAATAACTCATGACACGCATCATAATTTATGAATTATTTAAGTACATGATATACACTTACGAAGATCATATATATGCATCGTTATTATCACTTACAAATATTAAAGTACAATAATTACCCATCTATCGAGACCATTTTAGTAATTACTTTTCACTTGAGACTACTTTGACAATTCTATAACTTTGTACAAAATATGAGATGTAATTAGTCAAAAGTTGATATACTATCCTCAATCTCTTATTAGATTAACTACTAACTACTCCAAAGTGAACTTACTCTTCCATACAAGTAATTGTCATTACAAACTAGATAATGATGTTTCATATTATTTTTTCCAATCTTCTTGGCAAGTTGGCAAGAACATAGAATCCAAGATTCTACACGTCTACTTCTTCATAACCAAGAGATAAAATAAAAAGTTGACCACAGGTTAATTTATCCAAAACATTATTAATTATCTATATGTATAAAAAAAGGATGATAAAAGCAGAGTTATATATATAAGCACTTTTGTAGATCACATTTGCCTCTTGTAATTGGGCTGCAAAGCTTTTAGGGACCAGCTTTTTATGCTTCATGGGGAAATAAATTAAAGTTATTATATTATGATGTGTCTTTCTTTCTTTTTAGATCCATTTAGATTGTCACATGTAACGCATTTTGCTTTTTGGTTTTAGATTTTTAAAATCATCATGATGGATATATACATCACAGCCGCCGTATAAATGTTGTCGATCAGAAAAATACCATACGTATGCAGGTGGATGTTATTATCGAAAATTGGAAATTATGATTCGATAAATAAGTCACTATTTCAATTTAATTCCTAGTAATAATAATATGTAAATGGTTTCTCGTAAATATTCTAAGTGCTTAAATAATCACCCATTTATTAACGCCATCTCATTTCAACAATTATTAAAATCGAAATCATGATCTTACGACATAAGTTTATTTACTTCACCAACTTAACATCCTTACTTACAAGTATATCTTTTAACACATATATAAATAGAAAAGTAACTTTCCTTTAAGCAAACTTTAAAGACAAATTCAGAATTTTACATATATTACATCATATTAAATAATGTTTAAATAACAAATAATAATTATGTAACCGAATATTTAATGATTGATAAATTAAGAAACTCAAATCGTCTAGCTCCCACTCCAACGCCCACCATCCTACTTTCTTATCTTCCTTGAAAGTATCTTACTTTCCCAAAGTGCTACAAGACCACTGTTACGAATCTCTGTGAGCGTGACTTTAACATGTTAACTAATTTCTTCACTCTAAAATTATTAGTATTTCTTTTACATAGCAAAACAAATATTCAATATTTAATTATCCTTTAATTATATTATTATTAGAAATTAAAAAACTAAAATTATAAAAATATTTTACAAGATGATTTTAAGTTTTCAACTATATATATTTTATATTTTTTAGATTAAGTAACAATTAATAATTACTAGTCCAAATTTAAGTTCAAAGAAATTAAACAAGAATTATTCTAGATTAGAAGTAGTTGAACTTAACTCCATGAATTGGGAGTAATAGGTCCATTTTGGGCCATGTATTATCATTAGGAGTGTTCCCTAATATGGTTCTTGTATCTTATACTATGTTTTTTGAATTTTTTACTTCCCGCAGTTTTGTGATTCTCACCCCCCTCCCCTCCCCCCAAATAGCAATTTCTTATTGGGATATTATTTTATCAAATTTGGTAGTAAAGGGTGGAGGAAAAACAACTTTTTATAAGATAACTTTAATTTATTTCTTAAATTTTGTACGAAAACAAATTATGTTTGCAAAAAGGACGGAGGCCGGAAAAAGAGGTTTGGAGGTTAGTTACTGTAGAAATATAGAGGGAGATATTTTATTGATGATAATAATTGTTGTTGTTGTCCATACAATATAGAGATCACCTATATTTATAGGTGAATATAAGTTAACCCTAGTTTATTATGCGGGCTTATGGGCTTGTCACCCATTAGCCTAACACCCTCCCTCAAACTCATGGTAATTTTATAGAATTTCCATGAGTTTGCAATACAATAATAGAAATAAGAAAAACGAAAACGTAAATTTGGATCAAGCCGGATCCATGATCAGTGCGTATTGGACTCGCCAGACAACGCATATCGGAATCGCCAGATAATGCATATCGTCAATCATTAACTTCCGGGAACGCCATCCTTTTCGAACCCGTCAGATCTCTGCGTATAGGACTCGCCAGACCATGCGTAATTCGCCAATCAATAACTGTCAGGAACGCCATCCTTTTCGAACCTGTCAGATCAGTGCGTGTCGGATTCGCCAGACTACGCATAATTTCCATCAATAACAGGAACACCATTCTTTTCGAACCTGTCATATTTGTTAAAAAGTCCACTTCAACTAGAAGTGGAATAAATCAATTCTTTTTTTTCTTTTCTTTTTCTTTTTTTCTCAATCGTTCATAATCGTATCTCCCTCCCTCAAACTCATGGTAATATTGTCTAAATTTCCATGAGTTTGTAACAATATTAATAGTAGTATTTCAATTAAAAAACTCAAAAAATATTATAAAAATAAGATTGAACAAGATCAAATCCCGCCGGTGAGTATCACATAGTAGAAAACCCACCGGCAGGGCAGCGGAATTTGTATTTTGGCCTCAAGAATCGATAGGCTCGGATACCATGTAGAAATATAGAGGGAGATATTTTATTGATGATAATAATTGTTGTTGTTGTCCATACAATATAGAGATCACCTATATTTATAGGTGAATATAAGTTAACCCTAGTTTATTATGCGGGCTTATGGGCTTGTCACCCATTAGCCTAACAGTTACGGACGGATTTATCGTTTTTAAAGTTATAATTCAAAATGCATGTTATTTTCAACAGTATAAAATATATATTACATCAAAAGTGAAGTCTTTTCTCTTTTTGTAAATTAGCGATGAGGTGAGTATCGAATCCAGGACCTTCTGGTCACTGACAAAAGTGACATACTATACATTTCAATGGTAAAAATTAACAAAAATAAACAGATTGAACAGTTTATGAACGTGAACAGTATATTTATATAGAAAATGAGTATGGATGGATGGAACCGAGGGGGAGCGACATGGGATATACTTCCTTCATTTAAAATATTTGATTATTTAGAAGAAAAAAAATATTTTTTCATAATGTTAATTATTTACGGAATTCAAAAAAAATTTATACTCATATTTTTCTTTTGCATCTTTATTTGATAGGCTACTTTTCATTTTGATAGTTGTATATATATATGATATAATAATAAATGTTATTAATTCTTTGAATAAACAATTAAATGTTCAGAAACAAAAAAATGTTAAATAAAACCAGTAAATGTAGTGAAGGCACAGGTGGAGGAGGGAGCCGGTTATGCTCCCTTAATTTAAAGGCTTAAATTCCGACAGGCCCCTGAACTTTCCTCATCTGGTCAATTTGGCCCCTGAAGTTTGAAAATAGGTCTACTTGCTCCCTGAACTATCCTAACTGGTCACTTTGGCCATTTTCACCTTAAAATGAAGGGTAAAATAGGCATACAACAATAATAGGCATTACGAGTCAATTTATAATAGACAAAGTAATAAAAAATTTACGAGTCAATTTATAATAGACAAAGTAATAAAAAAAATTTATTTTATTTTTAATAATTTTATTTTCTTTTAAAGAGCCCTAATATATTTTCTTTATTAAAAGTGACCCTAAAATATCTATTATATACTAAATTCCTATTTTGTCCTTCATGAAAAGTTAAAATTTGTTAATTTGCTCCTGAACAGTTATGAAAATGGTCAAAATGACCTGTTGTGAAAGTTCAAGGGGCAAGTAGACCTATTTTCAAACTTCAGGGGCCAAATTGACCAGATGATCAAAGTTCAGGGACCTGTCGGAATTTAAGCCTAATTTAAATGTTTTAGCTTTTTCACTTTAATTTTTTTTATCAATCCTCAAGTTTCATCTTGACATGTAAATAAATTAAACGTTAATAATATCCAACGATAAGGGTTGCATAGATCGATGGTGCACATTTTTCATAGATGTCTAGCCCACTATATCAGTCGTATGTAAGTTGACAACATTTAGATAAAAGAAAAAGGAAAAATGAGATAACACCACTACCAGAACATTCCGAAGTATAGCCAAATCACTATATAATTGCCAACTTTATATACATACAAAGTTACAAACAACAAAACTAACGAAAAACTACCTAAAACATTAATCAATTGTCATACTATGTTTAACTAATATGACAACTCTCAACCCCTTTTTTTCATCTTTTCCCCTTTGCTCCCTAAAGAGAAATATGCCATCAGCGCTGGACAATTAATTTGGGACAAACCACGTCGACTCACCCACGCTCCCTTCTAACCTTTCTCAACCGGATATAAACCCGGTTTACAAACACCAACCGGTAACTTTCTTTACCCTCGAATCATCGATAATTACACTTCAATTTCTCACTTTTAACCCCTCTACTATTTTTTGGATGATTCACTTACAATTGGTCATCTCAAAACGAGGGTATAGTTGTAAATTAATATAAAAATGAAGGGTAATTATCAATTGAATGAGCATAAGATTAGCTTCGTTCCTAAAGTGTTGCAAATGATCCAAACTCCCGAACATGGCTTCAAGGTAAAAACGCCGGTGGTGAAGTGGAGCAAGAGGCAGTTTGAGTTGGCTTAACAAAAGTGTAACCTCTACTAGCTCCGGTGGATCCACCCGCCGGAAACTCCCCACACTTCCGGCACCGGCCTTGGACTAAAATTTGTCGGCAAGAGGGGCAGGACGAGTGCGACCCAAGCCACGTGTCAATGCATTGAACATGGAATCTATGCCCACACTGCGGCAAAACACGTATCTCATCTCCATCAACGTATTCCGACAAACAAATCGCGCAATCCTCAACCTCCACAACCGTTGACTTCTCAGTCGTTGACTTCTCCGCCACCACCTCCGCCGGCTGAATCTTGTTAATATCCGAGCTGTAAGTGTACTTCGGGAGCGAGTTGAGGACTTTCTTCTTCAACCCTTTATTGGCAATTCGACTACTACCTCCCGCACCTCCACCTCCACCGGCGCCGGAGAGGCCTCGGCGGAGCCAGGCGCATCTAGCGACAGCAAGGAGGCCAACAACGCAGATTAACGCGCAAAGAAGGGCAGCTAGAATGATGACGAAATCGGTCTCCTCCGTGACTACCTCCGGTGGATTGGGTACCGGAGACGGTAGCGACGGTGGTGGTGGAGATGGGTTCGTGTTGAAATGAGTATCAGACAAGAATTTACGAGCATAAGCCATTTATACATATAGATATGTGTATGTATTAGTGAAGATTGATGAAGAAGATAGAGATAAGATTTATTAATTAATGAGTTTGATTTGAGGATATAACTGGAGTGTGTGTTTTATCAATGTATGGATATCATATATATATAGTAACAGAAGTGAAGGTTTCTGTATTGGTACAGTGCTTAATTCACTTTTGTTGATTTGTTTTTAGATTAATATTTAAGGATGACCATCGTTGTTTGGACGGGTTTTATCGTTAATAGGAGGGATTAAGGGTATTCATTTTAGAAAAATTAAAAGTAAAAAAAAAGTCCTCATTTCGTCCCTAAAAGATTGTTACATTTTGACTTTTGTTGGTGAAACATTACAAAATTTGATCATAAATTCTCATCAAACGATAATAAATAATAAAGTCTTGTGAGATTTTGTTAGAGGCGTCTCAATATATATTTTTGAAATATCAACTTTTAAAAAAAAGTTCGCATGTAAAATAAGAGATATTTACGTTTTAACTCTTGTTTTGTTGACCATGAAAAGTCAAAATGTGACAATCATTGAAGGATGAAGGGAGTATATTTTTAACCAGATTTGAAGAAGAGACCTTCTATAAAAACGACTTAGCAATTTGAGCTATTGATTTTTGTGTATGATATTCATATCGTCATGGATATACAATCTTACTATGGTAGATATGCCCATAATCGCGGATAGGGCTGTGAGTGAACGTGAATCGTTCGATTCGACTCGAAAAGGTTCAGCTCGTGGCTTTTTACGCATTCGCAAACGTAAGACCAAACGTTAAGATTCAATGTTCGGCAAACTAGATCGAATGGTGCAAAATAGCAATAATAATTATTAGGATAATATTATATAAATAATATGAATTAAAGTTAACATATACTAATTAATAAGACTATTATTCGAAATTAACTACTACTTACTAAAATTACTACTAGAATAACATACTAATACTCATAGTTAGTGATGTTAAAGGATTGGATAATTCGGAACCCGTTTGTTATCAGATTCAGAAAATCCGGGTTCGTTACCCGCTTGTATCCTTATCGAGCAATACTCGAGTAATTTTTTTTACTCGATACCAGATTTGGAAAACCCGGGGCTGCTCAATTACCCGCTCGTTTATTTTTTATATTTATATTTATATAATATCTATACTATATATGATGTGGGAAGTCCAAAATTATTTGGTGAAGCCTAGAAAGTCATTTAGATTTTAGGCTATCCACATGGTATTATATTATATCGACACATGTCAACTATTTAATAATCAACTTAAAAAATAACTACTTACTTTTCGATACATGTCCACCTTTTAATAACCAACTCAATAAATGATCACTCATTGTAAAATAATTACTCCCTCCATCCCTATTTAATAGACCCGTTTTGACTTTTTAGGTCAAACTTCAAAAGTTTTGACCGTAAATTGTTATTAATCGATAAGAGATAAAAATAGTCATATGAAATCTTGTTAGATTCGCCTCGATACATATTTTTGAAATATCAAGTTCTTATAATTTTTAGACATATAAAATTAAAAATATTTACGTTTTAAATTGTGTCTCGGAGAACGTGAAAAAGTAAATGGGACTATTATTTAGGGATGGAGGGAGTATATTATTTTGCTGACATATAATATTTTTTTTAATTTAAAATTAAGATTATTATGATGCACAAGTGTGATTGTGCCAAAAATACTAGTATATGTTATACTTAAAGCTCGCGATAATGCCAGAGCAATTTTCATATCGCCAGAGCAAAATCATGCACAATTCCTTTTATACCCTTTTCATCAAATTATATTTTCATCGTAATTTCAATTCTTAATTATAAAATTTATTCATGTTTTCATTATTCAAATTGAAATCAAAGTATTATATCGTTGACAATCAGTATTATATCGTTAACAATCAGTATAACAATTATAAATCATATAATCAAAGGGCACAACATGAATTAAACATGATTTTGCTTTGGCATCTGGCATTATCGCTAGGTCATAATTAATTTCATTGACAAATAAAAGACTAATATTGAAAAGAATTTCCAGGGTTGCATTTCGACAATAAAGTCTTTCAGATAACTTAAAATATTTCTTTTTAAACAGAAATTTGGGGATAACCCGGCACCCGCGCGTTGTCGGGCTAAAAAAATCCGACTCGATACAGTCCTTATCGAATGATACGAGGGTAATAGGTTTTCTACCCGGCGCATTAGTACCGGATAATTACCCGACCCGGTAAAACTGAAATCCGACCGAGTAACCCGTTACCCGCTCGAACTCGGCTCGTTTGCAGCACTACAGTCATAAGTATTATTCTACATCATACTAAAAAGCAAGAAACAAGCACGTAGGACTTGAAGAACAAATGACATTTTGAGTTGTTAAGAATTGAAACAAGTTTATTTTGTGTAATTTTGTATTCCTCCGTTTCTAAATGATTGATACATTTAACTTTACATGGACAAACTTTAAAAACTTTGATCAATAATTCTCACTAACCAATAAGAAATAATATAGTTATATGATATCTTGTTAGATTCAAATATATATTTTTTAACTATCAACTTTTTATAATTTTTTCACATGTAGAATAGGAGATATTTATGTATGAAATCGTGTTTTGTTAATCATGAAAAGTCAAAATGTATCAATCATTTAGGGACGGAGGAAGTAATTATGAGAATGTACTTCATTCTCAAACTATCATTATTGTTGGCCTGTAATATTATTATTAGGATTTCATATCCACTTATTCTTATTTTTAATTTTAGAGACAAAAAATCGGATCGAATTGGACCTATTGTGCGAGTTCGTGCGGACCAAACTCAAATATAGATATATTTGGTATAATTCGATCCGTTTAAAGTCCTAATCGCGGATTGCGGATGATAGTTACCTTAAGAATTGTGGTTCTTACGCAATTTGTAACCCGTAGGCTTGCGAATGTGTAACTTTTTTTGGGTTTTGATTTTTTCACTCCATTAATTTATAATCACACTCCATTTTTAGTGTTAAATTATATTTATACCCTTACTATCAATTCTTGTATAATTATTGTACAACTTTTCATAATGAAATAAGGATTAAAAATAAAAATGTGGAGTGTGGTTAGTAGTGGATGGAGTGGAAAAATCAAAAGCCTTTTTTCTTAAGCTTTCAGCCCAGTTTATGGGAGGGTTGCGGGGTTGAGGTTGACCCATTTATAAAAGTAGAACTTTCTTTCAATAGTCTATTAACTACGATTTTTTAAATAGATTATTTTTAGACATGTTTTCGACGGATTTTCCAGCTGCTTTTGAAAACATTATTTACTACAATTAGAAAAAGTTATAAACTACCATGTATATCTTTACTCTTTAGCTGCAAAATCCCCACCGAAATGTCAAATTCGTTCTTTGTTAGGCTAATAGGTGACGAGTTCATAAATCTGCATAATAAATTAGCGTTAGATTATATTCACGTATAAATATAGGTGATGCTATATTATATGAACAAGAACAAATATTATCAATAATATATCTCTTCCTATATTTCTATACTATTTCTTTCCTTTACTAGTAAACCGTATCATGTCCAAAACAATTCCACTTAAGTATTACCGTTCTTCCTTCAAATTTCGACGGAGACCAAAATCAAGACCTTAGACTCAAAAACCAAAAATTATTAACCATTGGATCCCTAATGTTTCTTAAGTGACTTAGAGAAACAAAAAAGTGACCAAATGGGACATCTACTTAGAAGAGATCAAAATGCATCCGTTAGCCACTTATATAGACTCTTTGTGCATCCGTTTCATTTAGTAGAATCAAAGTGTGACAGTAACTCAATTAGTAGGGCCAAATCAGCAATTCTCTCTATTTTTTAATTACTTTTATATTTACATTATCAATCATTCAATGATATAATTTCATAATTATCATTTTACACTTTTAATATACTTTTTAACTATTTTTTGTTTATGTGAATAAGATTAAAGCGACGAATAAAAAAAAGAAAGAAGAATAATTACTTGTCATGGACTCATGGTTGCTATATAGGCATATGCTATATATAGGCATATAGCCACGTGTAACTTTGGTTTAAATTTTAATAAAATATAATGCAAATAGCGGTAACAACTAACAAACACCAAATCAAGGCTAATTTAATAGTGAGTGGCATGATTTACAATGAGAAAAATACAAGATCTCGACTTCAAGTTTATTTGTATTTAAAGAAAAAAAACAAAAACACAAAAGAAACATTATCACTAGAATTCTGAAAACAAAGGCATCAAATCACTATCAAAAATGAAAATATCAATTGGGAATTGTAGATGTCCCTAAATAGATTCCAAATTTTGAAATATTGTAGGGTAGTTATATGTGGATAAGATATCAAGATTTGGACGTGTACATTGTTTTCACAATCTAACGGCGACCAAACAACGGATTGAAGAAACAGCTCGACTCTCTGTCTCTCATTTTCATTATTTATTTTTAGTTATAAATTCCGTGCAAGCTTAATTTATTAATATTGAAATTATGAAATTTTTGAATGAATTTGTGCGTTAAGGGCACATTCTAGAAAATTCGTAATAATTATATGCTCATTCTCTAGACTTAACAATATGGATAACTTTGAGATGTCGAAGTGGTCGAGTTGATGGATCATGAAAATGCGAGCACAAATCAAACTCTTTTGCTCGACATTTCGGATCAGAAATAGGTATACACCCGTGGTAAGTATGGACCTCTAAAAATTACATATGAATGGCTTTACATAGACATCAAGATCAAGCTAATCGTATAAGTATTGAGGGAGATATGATGAGTTTCCAAAGATGATAGTTTGAGATGGTTAGACCATCCAATTGTATAGGACAAATATTTAATGCTACTTACACATTTAACCCACATTGCTAAGAATATGAAGGAGACCGCTAATTTCCTCTACAAAATGGCCTCAAGGTACCACGTATGGTCTTCAATCCTAATTCTAGTTTCACAAGTTATGACACATTATACTAATGTTGGGTGTTGGAATCTAATCGAATGGCGTGTTGCCCCTCTTTTTTTGTTACAACTTCTCTTTGAACCAAGCAAGCTCCGAAAGAAGAAGACTCAATTGGGTAACTATGAAATTTATGATTCATCAGGAGTAGTGTTGGTAAAGATACCCTCATATGTAGCTCAATTGGTAAATAACTAGAGTGTTGAGTATTATTAATCTCGTATTTTCACAATGTACATTCGACTCTCACAAATAAAGAATATTGGGTTAAAGTAGTTAAAGAAAGAAATTAAAAGTTCCAATTTTTAATCAATTAAAAAACATCCTACAATAATATATTGTGTACATATATTTCAAAAAAAATGGTTTGCATTGTGTTTATAACGATTTCACACTAATAAAAGAAGTCCATATGCTCATATTCTCATAAATGCATATCTTGATCAGTTATTTCATCATCCTAACTGGGTCCTCGAGATCTTCCATGGGATATTTTTTTATAAAGTATAGTATATCGGTTTATCAGTTATACAAATTTTTGTGTTTATCACAAAACTTTTTGTTGGAAAAAGTTCACTTAAAAGTGATTCGGAAAGGGTACATACGAGATTATATTGGAAGATAAAATGATGGCTACAAAAGAATAAGTATTACCAAGATGCTAGATTTTATATTATTTGAATGAGTAAATTATCAAAATAATTTTAGATAGTAACATAAGTTATATTTTGATCCTTAATAATAATAACATAGTACTTTGGTCCCTAATATACATGAGAAATCATATTTAATTTTCACGATACCATATGGTCCGTAAATTATGTATTTTCTAGTGAAAAGACAATACCGACTGCATAAAATACACAGTCAGATCCTTGGGACTATGGGTTGTAGAAACTAGAGTCGTGGAAATAAGTTTCACCCACAATGTTGCAGACTTGCACTTGATCCACAAACTAATGTTTCCGTCTGAATATAACAACAAAAATTGTGTTATTACAATTGTGTCACTATCAAAGACCAAAATGTAACAATTGTTTTCAATCGAAATCCAAAGTACTACTTTATCATTATTGAAGATCAAAATACAATTCTAGCCCACTATCCGAGACCGTCTTGGAAATTAACTCGAGTTAGAATGGTCCACAACAATTGAGAAGTACAGACAACATGTCTAAATAGTCTACCTAGCTTGAACTTGTGAGTCCTCTCCAATGTTCAAGACAGCTGCTAATTTAAGAGTGTGAATATAACAACTTAATTTCACTACCACAGTGTTAGGTTGTTGTGAAGTAGTACTCATGCATCCTAAAATGAAAAGAAAAAGCATTTGTACAATCATAATAATGCATCTGAATCTTTGCTTTTTACAATTTTGATGACTCATAAAAATGTGCAAGAAGATTAGAGTAGATTTGTGAAAATGACATTTGATAACCTAACATTCCCTATTTCCTTGCATGCTTTAAGCTACTGTCTCAAACAACTAATAATTTTTATACAGACATAAGCAATAATTTTGTAATAAAAAATTAGTTTTAATCTAACTCAAGTTAATCATTAAGTTACAAGTAGACAAGTAGTTATATGTCATTATTAAGTATAGAGATTGGGTCACCAATTACTCCATAATTTGAGAAGTTGGGGACTCAATTGTCATGTAATATAGGGCCACTGATGGGAGTGGTTGATTTAACATGTGTTTACCAACTTGACTCTTCTCAAGATATTTAAAATGATTTCAGTGTTAAAATATCTTTAGGTAGATATTTTTTTATAATACTGTTATTAGTGCAATAAACTTTAGGTAGATATTCATTACTGTCTCTATTAAAGTAAATGCTCTTGGGAATATGGTCGATATAAACGAATGATAAGAACGAGTGTTGCGTTTGAAGGTATGTACGACATTTCACATAATTAACGTGGAACTGATTCGTAGATTACTACATTCCGAATACATTTTTTGATATTTGTTCCGTGGTGACAGATTTAGTATAGTAATTAGACACCGCGTCTATTCCTTATAACAGTAGAGTTTGATTGTTCGAATGAACTAACTACGTAGCAAAGAAATCCCTGCAAGATGCTCATTAATACATCAAGTAGGAAACTTTGGGCTCCTTAACTACATCAGGGATGGCTGGGCTGGAAATTGAATCTGGTCTCAATTTGGTCGAAAGGGTACGCCATGTCACGCATGATGTTGGCATTTTGAGTGTAACAAAGATGAGACAAATTACAGGTATTATAGGATATCATCTTCACCTTGTCGGGGAGGTTTGGTGAAGGAGAAATCATTTTCATCTTTCTCTTCTTTGCGACTTTGCATAATGAGTTCTGTTTCTGGGCCATCTTGATCAACTTTTATAATGACGTTCGGGTTTAAAGGTTCAAGTGGACAGTGATCATAGTTTTCCAAGTCAGAAGGGGAATGCTCCTTGTACTCGAATGTACGTGTAGAATGCCCGGTTGATCTGAAACGACGCAGGGCAAGTGCTGTAGGTCGCAATGGTGATCCCAGTGAAGATGCTGCAGGAGTCGCATCAACAAGAGGACCGTCAGATGACCTTTCTCCCTCCTCTTGTCTATTCTTGGCAGCCATATGCCATTTCTTGATTGCTTTTGATGTTTGCTCGTCAAAAATAGTTTTCTTCATGTGAGATCCCATCTGTGAAACCATGACAGATATTAGGCAATAGCTCAACGAATTTACAAATACAACAAAACTCAGCTTGGTACAAGTATTTATGATCGAAAACGCTTCTCAGAATTAATAATAGAGATACTGGTACCTGAGCCATAAGGGCATAAAGTGGAAGGGTGATGTAGCTGCACAAAACTAGCACTCCAACACTGTGAAACAGCATACAAATTTAAAGCCTATTAGTTCAATTTTTTCGAAGGTGAACATCGTACATTTTTTCAATCAAAATATACTTGAACATAAGCGTACCCTAAAGCAAGTTTTGCTATGAGAAGTCTACCATCATCATGAAAACAAGAATGTATACCATACTCATACTGCATAATGCATATAAAGAAGTTATTAAAAAGTTGCATCCACAAAACACATGAACGTGAAGATCATGAAACAGAGGCAAAATGGTTATTACCCATATCCACAAGAAGTAGGTTATTTGGAAAGCATTCTGCAAGACGAAAAGACAATGGCCAGTAAGTCACAGCAAAAGTGAAAAATCAAGACTCTGGGCTTTTGCCTGATAGATGGCTCATAGAGAAATAAATTTGATTTAGGACACATTTAGCCAATTAAATTAAGCTAAGAAGAGACTACCTTTCCTCATTCAAACTATGCACAAGTGAAAATAAATAATTTCTTCAAACGAGTAATAGAAGATACAGTGAATATTGTAACGAAAATTTGAACCTTCAAACTGAAGGCACAGAATTGAACAGCTTTTATACAGTATATGGTTAGAGATAAATTTTGAGGTCCATTACTGAATCATACCTGAAATAGAGCAAAGTGAATAAGATGCAGAACTAACTGAGGCCGACCAAACCAAAAATATTTGTCAGAGCCTTGTACAAGAGCCATTCCTTGTACTACGGCATGTCTTTCTGTGATCTCAACCGCCATTCTTGCCATAATGGCCTGTAGCTTCGTCCCGACTAGTAAGATAATCTGGTAGGAGATAAATATCAGAACCCTCTGTCTCTCTTAATTATCAGTAAATATCATATAGTCTATGAAGATCCTTACAATTACGGGAACTAGAGAGGCCCAAAATAAAGCATGCCATCCTACATTGAGTAGAACCTCATATTGGTTTTGTCATCATTGCAAATATAGTAAATAAACTAACTGAATACAGATTCTTCAGTAGTAACTAGGAACTTACCACTAATGTTAATAAGCAAGTAGACCACAAATGACGCCCATAGCACTGGACTGTGCAGGTATTGAGAAGAAAAATAATTAACATTAATCTCCTAAACTCGGTTGACTGATTAAGAAAAGAAACAACGTTTAAGTACGATTACAGCTAGAAAGAGTAAGCAAATTGCCTGACTCCAACAACTTTCTTGAAGTCGTCTTCCAATGATCTCTTGATGTACTTTTGGAAGTTAAATCGACTTCCTTGAGCTACATGGTCCTGTTAAACAAGAGCCTTTATAATTCATCAACCACCAATTGAGTTGTATGATATTATTTATCGTTCTATATACAGGCCAGGTTAGTTGATTACTCACACTGATGAATCCATTACGTAGGGTCAAATAGTCGGACTTATGGACAGACCTATAAAATTGCCTGAAGAAACATCCCTGCAAGACGTGCACTTCAAAATCAATACCCAGTTTTTATTACTCAAGTCTCAAATCCATGGCTAGGTTGATCAATAATGGAAACTACGGAAGTTTGTACAGTATATAACAACATATAACAATATGCAAATTGGGTTGCACTATATAATGACAACAAATTTATTTTATACATCTGAATTATAGTATAGGAATTACTGCTCCAACGAGGATATTCCTGAAGTGTAGAATGGTAAAGGAGCACTTACATTTAAGCATTCCATAGAATAAAATAAATGTTAGACAATTAGTAACCATTTAAGTATGTCGAACTTCGAAGCTGATATAAAATAAATCATGACTAAGAAGGATGATTCTGTAATATCTTACGATATAAAAGAAAATAGGTATTCTGGTCCAGAAGCTAGTGTGTCCTTTCACAAAGGATGTCTGATGGGTAAGCCTGAATCTTGAAGGATCTGCATTCTCAGTTGATAAGAAAAAATCAGTCTAAAATAATAATCTTCAAAAGAGATTGAAAAAGGAGGCATTATAAGCTCGAATTGCTTTTCTAATGCCATCGTATACCATTGGAGAATGCATATTGGTGTGATGAAGTGCCCTTCTCCCACTCCTTCCAGCCACGTGTCTGGAAGTATTTTTTCAGTGCGAAATATAAATTGGTTAGAGCAAAGGAACACATTCAGTAATGTGTTCCTAATCAGTTAAACAATAGATCAACGTCTAAAACATTAAGCGATAGGTACAAATGCACGTTAAGCAGGTTGTGGAAAGGGTAGCTAATTCTGATTTAGTCTTGCGTCTTCTTATTATGTCACAAGGCTTTGCATTCATACAATATAGAAATTATCAAGCAACACTAACGTTCGAATCACACATTTAACACTGCAACAATAGCCTTTATTTATGAAGACAAACTAGCGATGGAAAGGAAGCATAAGCAGTGACACTTCCATTATCTCTAGAGTGCATCAGCTGGTTAAATGGCGAAAAGAAGATCAATCAAAACACAAGAAACATGGCGGATTTGAACATGTTTACCTTTAGTCTTCCGAGAGCCATAGTAATCGCACTATATAGCACATGAATGACTGCCAAAAAGAATATCAGAATGTGTATTTGATGGAGCCCATCAACAGAAATAAGTGCTACCTGCCCCTGTTATCAAAGACGGATTAATTGATTAGAAACATCAGTTTTCGTGTAAATAGAAAAACACTTGAATGCATATATAGAGCCTCTACTATCAAACTAAACTGGTCATATGGTAACAAAATGCAACTCTGAGAGCTTTCAACCGCAAATATATCAACTTCATTTACAAAATGTTTTCAATGTTAAATCTAGAATAAATCGAGGCATATAGTAAATAGGCAATTTATGAGGATGCGGAAGATACAAAAAAATACTTCTATGATATAAATGATCAGCAATACTATATAGCTGGTGTAATACATAGGATATAAATACATTTGGCGCTAGTAAGTAGTTATTATCAAAGAGAACAATGCAAATTTGCCCAATAAACGATATAAGCAACAATGAAACAAAAGTTGTTTGGAAGGTACTTATTTAGGAGACTGAGCTAGTTATCAGGTATATTTTAGTAAGCATACCTCTTTGCACGTTTTATGTCCAATATTAGAAAGGCTTCGGCGTTCATATTCTTGTAACTTCCTGCTATGTTCCTCTAGCTTGGGGTCTCTAGTGCTAGCCGAAGCACATGGCAGCATTCGGTTACCAACCTTTTCAGATACGCAGATTCTAGCAATGTACGTCTGACTGAATACCAGTGTAAGGGAAATGAAACCGAGGGTCATCAACTCTGTTAAAGATCAGATCAATTTCACCAATAGAAACATTTTATCCTTGCAAAGATAAGACACGTCTATGGAACACATTTCACCTGTTTTGAGCTTCTCTAAAGCTTCAAAAAGAGCTTTCTTGTCCCGGGAGGTTAACCACTGGATTAAAATATATTCACATTAGAATCGTCACAGCGATCACATCATTTGGATTTTCTAATCAGAAACCTTGTTTATATTATCGATCTCAAAGTGCAAACAAATTTCTGACTAGAGGTGGTCAAGTTCGATTCTGCATCATAACTATGTCTTCTGATGTGCTCAATGACTAACTTCAAATAGTCAAGGAAAACTCATTTGTCGTCATATGAGATAACATATACAAAAATACAAATAGGGCAATAGCTTACCAATCTGCAATTTTTTCGACGCAGTGAGATGTCATAAACTATGATCCATATCTGACAAAGTTTAAGCAAATAAACTACTCGCACCATCCCATTTAATTGGTTGGTGTTTAACTACAAAATTGAACATCCATATTCAAATCAATAATTCATCTATAACTTGAAGGTTTAATAAATAGTTTCTTACTATTACTAACTAAACACACCAAATACTTAGATATTTGCACATAAAAAAAGATGTTTGATCAATAATATAGGATAAAAATTGATTTTTTACCCGATTAGTTAAACCTGCCAGTTAAATTGATTTTCATGTAGTATAATATTTGAAACAAACTCCATATAGAACACACAAGAACACAAAAACCCCAGAAACAAAAAAACAAAAAAAGACATAATAATGATAAAACGTGGGGCTTTATCAACAAAAACATAATTACAATAACAACAAAATGAAGAAGCCCAACATGCCAGAAACCAAAAATCAAAATACTCCGTATAATACATACATCACCTATTGAACATCAGTACATGAATACAGAAGGGAAACCCTTTCCAATCAAAACAAACCCAACAAAGAATACAAACTTAGTCGGGATCCTCTGTTACACTTTGTCACATGATTGTTACCCGTGTTTTATTTTTTATTTTTTAAATTAACTTTTAAAACCAACAATACACATGTCATGATATTAACGAAAAAAGTGACACGAAGTATAATACAGTATAGGATCTCTTCCTACAAAAAAAAACATTGTACTAAGTTTAAGGTAACTTACTGTTCCAACTCTGTGCAGAAGTTTCTCAAGTGCAATAGAAATTAATATGATAATTGCACAAACAGCAGCAACTGCCCATGTAGGTGTCTGATCAAGTTGCCTAGAACTTCCACTACCTCCTTCATGATCTTCTGCCATTTTTTTTCTTCTTCAATAAAAAATCTTGCAAGTTATGAGCTTCATGTGAACTGTCTCAAGATTAACTTGTACAAAAGTATATACGAAGGAAGATTCATATTCATATGCATCATATGCTTTTGCAGTACAATTGGAAAGAAAAAGGAGTAATGGTCCTAGTAAACTGGGTGGCTACAGGACATTGAAGAGACATTTAGTTACGTAGACGTAGGCATGTAAAACCACCTCAGCGGTTCAATTCGGTTTCCATTCGAGGTCTCAAGTTCAGTTCAATGTAATTCGAACCGAGTTCAAATCACATCTTTAGGTGCGATTGAATTCGAACCACATTTTTGTTCAATAAGGACCAGTACACATATCACATATGGTTGGAAGCTAGGACACCATATACTCATATAGTACAGACATTTAGAAGGTCTCCATTGAGTAGTTGCTTCTCCAATTAATTCTGCCTTTAGAGTTTGGTCCTCAATCTGTATTTATATCAAACCAGAGGAAAATAAAATATTTCAATTTGAGATCATGTTAAAAAAATACTAGGGAAAATGAATTATTGTACTAATTGACTTAACTTTGTCCATGAAGTGACGTTTTTTTTTTACTCAAACGATATGAACATGTCGTATCATTCACTCTTAACTACTTAGATGTTTTAGTTCTAAACAGTACATATTGTTCAAAATTTTATTACTCCATAGCAACTAAAATTTTGACTATTCAAAACCTAAAGTTTAGATCAAAGAAATTATATGCAGTACACTTGTCATTTAGACCAAAGAAATACATGCAAGATCATTAATGTATAGTACATCAAGCACAATACTTGTAACTGCTTCATTTCCAAATCTGGGGGTGCCTACAAACATGGATATTAACAAGATGAACCTGGTGAGAAATTGCATAATATATTACACATAATTATCAAGTCTGATCCACAAGCAGCAAGACTATTTTCAAGCACAGCCTTTGTTCTTACAGAAGGCGGCTATCGCCTACAATGCTGACTGATGCTCTTCCAAATCAAGTGAAAAGTTCATTCGCTTTGCAAACAGTTCCTACCTGACACATTCTCTAGTCCCTTCCAGAGGTTTTGATGCCGACTCAAAAAGAATCCTCTGCGTATTCTGATATTTATATTGAATGCTATCTTTACGTGAATGGTACAAGGCGATCAGACAATATGCTTGTACTTAACCAATAACCATTCACGTAGTAATGTGATGATTTTCTATGCTGTAGGGAAGTTTTCCAGTTTGAAGTGAAAGAAAGAATACTATACGGATTACACATACAGCTGTGCGATTTTATCTTCACCTTAGGTGGCAGGCTTAGTGAAGGAGAAATCCTTTTCATCTGTGTACTCTTCTTTTTGAGTTGGCATAACCAGTTCTGTTTCCAACCCATCATTATCAACTCTTATCATGAAGTTTGCATTTAATGGTGCATGAGATGACGGGTCATCATCTTCCATGTCAGAAGTGGCATGCTCCTCCTCATAGTGGAAAGAACGTGTAGAGTGTCCAGTCGTCTTGTAACGATGCAAGGCAGGTCCTGTAGGGTGCAATGGTGATCCAAGTGAAGAAGCTGTAGTGCTTGCATCCCCAAGAGTACGCATCGGTGACCTTCCTCCGTTCCCTTGTTTCTTCTTGACTGCCATATGCCATTTCTTGAGGGCTTTGGATGTTTGCTCGTCAAAGATACTCTTCTTCATGTTTGATCCCATCTGTGAAACAATGACTAAGATATTACGCAGTAGCTCAATGAATTCTGCATTGTGCATTGCATTACATATAGTGTAGATAACAAAGCTTGCTTGGCAAACTATTTTGACTAAAGAATGTTTCGGAGTAGAGAAGAATCGATACCTGAGTAATAAGGGCATACAGTGGAAGTGTGATGTAGCTGCACAAAACTAGCATCCCAACACTGCATACCGAATTTCAAGCCTATTAGTTCAATTTTAGTGGAGTTTTCTATAATCCATGGAATATACAATATCATTTCCAGCTAAAACTCTGACAAGCAAAAGCATACCCTATAGTTAGTTTTGCTATGAGTAATCTGGGGTCATCGTGAAAACATGAATTCAGCCCATATTCATACTGCAGAAAGAGAAGTTATTAGTATTTACATTAACAAAACATGTGAAAGTGAAAGCTGTTGAACCAAAGAGAGCACTTGTTATTACCCATATCCACAAGAAGTAGGTTATTTGGAAAGCATTCTGCAAGATAACAAGGTAATGTCAAGTCAAAGAAAGAGTGAATATTAAATGTCGGCAATGCCTGTATGATCTATATGACTCAGATAATTAGAACATGTCTTTCACTTGGCAAAAAGTACTTGATATTGACCAATTATAAGTATTGATCAGAACACTAAACAATGAATATCATTAAATTATTTCCTGAAGCAACTTTAATATCTAAAAAGGGAGATTCGGTTGTTAGATGTTAACTTTCTCAGTGCAAATCTTGAATATGCAAAAATGGATATAGTATGATACTTACACAGAGTAATTACAGACTCGGAGAGAACATGGAAATAGAAATTATCCACAAACAAAAAGCTAATGTAATTTATCATCTATTTAGTATATGGAGAAACACAATTTCTGAGGTTCATTATTGGAACAAAAAAAAAAGCCATCTTACCTGGAATAGAGCGAAGTGAATAAGATGCAAAACTAACTGAGGCCGACCAAACCAAAAATACTTGTCTGAGCCTTGTACAAGAGGAATCCCCTGAACTACAGCATGTCTTTCCGTGATCTCAACAGCCATTCTTGTCAAAATGGCCTGAAGCTTTGTCCCAACCAATAAGATTATCTGGAAAGAGTTTTGGAATTCAGAACTATTTCATCTTTGAGATGTCGGTAGATACTTTACAGTCATGGAAAATCCTTACCATTACTGGAATTAGAGATGCCCAAAATAACGCATGCCATCCTAAGTTGATAATACATGAAATTGGTCATGCCATCATCAATGATATAGAAATGAAATAATTAAATGGATATGCAGTTTTTCCTATAGTAACTAATAAGGACTCACCATTAATGTTAATAAGCAAGTAAACCACAAATGATGCCCATAGCACTGGACTGTGCAAGTATTAAGAAGATAAAGGATTAACCGAATCTCCCAAAAAGTTGAATGACTAATCAATAACAGATATGTTAGTGTGTAAAGTAAGAGTTGAGATAGTTGGTGTATGCAATTACCTGACTCCGACAACTGTCTTGAAGTCGTCCTCCAATGATCTTTTTATGTATTTTTGGAAGTTAAATTTACTTCCTGGAGCTAAATGGACCTATTAAGTGAGCACATCTGTCAATTATGAGTCACTAGCTACATTACAGATTTTAATTAGAATTTTATACACAAACCAGATTAGTAGATAACTCACGCTAATGAATCCATTTCGTAGTGTCAGATAGTCGGACCTATTGACAGACCTGAAAAATTGCCTGAAGAAACATCCCTGAAAAAGATTCAGATTTGGGTAAGCACATAGATTTACTAATCACTCTGATTTTCATTTTAGGGTTGACCAATCAATTGAAATGATGTCATCATGGACTTTAAATTAGTCTTAATCTAACTTTTTTCCTAATATACTCAAAGGACTACAGTCTAGGATTTGCTGTTTCAGCAAGGAGTACATAATTCATAAGATAGTGAGCTCTTCATGCAAACTTCCAACATATTATATTTCCTCTTTGTAAAACACGTAGTAAGAAGCACATGCTTTTTCGCAATTTATTGAGTACAGTACTTGTTATAAACATTCTGACTACGTTTAACTATTTTTTCAGCTAATCATTACTAGGTAGAATGATTTATAAAGAGACCGCTGTAGCCTTCTAGGAGTCAGGGAAATAAATCTTACTATATAGAAGAAAATAGGTATTTTGGTCCAAAAGCTTGTATGTGCTTTCACAAAGGATGTCTCGTGGGTAAGTCTGAATCTTGAAGGATCTACATATTCAGTAGATAAGAGAAATCAGTTGTAAATTATAATATTGAAAATAGATATAAAAAGAGGACATTATTAGCTCAAATTAGTTATTAATGCCGTCATATACTACCATTGGAAAATTCATAATAATGTGACGAAGTCTCCTTTTCCCACTCCTTCCAGCCACGTATCTGTAAGCAAGTTGCAGCACGGAACCATCAGTTTATTAGAGAGAATGAATATGCTCAGAATCTTTAATCAGACAAACAATAGGCCAAGGGACTAAAAATTTAGCCATGACTACAAATGTACCGAATTCAGCATTTTGAAAACTTTAAGCTAAATCTGATGTACTCTCATAGTTTCTTAGTATGTTTAGGCTCCACACTAGTAAACTAAACAAAAACCAGGCAATACAAAGTTTTGCAACACAGACTCAACTCTAGAACAGTAACCTTGAACAATTTATGAAAGAAAACCAGCAACAAAGACTGAACTCCAATATCAGAAGGGATTCGCAGTGACATATCCCATTATCTTCACAATTCGAAGGTGCACTTCTTTATGTGGCAGAGCATACATGTATGTGCTCAGGCCTTATAACTGCTCGAATACATTTTCCCATTAGAAATAATGATTAAAGGTCAAACATGAAACCATCTCTTTGGTTTCACACCTTCATAAATTGATAACCAACTGTTAGATGGGGAAAAGAACATTTATATGCTTTTACCAAGACAATGATAATTATGCTTCATGATGAGGAATACACATAAATTAACAGCAAATCAGAATAAAAACAAAGAGTTATCAAATACTGTAGAAAAGTATCACAATTGACCTTTAGTCTCCCGAGAGCCATAGTGATGGCACTATATGCCACATGAATGACTGCCAAAAAGAATATGAGAATGTGTATTTGATGTAATCCGTCAACAGAAATAAGTACCACGTTCCCCTGTTATCAGAGAGCGATTAGTTTGATGTAGACTCAGAATAATTACAGTAACCGGATAAATAATCAAATACTATATGAAGTTGTCACTACTAAACTAAACTCGTGACATAGAGAAGCAGAAACGTGGAATACAGAGACCTTCAGACCTCAAATATTAACTTCATCTACATCGCATATCTTTCAGTTGTCATGTATGAGCCTATTACGACATTGTTATGACAAACAAAGGAACCAAAAGACAGCCTATGTCTTATAGAATGTATATATACTACAACCTCATAAATAACATACCCCGCAACTGATATAGATTTGTTATATCTGGACGAAAACATTTAATAAGTAATTATATTTGTTGAAATGAAATATCTCAAATAATCAAGGGGAAGAGATCCTTAAAGTTTATATGTCACTGGTAAATAGTCGCTACCTAAAGCAACCTTAGAACAATATCTATATGGTAAATAGTTATTTGTCAGACAAAAGGAGCTATTAGTTATAGCTTACTACAAGGTCTACTAAGCATACCTCTTTGCACCCTTGCTGTCCAATATCAGCAAGGTTCCGGTGATCTAGTAACTTCCTACGATGTTCCTCTTGCTTGTCATCATTCTTGCTATGCGAAGCACATGGCAGCATATGACTAGCAACGTCTTCAGATATGCATATTCGAGAAATGTAGTACTGACAGAATACCAACGTCAGGGAAATGAAACCGAGGGTCATCAACTCTGTCAAATACCATACCAAAGTCAGCAAAATCACTCTGTTTTGTCCAGCATCAGAGAAGGCAATGGAACAAATGCTCACCTGTTTTGAGCTTCTCTAACGCTTCAAAAAGAGCTTTCTTATGCCGGGATGTTAACCACTGAATTAAAGTAAATCACATGAGAATTATCTCAATCATCCACACATAATTCAGATTCTCTATAGTAAACATTAGTTCATAGTCAGTATCAAAACACCAAGAGATTACATTTCTGGATAGAGGTTGTATACTGGAAGGTTGCATTTTTTCACATTCATTCATACCTAAGTCAGCATTATGAATATTATGAAACAACAGTAGCAAGAAAATTCCATCTGACTCATATGAGTTAAAGTATACAAATAATCCAATTGGTTCCTGATTTAACAATTACCCAAAGTCTTAAAGTCATCACATTTCAAATCAATTTTAATTGGCGTTTTCAAGATCAAATTATGAAAAAGTAGTTACAATAATATTTTCGAAAATTAATCAAATGACTTCGTATTTTGTATTAAAATGAACTTCACACTTATCATGTAATTTATAGTCAAACATTCCTTACGGAATAAAAAAACGTCAATTAAAATGAATTATAACAAAATCCCACCCAAACCCTCCTACCATCCCCCAACACTACCCAAACCCCAAAAAAACAAATCTATTCAAGAAAGTGGCAACCTAGCAGTAATCCGTACAGACCCCAATTATAATAACAGGAAAAATGAGAACCCAATCAACCCAAATCATTAAAAGGGTATACACTTGTAAGCATTTTCCATAAACATAAAAGGGAAGCCTTTTACAAGCAAAACAAAACAACCCCTGTACAAAATATAACCAACAGAAGCATAAACTCAGACAACATTTACTGTAAAAGTTACTGCTCCAATTATTTATAGTTAACACCCTCAATTATCTTTTATTTTGTATACAAATAAAATAAATTGGAAATCATGATATTATATTATTCTAATTTTTCAACACAGCTAAATAATCCATGTTTGACAGAAAACAAATAAAAAAAGTGAATTAAATTTGAGGTTGTAGTTAGTTTGGTGAACTTACTGAGCCAACTTTATGCAGAACTTTTTCAAGTGCAATAGAAATAATAATTATGACAGCACAAACACCAGCAACTGCCCATGTTGGTGTCTGGTCAAGTTGTCTTGAAGCTCCACTTCCACCTGCTTCCACTGCCATATGTTTTTCTTCTCCAATCCAAGAAACCAACTAAAAGTTGGAGAAAAACTGAAAAGTATCGTATATAATCTTGCAAATTATGGAATCTTTGTATAGAACTGAGAAGTATATGAGGTTGCCTTTAGAAAAAGATGGTATAAAATTTCATAATATTTATGTCTTTATGTACATTTGGTAAGAAAATAGAGGTCCGCGTAAAGCTGGATATGGCTTGTCTCAAAAAAGACATTTAATAGTTTTATAAATAAAATATACTACTATATCATGGGACTTGGGATTTGGGAATAGGTTGGTGATTTCAAATTTTCAATATTAATTACCTACATTGGACGGTGAAATTAGTGAAGTATGTGGTCTTATGATTAAAATATGGTTTGAAGATAGTTTGATTATACATGTTTGTCATCACGTTACTTTTTAATTACGTATATTTTCATTTTGCTTTATTTGGTCACACATACTTATAAAAGTTGTTTTAGTTATTACTGTCGACAAAATGTTAGTTAAATTTTGAAATGTAAAACATGTGACATTGTAATTTTGTTCAACTTGTAAGACACTCTCATGAACATCACATATTATAAATTTTTCATGTTTAACTTAAATTTTGATGGCAGTAGTAACAAAGGCCACTTTTGTAAATATGTGACCAAATAGGAAAAAATGAAACATGTGCTATCAAACGTACCATTAACCCATTAAAATATCATCAGTTCGATTTTGTCATTAAAATCATTATGTTTAGGCCGATATTTATTCAGAATACTTGATAAGTAGTGATTATTGGTCCCATTACATAAGTATTAGTTATTTGTGTTTCTTTCTTTTAATTTGTTTATTTTTGATTTTCTCACTTTAGTGAATGGTAAGTTTAGTGATGTAATTATTGATATGATTGCTTTAAATTAATGGTTTATTTTGTTTGAATCCAGCAGTAGGTGTAGCATATTATTACAATTTTAGAAAATCACACCGATTGTTAAAATTAGTAAATAAATAAAGTGGGACTTGAAAGTTGAAACTTCTAAAACAAGAGAAAGAACTTAATTACGTAACCTTAGTAAGTAGGTAATTTAACTCGGTCTATTTTATATCTTTATAAAAAAAAATGGGTTCTACACAAATATTAGAAAAAACTTTATCGCTATGTGCTATTCTTTGCACCGCTTCAAATTATTCTTACACCGTTTAAGACAATTATACCCTTGATATATAATGTACACTTAAAGAAATAAAAATTCATTTTGATGAATACAAAATACACCATCTACCAAAATTCTCTCAAAACCCTAACCTCCATCTTCATCATCCTCCATCTTCATCTCTTTGTGAAAAATCACCATCTACCAAAATTCTCTCAAAACTCTAACCTCCATCTTCATCAGCCTCCATCTTCATCTACCAAATTTTGTCACGAAGAGAAAGAAAAACTCTAGCCAAATTTCTTCTTCCATCGTCACCAAGAAACCGTCCCAAACCGAAGATTTGACGGTTCCGGCACCATCTCCATCTCCTCCAGGACGGAAGAAGCCGGATGCATTTTATAAGGTACTATAAGGACGACTTGATACTATTTGAATTGCTATGGTCAAGAGCCGTTTGGGTAATTTTATTTCTTTATGCTACAAAAATTCAAGAAAACTACAACTGATACAGTTAATGAATTGATTAATACAATTGATAAGTAATGAGCGTGTGTTTGTTGTTACACAAGGTTTCAGCCGAGCTAAAAACATTAAATTTGCAATTAGATATTCCATTTCTCACATTTTGGTTAATACATAGTACAATTAATTATTTGAAAAGGTCAATTTTTAACGAAATAGAGCAGTTTGACATATATTCCATTTCTCACATTTTGGCACACTTCACCGAATGATTCCTCGTATCTATTTGGTGTTTTCTTTTGTTTCTTTTCTAGTCTTATGAGCATGAATAAAATAAATCGTTGCCTCCGAAGTGAAATGACTGGAGATGATGTGGGGTGTTCTCTTTTCTTACATCTTGTTGTTCGGTGATTGAATATTAGACATGTGAGTTACGAGAAGTAGTGCTAGTAGATCATGGAAATGTTACTAACTTACAAGGAATACAAACTAGTGTACCAATGAACTCTTCTTTTTCCGTTAATGAATTGATTAATAGTTTGGCAGGAGGTGTTTGTGTATGTTGTAAGCACTCCAAGTTGGCCTTGTTTGTGTTGTGTATGTTGTAAGCACTCCTAATACGTGTTAATAGTGTCCTACCTATTCAAACTCTTTACCATCGGAGTCGTCCGTAACTTCTTCAAGTTCATCTTTATCCTCTGTGGAGGTAAATTTTGAACGTCAATTAGTGATTTGATGTATTTAGTTTAGAAGTAACTTACTACATATTATTTTTGTGTTTTTTGACAGATGGCAAGGTTGCGAGAGTTACTATATTCGTCGTGAAGATAGAGACCACCTGGTGGATTTGAGGATAATGATATGTACCATTTCGTCGTTGACGAGTATATCAAGCTAATTACTAATAGTTGATGGTCCTTATTTTTATGTACTTATGACTGAATGTGCTTTTGTATAACATCAAAATAGAATGTGCATTTACCACACATGACTGTGTGACTGAATGTGCATGCAGTGAATATGACTGTGTGACTGAATGTGCATGCAGTGAATATGACTGTGTGACTGAATGTGGTTTTGTAATCACCATCTTATCTAGTACATTTATCACATATGTATGTGTGATTGAATGTGCATGCAACGAATATGCTCTCAAACCCAACACAAAATACATTGTACATGCCTATGATACATACATGACCATGTAGCACATATGACCATTGAGTGGCTCGGTTCACTTAGTAACACTAGTACTTTGTAATCGCCATCTTAAAACATGTTATAACATAATTAAATACTCGAGAAGTAATAATACATGGAGCACATATGGCCATGTACCACATATGACCATGTAGATAAAAGTGCATGCTCTAAATATGCCATGTTTCGAGCAACGCATGAATCACATATGCACTTGTGTTATAATGATTTTATTTTATTTTTAACGAGTGAATATAATTGTCTTTTAAAATTTATTTTTAAAGGTAAAATTACTAAACCATTTTAGTAATCTTCATTAAATATTATATGACTCCATGTAATCGAATCACATAATTGATAAATCACATATTATTTGGCGGTGATCTTAGTTCTTTTTATTTTATGGACTAGTTATTAATTACCGTTTGATTTTCATTGAGTGGCTCGGTTCATTTAGTAACACTAGTACTTTGTAATCGCCATCTTAAAACATGTTATAACATAATTAAATACTCGAGAAGTAATAATACATGAAGCACATATGACCATGTACCACATATGACCATGTAGATAAAAGTGCATGCTCTAAATATGTCATGTTTCCAACAACGCATGAATCACACATGCACTTGTGTTATAATGATTTTATTTTATTTTTAACGAGTGAATATAATTGTCTTTTAAACTTTATTTTTAAAGGTAAAGTTGCTAAACTATTTTAGTAATCTTCATTAAATATTATATGACTCCATGTAATCGAATCACATAATTGATAAATCACATATTATTTGGCGGTGATCCTAGTTCTTTTTATTTTATGGACTAGTTATTGATTACCGGTTGATTTTCATTGAGTGGCTTGGTTCACTTAGTAACACTAGTACTTTATAATCACCACCTTAGAACATGTTATAACATAATTAAATACAATCCTCCATCACTCGAGAAGTAATAATACATAGAGCACATATGACCATGTACCACATATGACCATATAACAAAAGATGCATTCTGTGAATATGCCCTTCTATCCGAGACAACATTCAATATACATGGCTAGTTTATGTTTATGCTCTTCAAAAATTATCTTTTATTTTTTACAAGTGAAAAAAATAGATTCTTTTCAAATTCATAGTGTGCATGTGACGAACATGAAAGGTGTCGTAGTTGTGCATACGAGTTAGATGCACTGAATTTCAAACTAGCATACGCGATACATGCGCCTTGCAAACCAGACTTCATAACATAAACCAGACTTCATAACTGAACAGTAGGTCTAGACTTCATAAAAAAAACTTTGAGTCTCTACATTTGAAAACTAGTTATACAATCGAAATTGGAGTTTTGGGAATTGAAATGGACAATCTATCCTCTTACAGTCCAGCGTATCAGCTCTTGGTCTACCCGATCTCTCACATTGGATCTGTAATCTCCCTAGTCGATTATGAGTAGGTGTAGTTGAATGTCCGGTAACCAAGAACATATTCAGAGGTGTTGCAACTTTTCTTATCCATTCCAAAACTCTTTCTCTAGATTCGAATGTTTTGTTTGTCGTGAAATGACGCCAATAGTCTTCCCATTCATCCTACATAAAAGAATATGGATGTTATACTTCAAAAATTTACATATTTAAACAGGAACATGGGCATATATGACATATGCCTAAATAAATAAGTGGCATACGAAAGGAATGCAACTGGTTAATCTTGAGCATATATGACATATGGTTGTATAATTAAGGTGCATATACAAAATATGCCACTTTTAATGAGGCATTGTAACTTTAAGTGAGTCTACCGAAACAAACATATGCGTCACATGCCAACTTGAAAGAGAGCATATGATCAATATGCTCCCCTATTTTTCCTGACATACATGGGATATGCACGACGTTGCTACGGAATCGAAATTTTTTCAATTTTATCACTACCTCATACTACAAAAAATTACATATCCTTCCATTATTGCAAGACTTATGGACAACAAAACTTATACTTGCTATTATACTTCACAATAGGTTGTAATCGACATAATAATCATGGGTAATATAGTTGAATTTATTAAGAATCAATAAAAATTAGTTACCGGATTATCAAAATTAAGGTTCGGATCTTCACAATAGGTTGTTCCTTTGTCACCATATTGTAAGGGTTCATCAATACCCATATTAAATGTTTTGCAAAAAAGTATCTTTTTTGAAGTTTGTGTGAAAAAGTTTTTTTTAAATTTGAGAAGATATTTTTTGAGGAGTGTATAGAGAGGATTGATGAGAGAAAGTTGATTCCAAAGAGAAATTAGTAGAAAAATGAGTCAACTAGCCTTTAGTTAGCCCTTATATATTAAGGGTAATATTGGCAATTCATTAAAATAAACGGTGTAAGAATAATTTGAAGCGGTGCAAAGAATAACACCCTTCTATGGGTATTATAATTATGACACATAATCACTCTTTCTAATGGAAGAGGGTTGATTTATTTGGTTTTGTAAGTAAGGTACGAAATTATTAAGACAAATTTGTAGTCACTATGATATTTTCATCCTTGTTTCTTGTTTCCAATGAGTATTCATCACTATTTTTGTCGTGATCGTGAAACAAATGGAATCAACAAATAGTTATATGTATCAATATGTCTTTTCTTTATATAATTGTATCACATTGAGAAATAGAATTGGTACTATATGGTCCAGTTATTTAAAATTATGATTGACTAAAAATCGAAGTAAATCACATATTCACATGCTACATAGTATATTATTTTAACTGAGTCATTGTCAACTTCGATTCGTTTTTCATATTGACTCAAATATAAATTGTTAATTTTTGTGATAGTTCCATTATATTATCACCTGTGTACTATTTGGTTTTTTTATGACACCCCTAACCTTTTCATCTTCAATTATTAGCCCCTCAAATTGCTAATGCAATTAATCACTGCTCAAAGGTCAAAAATACCGAAATATGGAAAGTGATTGTGATTGATCAAACGAGTAATCTTCCGGACCCTCTTCGGTTATTGGACAGCATTTTCTTATTTTAATTGCGTGATTACATACATCTCAACAAAGTGATGCTGATATAGTAGCTGCACCAAATGATAACAGTAGTATAAATGCTAACTCTTAACGATGATCAAGTTGATGGAGTAGGTGAGTTTAATTTGTGATCTCTATAATATGAGTTTGACCCTTCCTAACAATATTATCTTGATCGAGCATGTCATATAAGATTTGTCAGCCTAATGCGGTTTACCTGAATGATGCGTAGTTTGTAGACTATTATTACTCAACTCGAAGTTTACCCAGTACGCACTCTACAAGTACTAATTAGAGCCGGTAACAAACTTAATTAGTATAGTTGTAGGATAATTATGCCAAGATTCTATATCATGGAGTATTTTGCATACACCGTGACTCCTTGAGCATTTATTGTGTAATTGTAGTAAAACTATGATCAATAGTTTCTTTGTTACCTATAAGATTATATGGAGTATATTAAAATTTATACTCCCTCCGTTCCTAAAAGATTGTCACATTTTGACTTTTGCTAGTCAAACATTACAAAATTCGATCATGAATTTTCATTAAACGATAAGAAATAATATAGTCTTGTGGCACCTTGTTAGATTCGTCTCAATATATATTTTTGAAATATTAACTTTTTATAATTTTTTTACATGTAGAATAATAGATATTTATGTTTTAAATCGTGTTTTGTTGACTACCAAAAGTCAAAATGTGACAATCTTTTAGGGACGGAGGGAGTATTATTTGTATATTACTTTAATATGCCGATTAATTTAATTTCTTATATCGAGTTAGAATATGAGGCTTTCCAGAGGGTGTACCTTCTTTTGTAATATTAGAGGCCAATAATACAATTCATTTTTATTAAGGAGTGCACTATTCCTTCCTGGACCACTTTCATATGCAAAATTGGTGTGAAACAATTTATCTTTATTAAGAAAAATGAAGAATAAATTAGGAAGAATATTTGAAGAAAATATTTGATGAAAGGGGATGTGAATGCTTATGACGTTTGATAGAAGCAAGTAGCTGACCAAGCATTGCGGCATTGATTGGTAGATGCTCCAGACCCGATAATCTCGCGCTTTCATATTTATTCCTTATTCACCGACGGAGAATACATTTATATATATATCACCCACCCGTTAATGAATCGTTAAATATGTCACATAACTTGTATATTTCAAAAATATATATTGAGACCAATCTAACAAGATCTCACAAGACTATATTATTTATTATCGTTGAATGAAAATTCATGGCCAAATTTTATAATGTTTGACCAACAAAAGTCAAAATGTGACAATCTTTTAGGGACAGGGGGAGTATTACTTTATTTTTTACTGGTTAGTTATAAACGAATATATAATAGCTTATAATTTTATTTATATTTATATATATAATTATATTTAAGTCTTCATTATTATCCAAATTATATAACTAAATTTTAGTGGTGATTTAAGAACGACATGTTCACTTTTTTATTGAAGATTATCTTAGTTTCTAGAAGTAAAAATAGTGGCATTAACTAAATCATGAATATAATTATATATAAGTATATATTAAATCGTAAGTTATTATATTCATTTATAACTAATCATTAAAAAGTAAAGGAATAGTAAAATTAAAGGTTAATGGCAGGGACATCACCTATGTTTGCCAAATGTTTTCAGTCAATCACCTATGATTTGAAATATTTCAATCCATCACCTGTGACGTTGAAATACCGAAAATGTCCTCGAAATCAATCGCATGCAAGCTACGTGACATATTTAACGGTTCGTTATCAGAATGAGTGATGGACTAGAACTTTTGAAACATAAGTGATTAAATGGAACACTTTAAAACACAGGTGATTGACTGATGACATTTAGCAAACATAGGTGATTGTTGCTGCCATTAACCCTATAACTTATAACATACTCCCTATTTTGTTATGCGGTTTTTCTAGGATGTATTTGTAGACACATGTTTTATTAATGTAAATTAATGATGAAAGTGTGAATACAATAATATTACAAAAAATAAATAAAGAAATTTCTAATTAATAGACATCTCTAATTAAAACTATGGAAATACAAAGTAAATTAACAGAGTTAATTGCAAAAATGATTTTAGTGAATGGGGTCAAGTTGGACCTTCATCAATCAACTAGTTGTGCTAGTGGTTATCAACCCATGGCAATGGAGTTCATGGGTTTGAGACCTGGCGAATGTCCAAATATATACGGATGCCTCTGAAGGAATCTAATAGCCTCTGTCCCATTGGTAGCATATATTTCCCCCTCCCCGATTATTATAAGATTTGCTTTCGGTATGATATCGTTTGACAAAAAAAAAAATTGGACCTTCATCCCACTAACAGTTCCTGATAGTGTACATGTGGTTCGCATGCAAATTGTCCCTAAATTAACTATACAATTAATAATTGAACGATTTTAGCATTTTGGGGGTAAAAGTATAATTTTTAAAACTATTGGGATCATGTTTTGGGATTGAGATTGAGATTACATTTTCAAGATTTTATTTTTCATCCCAAAATGCTAATCGTCGATCATTAAAAGAAAAATAAATTTATGGACCATTTACAAATCACATATAATCAAAAACTCTTATTATAATATTAGTACCACTTATTAAGATGGAAGTGCAATTTAATTCTATTTAATTACTTCAACTATTTCTAAATTATGTCTAAGTTGAACATAATTTAGTCCCCAATTTCGAGAGTGATAAGATTAAGGACAAACGGAATCTTATCCTAATTGTGTATCGGGTAGTCACTCGATTACACTTATTGGAGTCACAAGACTTGTTGGGATATGTCATACGCCGAGAAAATCGAGATGAAATGTATCAAATTATACCTTAAAAATGGAACTTTCAGGCGTAATGAATAATGATATACTCTATAGTTTGGCTCAGATTACTAATAAAATGGAACATACACAAAATCCAATTTTAATTCATACGGTACTAGACTACTAGTACTTTTTGTACTAGTTTAGTATTTAAAGTAAATTAACTGGGAATTGGGATTGAGATAATTTAATATGACAAATTCGATTATGTGAGATAATATTTTGTTAGAATATTGTAGAAATTGTTTCTAATTTTATGTCTCAATTGATCCTTTTTTTTGTACGAGTATTGTTGATAGAACATATCGCTTGATTTATAATTCATTTAAAGAAGACACTTCTATCATATAGAAAGGAAATTTGATAACCTTAAAAATAGAAAATAAAAAAGATGCCTGCATTGCTGCACCCCGACCTGACATTAGTACAGCAAGCTATACAAACTTATCATTAATTGAGATGTATTAATTGAACGTGCCAATTTTGGTCAAATCAATAATTAGTTTAAAGCATTAATTACCTCCTGTGTTATGTTGGGGGACCAAATAAAATTGAGTCATGTACTTTACATTACACTGAGTCGGTTTCGATGGTCGTTCCTCTCAAATGTTTGGATATGGCTTCAAGACATATGGCTGCTTACTTTATAAATAATTTATGAAGTGGTTTCATTAATAATTTGTTTGTTAAATTTGGAAATTAAAATTAATATATAAAGTTAGATATTTGGGTAATATAAGCGATCAAGACTCGGGAGGTATTAATAACTCATACTCACGAGAGGAAAGTTCGAATTCCAGTGGCTTTGGCTTCAGAAACCTCCCCAACTATAATTGAATGAACACTAAAGATCTGAAAATAATAATAATAATAATAATAATAATAATGAGAATAATAATAATGAAAACAATAGAAATAATAATAATAAGAATAAGAAGAATGAAATTGATAATAATAATAATAATAATCATAATAACGCAACCTGATTTGAATCAGAATATATGAATTTGGAAGGATATGTGAGACAAGGAGAAAATTAAGGAAATAGAGATCTTTAAAACTAAAATTCATAACTTCTAATTTTGTTAAAAAGACAATATTAAGTAGTAAATTTTGACTTAAAATTTTGTTAAGAATTTTATTTAGGTCTGATTTTATTATGTACTTAATTTTTTAGTAATAGACATATTTAATGAAATAAGTATTAAATTAAATTAATTTTAAGTACTTAATGAATTTAACAAACAAGCCCTAAGTGAGTGATTATTGCATTTTCATCATCTAAGTGATAATGATGTATAAATGATCCATGTAACTATCTATTGTATATGTAATTGGTTCCTAAATTTATACCTCTATGGACTATGAATGAATAAATAAAATTTAAGTCTACCATATAATATGAGTTACTGAAATAACTAATAATAAAAGATAAAAAGATTATATGATTTATATTGGTTAGAACGAAGTAAAGATAATTGTGTTAGTATAAAACCATTGGCAATAAAAGTTTTGGATGAACTTCCGATTTATTATGTTGAAGGTGAAAAATATGATGTGAATTGAAGAGTAATGAGAGTTAAAATAATGTTAAATATGAAAACCATTATAGATGATCTTTTTTTTTAGTTTATAGTGATGAGATAAATTTCGAATTTAGAATTTGAACGACTAATAATAATCTTTATTTTTACTAAGTTATTCGATTAATTCAAACAATTATGAATAATATTAAAGAAATAATAATATCTCTAATACGGACCTACACAACCGGAGCGAATGAATTTTTTTGTTTGTTTTCGATCATCATGCAACAAATATATATCATCAATCAATTTGAGTGGACTCAATTATAGTGTTTTTTACAACGATGCATGCAAAAAGTATAATTATTGAGTCCCCACACAAAGTTCCCTTTTTTGTCCACTCAATTCCCAACTACTAACAATGTGACATGTAATGTCCTCCTCATTCCTCTCATTTTTTATGTGAGATATAACTATTATCAAGCTCAATTTGATTTTAAAAAATGGATAACGCATGAAATATAAGAAAGATTAACAAAGCTTTATTTGTATTTTTTATATTTTGGCCCCAACGTCCTCATGTTGGGTGATCAACGTGGGCACGTTTTGACCACAAAGAAGGGAATTATTTAGATTCACTTAATTTATAATAAGAACCATAAATAATTAATGATAATTTTTATTAAAAAATCACAGTTTATACTCATATGACAAGGAGTTTACATAATTAATTAAAATTTTCAAGGCGCAATAGGTCTTTTCTCACAAGCATTAAGACCATATATGCGGACAACATAAACGATACATCCATGTCGCTCGGTTTTTTCATTATGAAACTTGAACGTTAACATTTCTCCACAGGTTAAATTGAAATGAGCGAAAAATTGACTCAGATGAGAACTCATATGGGAGATATTAGTTCTCAGATGCAAAGTTGGAGCGCATATGGCGGACCACCTCAAGCACCACCACCCCCACCTACATATGCTATGGATGATGAAGAAACACATGAATGAATGTGTTTTATTAGTTATTGTATGATTTTCTAATTTATTTGAATGTTTGAATTATAACTTAAGTTTGAATGATTTTCTAATTTATGATTGTGTTTTGGATGATCATGTGAGTTGTGATGACAAGGAATTAGTTGTGTTTTGGATGAATGAATGTTTCGGACATTTGTCTAATTTATGATTGTGTTTTGGATGAATGAATGTTTTATTATGTGTATTTTGGATGATCATTCTGCTGATATAACGTGCCCACGTTGAAATCAACGTCCCCACGTTGATTCTGCACTAACGTGGGCACGTTGTTTTCAACGTGGGCACGTTGTTAGGGGGCCTGAGGGGCCTCGAACCGTGCCCGGGCCGAATTTTAAGTGGGCTCCAACCGGGCCTGGGGCTCAATACCCAAGCCCCTGTTCGCCCCACTACTAAACGGACCAGGGGCCGTTCGTGGGCCGGGGCCGGACTCGAACCGGACTAATAGACCGGACCGGGCCCTCGGACCGTCCGAGGGGGCCGTCCCTTAGCCACCATATGACCATATATATGAATAAAATAAGGGGTGTGGATCGAATCAGACAATGTTTTGCGGGCCTAAAAGAGTGCCAAATAGGCCGGACCAAACATAATCGATTTAGTTATTTGTTGGATTAGATTTGATAAATATTCCGGCTGACTAAATCTAATTCGTGGGTCGGCTTAGCCGCTTAGGTAGGCTTGGACCAATCTATCGAGCCAATTCATTCTTATTCGGTTCCTATGGGCTATGCCTGTGTGGCTGTGTTGTATTTTTAATAAGGTGGTTGACGTTTTTTTAATTAGAATATTCATTTCTTTATTTATTGCTGATGGCCCAATAGCCTAGTGATATTCGACTCAATATTTCGTACAAGAAGTTATGTGTTCGAACCTTGTTGGAGACAAATTTGTCTCATATTATACTTTCACTCTTTAGTTAGAAATTTATGTATTCATTGTCTGTAATACCATTATTCATCGCTAATTTACAAAAAAAAAAAAAAAATTCATTTATTAGTTAGAAGATATCATTTCATCTCGAACAAAAACTTACCAAAATGGTTAAATGAACGATTCCTTTGTTTTGGAGTAAACTTAAGAAAAACGAGGATAAATTTTCTCATTTACTTCAATTGGAGTTGTAACCGTATATCACATAGAAAAATAGATTCACCTACATTCACTTTCCATCACCCAAGAAAGCAGAGGGTAACGAAAGTGAATGTTATGTTTTTAATATGTGTCACTCTCATTCACCTTGATCCATCTCAAATATTGTCGATTATCCTCCCCTAATATTAATTTTATTCTCGGTTCACCTTAATCCAAACACATAAAATGATGAACAATATCAAGTAAACAGTTGAGAAGGAAGTATATATAATTGGACTTTGCAAATCAAATAAATCTGTAAACTCGAATTTAAGAAAAGCCAATATTGCATATCAACACTTCCTTCAAAAGCTCTACTACATTTCAAAGGTCTCATAGGCAACATGTTAACGAGATGATTAAAGGGTTATTTCTAGAGACAAACTAGATCATTCAAATAAAAACGAACAAAGTCCGATGTTACTGTATGCATATGTACAATTCTGTTCAACTTATGCCTCATGAAGATATCTCACGGCAAATTTCTATTTGGAACATAGACTTGTTCATCTGGACTTGTTCCATTTGAAGATCCTTCAACTTGCTTTACTTTAGACCGGCTTCTCTCCGGCAGTACTTTCTCATCAGCAAACGAAAGAAATGTTCGTAGCCGTCCTGATCTTGAGCTGGAACTACTATTTACTGACTGAGATTCAGCATAGCGGGTGCGTGTGAAATCACGGACAATACGTATGAAGTAGATGAGCAGAGCTATTGAACATGCCAATCCTGATATGAAGAACAGGCCTGCAAAGCTTTTCAGCTCAAGCTGGTCGACTTCAAGCTTCGTGCCTTGAGAACTGCAAGCACTACCCAATAACCATTTGTCATGGATTCTCTGGAGATCTCCGTTCTCAGAGAGCCTCAGAATTGCAGTTGACATATCAACAGCCAGTGGCGAATCCCTCGGAAAAGCCTTAAAGAAACGTAGAGTTGATTAGGAAAAGCCATAATACTCTACCAAACAAGTTTCATTCTGCATTTAGTATATATACAAAGATCGATAAACCATAGCAAGGAAAGCTCGGGATCATTAACTTTCACTTATAGTTTGTTAAGTGAGAATATCTGTTATTATATAAATGATGTTGGCAAGTGCTACTTACAAATCCCCATCCATTTCTGGTGAATTCTTGGCCTACTATGCTGAATTCACAACGTGTTGATAGGAAGAGCTCCATATATGCACGTTCATCGACAATTGCAGCAACTCCACCATTACCAGGACCGGCTTTCAGAGCCCTAGCATAATCTTCTGGTAAGTCCAGAGGGACAAGCCTAGATTCTTTGATGCCTAGTTCTTCGACTAGGTACTTTTTGGCAAATGAACTTCGTTCATAACCAATGGGATCATTGTTATTCAATAAACTTTCTATCCCTTTTATTGGTGAAGAAAGTTGTTGTACAGTCAGGATAGACGTGAGACTAGCAGTGTAACTCGAATTGAGTATGAGAACCACAAATAGCCATATAATAAGCACAAAACGGCCCAAGGTGCTCACTGTGTTTTCTCCTACAAGAGTCATAACAGAATTTAGTTTCTTCATCAAAGTTTGAAGAGACGTACTATATTGAAAACCTCAGATAACTCCAACTTACTGTGAGCAAAGAAGAGAGTAGAAAAGCTGAACCTGTACATTACATATAAAAAGACTTTGTATTAGTACAGGAGTAAGACAACATAACCAAAGAAAATGGAAAATAACTCACCATAGAATAGTGATTACTTGTTTTCTTGGAGGTCCTCGAAAATCATCATTGAGCCGATGCTCCAAAATCCACACAACAGCGCCCACGATAAGGAAAGACAGTGCAGTGACGCACCACATTTTAGGGGTAAACGGCCTTAAGAATGCAAATGGATGAGAATGTAATTTCTTAACAGGCACTACAACTACAAGACCGGACTCAATGTATGGTTGAGTAAAGTCTACCATCCTTGTACGCTCAGTGGTTATTGCAAGATCACCTATAGCTGCATCGAAAACCTGTGCAGCGGAGAAAACTTCAGAGTTAGCCAACATGCAGATTATGAATGGAGAGGGATTACCATATATATTAGACTCACCCCTGTTGTGATCAACCGGACTAGTTCAGAGTCACTTGGATTTGTAATCCCATCCCCATAAGGTATTAGTTTATAAGGGAGGGCATAAGGCAACAAATTCTGTGCTGCAGTGAAAACATCGATGCAGTACCCTTCAAATTGATCAGCAATACCAGGATCAAGACCAACAAATTGATGAAAACTAACTCGATTTGGTACTCCAATCTTCAGTTCCCTACCATTGTGTGGAAAAACCCACCCTCGTGGTTTCTGTGTTGTCTCTCCAGGCCAGATGACGCCATACAGTTTCTGATCCATGTTGGAATTATTTGGTGGATTATCATATAGAGTTTCCGGAGGCGCGATTGATAAACCAGAGTAATTAGACCAGTAACCAATTCTCCTTCCTGTTCCAATCAGGTTAATGACCTCAAATGCAGGGCGTACGAGGTTCTTATCTGAAGTGAATTGCAGTCGTCCAGTTACACCAGACATGTTCACCTGCAGAATGTTTTGGACTAATAATTTCCCTCCATCGAAAATGCTCATCTCATTGAATCGAAGTTTTCCCTCCTGCAGTTGTTTTAACTTGGAATCTTTAGTAAACGATATCTTTCCTCCCCCTTTGAAGAATGAATCGATGGCCCGAGCAAGAAGCCAAACTGTGTCATAGGCATACAAGCCAAAAGTACTCAAACCTACAGGATCATTTCGTGCTTCTTCACTGACCAATCTACGCCACCTTGAAACAAAGCTTTTTTTCAGTTGTGAATCCGGAGTGTGTATCCGTAAGCTTAAAACTCCTTGTACATCTTCTAGCATATCTGACGAGAGTGAAGTGTTAGAATCTAGTATAGTTGTGAGCCAATTTGTTGTAATCCATACATATCCACTACTCATCATCCCTAAGTATTTTGCCACAGAAAATATAGTGAGACCCATATCAGCATAAGTATGAACAACAAGAACCCGAGATTCAACCATAGTCACCTGAACCAAGACATCTCTTATATCATCAAGTGTAGGTCCAGGCTTTAAAGGCGCTTTGTAAGATATCTGACAACGTCTTTCAGCTAGTTGGTCTCCTAATGCTGAAATACCATTTCTTCCATGATCATCATCAACATATATTGCTACTACCTCTCTCCACCCATAATGATACACTATATCCGAAATTGCAGCCATCTGAAACAAATCACTTGGAGAGGTCCTAATAAAGAATGGGTACTGCAGCGAAGAGAGGGAGGGGTCTGTCGCTGCATAAGACAACATTGGGACCTGGAGTTCATTTGCAATATGTGAAATGACATGAGCAGTTACTGAAGATTGAGGACCGATTATGGCCATTGTTCTTGTCTCCATGAAATGCAGAGCTGAAATAACAATTAACAGATAAAAAATCGTACACAATACAAGCAGTTTCTAAACTAAGGGAATATAATCAAATTTTACCTTCAACTATTGACATAAATCCACTGTAATTACTATCAAGCATAATTATATTCATCTTGGTTCCAGCGAGAATCTCTGGACTAGAGTTCACACCTGCAACCGCGGCATCTATAGCAACTCTGGCCACTTTGCTGACTATAGATCGAAAAGATAGAATGCATCCAATATTCACTGTTTCTGGCCGTTCTAATTGATTTGTATCTACACCGTTTGCGAAAGATCCATGTTGAAGTATCAACACCATCAACATCCAATACAATATCATCATAAATCGGACATTCATAGCCCCTAATTTCTCCCTGTTCAACAGAAAAAAAGCCTTCTCATTTAAGACATCAATACGCTATAAGTATTCGTATGTTCTTATCCAAATGATATATTATTCCCTCCACACGTAAATAGACCTTTCAAATAAAAAAATAACTACTAAAACAATCAACTATTAAAAATATCAAGAACATCCATCAACTGGCTTCAGGAGAGTGACTAAGAATCTTCATATGATATGATCAATCGCAATAACAATATCCAAAAATGCATTTCAAGAATACGAAAACCACAAAAATGTCCAATTCAAGAATCTATTGGCAGCCATCTTTGATGAAGCAAACGAATTCACAAATTGTATAGCTCAAGTCACAGACCATGTGAAAACAAAAACATGGTAACAGTTATAAACAGTACATATTCTTTCTTACTACCTTTAGCAGCTAACTTATGATGTCCCAAAAAGTTGTCCCTTCAAGATATTATACAACAAAAAAAAGAATTCCAATTAGGCCAAGGTCGTGAAGATTAAGCTAAACAAAAAAGTAAAGCATCAAAGACTTACTTCAACAGTGAGATTAGCAACTGTTCAAGAAATCCCATTTATATTATAAACACAAAGAAATGCCTTCATAGCTTTAAAGAAAAAGAGCATAATTTAGTGGGAGCTTTTGAAAAAAGGTTTCATAGAACATTAGCAAGATGGAACACCAAAAATGGGTAGTCCATAAAAGATAGAATATTATAAAGAATATATTCAGGTAGGCAGTTTTACAGGAATGGTAAGGACTAATGAGAACATAGAAGATGCCAAAAAGAGGGGGCAAACTAAAATGATTCCAAAATCTTAAGTCCTTTTCTGATGTAGTGCTGGGAAGTGGGAATTTAGGAACTTCCACCAATGATGAGTGATCATTGCACCTTAGTACTAGCTCCATTTATGAAATACTCCACCTTCCAGTAACAATTTGTAATTTAGGATTCAAATGTAGATATTTTAACTTTCACCTGTTATATATATAAAAAAGGTTAAATCGAAATCTTAACGGTTCGTCCCGGCTCCATTTATGAAATACTCCCAACTAATATATACTATGTGGGGTATGAGAGGGTATGGAGGATAAGGTGGAGAAGACTTGCATTGACTATAGGGTTAATAGGACATCCAAGAATGTTGGTTTAAGATTCTCTCTTCAACTGAATTTCCCTTTGGAAATATATTCAATGTCTTAATTATCCCTCCAAGTTTTGTCGTTGAATATAGGGGTGAATGACATATGGGTCTGAGTTTTATTTTTAATGTCAATTGGGTCCCTGAGATTTTTATATTACCATCTTAGGTCCTTGCATCAATTTTCAGTTGCTCAATTACCTTTATACCCCCATATACTATTAATACTTAATTAAATTTGTATAATAAAAAATAATTTGATAGCTTAGCAATTTAATATATAATTTTATATATTCAAATTGGATAGTTTATGTTAACATATATACTTTTTATTTTTCATAATTATCAATTTAATTTTAATATTATTGATTGAATTTTAATAATTAAATTATGAACAAAATAAATTATTTTTATTAGATAAAAATTAATTAAATGTTGAGTTATTTATAAAGAGGAGTATACTGGTCAATAATGTATTTAATTTAATGTCAGAGGACCCTATTGACATATAAGATAAAACTCGGGACCTAAAGTGGTAATATAAAAAACTCAGGGACCTAATTGACATTTAACATAAAACTCGAGGATCTAGATGTCATTTTCCCTTGAATATAGTGGAAGTGTACCTTTTGTAATGTATTTTTCCTATTTTATCGAAGTGCGATCATCTAAGATTAGTTACAAGATAAGACAACAAATAGGAAAAAAATGCACTTTCAATCATCATTTTTATTATTTTTAGGATTTAATTTTAATATATGTACTTTAGCAGTTTTTCTATTCTTCGTTCCAAATTATACAGTTAATATTTCACATATCGTAATAAATATTTAGGATAATATTAAATTTTTAAAAGTATGAAATAATGTATTAAATATGGATATCGAATGAAAGATAATTTTTAATCTATATTTATAAATGATAACAAATATTAATAATTTTATCTTTATTTTTGTATAATTGGAAAAGACGGAAAATAAATGGGAGAAAAAAATAAGTTTTAAGTAGAGAGGGTATAAATTAGGGAGTCAACATCTGTCCGCTAAATCTTTTTTAAAAGGAAATGAAAAAGTATAATTTTTTGACTTTTCTTAATTTTTATCCTTATTATAACTTTTAGAGAATTAATAAAATCCTCATATTACCAATCAGTTTATTAATGCCATATATAGTCTTTTACATACAGTCACTCATTATTAATTCAAAAAATTACCTTCCTAATCTCACCCAACCAAAAAATATAGGTTCATTATTTATCACATTTGTGTTTTCTTTAATTAATAACTCTTTACATGTTCTTTGCGTTCATTTTTCATTTGATAAGATTTGATCATTAGAACTTCAATCTTTCACATATGATAAGGCAAGAATTAAAGATCAAACATCACAAAAAAATAAGTTGTTAATAATAATAATATGTAAACTAAATTTGAGAATTTATAGGGCGATCTGATTTGAGAACTCAAATTAGAAATTTCGTCCAAAATGACGATCAAGCAATTTGTTCAAAAGTTTCAATGAAGAAAAAAAGTTTTTATTCCTTCCTCTCGTATATTTAAAAATTTGATTTTGTAGATTATATATTTTACCATAATGGTCAAGAAAAATATATTTAGATAAAATATTATGTGAAATTCCATCTTAATTGTTAGATTTTTTTTTATTATTATAGTCATTTGGTGGGCTTACTATGTAAATATTCCAATCCAATTGGGTGATTATCTTAATCAACAATGATCTAACTTGAAGATTTGGACATTATCTACACTATTATAATGTGGGAAGGGGTCAATTAGAAGTTACAATTGAAGCCCCATGATCTCCTAGATTTTAGGAGAAAAAAAATAATATTAGAATATCTAATTTTTTTAAATATTTTATATAAGTACAATTATCTATTAATAGTGTAGATTATCTTCAATATATTAACTGTGTTTTCTTTTCAGAATAATTCTAATCAAAGTCTAGCATACATTTATATTAATTTAATTAAAATGAGTTAATTTTTTAAAATATTAAAAGGTAATTTTTTTTATTAACCTGATAAAGAAAATAGTAAATTGTCTCATATTTGTTCGCACAGGTAGTACTGTGCAAGAATACCTAGTTATAATAATACATGCACAACCTTTGAAAAGTTGGCAATTATCTTACGCTAGCCAAATAATTAGTTGTATAATTAGTATTATCTATCTAATAATCCAAATGTTTTCAACTGCTTCTTATTTTGTTAAAATATATAATTATAGAGCATTAGTGGTGCAGGCATCTACGGAAAATAGAACCTTCCAAACAAGTGCAAATAAATCAAGTTTATGTCACCCTCATTTCTCACGAGGAAAATAAAGTTTTCATGTCAGCCAGATTTAGAAACCACTATTAAAACACAGTTTACCTAATCAACTTTTCTGTTAGGGAAAGGATCTATAAGAGTTTAGTTTTTTTTTTTAATGGTGGTACAACACGAGGACTCTCAAGGGGTCATTCGATCGTAATATACTATTCTTGTCTAAACACATTTAATATCAGAGTTTTGATGGGATCCCGTGCAATATAAGATTATAGTTTATTAAAATGGGCAACGAAAGTAACTATTAATTATTTTGGCAGTGCAAATGTTGTATACCACATTTATATATAGTATCTAGAGTCGACTCTTTTTTCAAAATTGTCCTAAAATTCTCATCAAAAAATTTCAATTCATTAGTATTTTGTAAGTTTCTTTGAAAGTGTGGTTTTTTCCCCTCTTTTCCAAAACTACCTTAAATTATTAACTTCTTAATTCTTGCTAGTTTAAAACATAAAAGGGTATTTTAATTTGTTATTAAGTACTCTATCTGAAAATACTATATTGAGCATTAGCATCTACATACATTATAAAGCTACTATATACATCTGACATTAAATTGACAAAACTTCATTGCTCAATCAAGAATCGTATATATACCGTGGGAAGGACTCTACTGAATCTTCCACCAGACCACCACCGTGAGTACCTCATAGTCACCACCCTGCCGCTTCCAAATCACTTACGTCACCGGCCACCTCGTACCTCCTATAGCAGCAACATTTCATAACTTGTTTTGTATCAGATATTGACATCACACATCTGTTCGTTTGAAGGAATTTGAACCAAAACGAAGCTGATGATTCTAAGATGGAGGAAACAATGTAAAAAAACGAAATCAACTAGTACCTACTAAAGTTGACCGAATTGAAATGAAACTTCTGGCTGCCAAACTTTAAACTATTATATTAGTAAGTCAATTAATACAAACATATTCCATTTGACAAGATGAATAACCAAACACCAAGCTACTACGACGAACTCTCCATATACGTAGACAAGCAGAACAACTCTCGAGTTGAAGGATATAAGAACAAGATATGTAACATTTCTACAGACTGCTACACATAAATTTGTCTAAGAAATGAAGAAGTCTATACCCTCAGAGTTCAACTTCATGTAAAGAATAATAATGGTGCAAATCCAAAGGAATAAGGAGTATTACAAAAGAACCAACCACACATTGATGCTTTTCTGGACACAGTTGAGCTATCATAGAAGCAGCACTGATAAATCATTTCGTACACCATCTGACCTTCAAAGGGCTTTGAGGCTATGAGACGGCACATGTCAGACAAGGTTACTTGTCTCCTTGAAAAAAGCCTTCCAACTATCAGAATCTCTCCTTGGAGTTTGACCCCCCGAGTGGTGTCTTAAACGGCTCATATGACTCGAAGAGATTGAAATCATCATAACGACAAGGTAATTCGTCTCATCAAAAAGCTTTCCAACTATCAGAATCTCTCTTTGTAGTTTGACCCTCATGTGATGTCTTAAACGGCTCATTTGCCCCAAAGGGATCGGCATCATCAAAAGATTGGAAACCGTGTCCGAAATCGGAGTCTCTAGTGCTGCTCATGGAATCAAACCTTGAGAATGGCTCCCTTTGAGGGAAAACTCCGGAGTTATACTCTGAGTCGGCTGTGCTACGGAAAGAGTCGAACCTTGAGAACGGTTCTTTTGAAGGAAAAGCTCCAGGATTATATTCTGAGTCAGCTGTGCTGCGAAAAGAGTCAAACCTTGACAGCGGTTCATGTGTTGTGAATAATTCCGGATTATAGTCCGAGTCTCGAGTACTACGCATGGAATCAAATCTGGACAAGGACTCGCGCGATGCAAACGGCCCACTATCGTGCAAGCTGAAAGAATCAAATCTTGAGAAGGTATCAAATGCATTATCCTGTGATCCTTCACTTAATCTCCGAGGCGAATTTCCAGAAACCATGGGTGTACTAGGAACAGAATCTGCAAAGGAAAATGGGCTTTTTGTCTGGAACATATTATCTGCATTTGGGGTATTAACCGAGTTGTAGAGAGGAGTGCTCGGAACAGAATCGAAAAAAGAGCCATGTGTTGCATATGGGACTGGGGTGCTTGGAACTGAATCAAAAAATGTGCTTGGCTTCGCATATGTGTTTGGGGTGCTTGGAACTGAATCGAAAAATGCATTCGGCTGCGCAAATGTGTTTGGTGTGCTTGGAAATGAATCTAAGAATGGACCTGGATTTGCATATGTATTTGGAGTGCTTGGAACGGAATCAAACAATGGGCCCTGCTTTGGGTAAGTGTTATTTCTGGTGGTTCCAGTTTTAATTGGGTTCAAACCCCAATCTTCTGTCCCGAAGAAAGAGCTCCCACCTGGTACTCCCAGATCTTCATCCTGCCAGAATATTGTAAGAAAGGATGAGATTATGTATTTACTACAATTCCAGAGCTCACTACTATCTGTTGAAAAGTTGGAAATAATGGCCACATTCACAGCAATGCCTTCACTGAACAAGTTTTCCTGTTAGATAACTTAGATGCTGCAACAATAAAACCTCAACTGAAAGCATGTAATACTTAATATACAACAACATTCATCTGTACCTTGGAACTAGTGGGATTGACGTCCCAAGCGGAATCTGCATCAAAGTCTGTATCAAATGAACCCCATCCAGACTCATCAAAAGCTTCATCATGAGATTGAACAGGTTCATCACCATTAGTATGTTCACTGCAAAAGAAACCACTGTAACTTTAGATGTTTAACCAAGAATAATCGATGAGATTAATATCTGAAGTGAATTTTGATTCTGAAAATTAAGGGTTGTCAGCAGATCAGGAGATAAAAGAAGCTACTGATGGTAGAATGAGGTACTAGAGAGACTCTTCAAAATTAAAATAAGGTAGAGGCGCAACAATATATAACAGCATTACCTTTGGGATTCACGGGGTGAACCATCAAAGCTGACATCCTTTTTGGACTCAGAATCCTGAAAACCATTGGATGGGTTTTCAACAGCTCTTTGCTCATCACTGTGGTCATCGGTCCTTTCATCCTCAGGAATTCCTTTCTTGTGATCAGGCAGTTTCTCTGTTGTATCAATGCCAACCGATGAATCTTTTCCATCAAATGCAGAAGCTGTTTTATCTCTCAGCAACGGTATCTTCGGCTTAGGAGGAGCAATGACATTTTCAACATCAAGTGTTAACTCTTTGTCAAATTTGAACACTGAAAAAGCCGCCAATCATTCATTATCATCATCAAGCAAAATAGATCACAGAAAATACACCTCCATTTGATACTACTTGAATGAAAGGAGGCACATTATATGATATGGAGGACCAAATAGTTCTGGATGCATGTAAGGTACCTTCATCTTCAAACGTATCCCAACTTTCATCCCAATCAGCTGCTCCCTCTTGAATGCCATGTTGCCAACCTTAAGAGAAGCATCAAAAGAAATATGGGTTACAACTACAGAAGAAACATAGTTTTAAGAGAAAAAAATTAATCAATCGAGTATGCTTTCTAAGTCAATAATAAAATGCGTTGGGCCAATATCAACAGGTTTGTTACCAATCAGACCTGGGCGAAATGAGCAGAATTGAATTATTAACAGGATTCATATTTAAGATTCAACTTATTATAGTTACAAGCAAAGTCCCACTGAAAGCAGTAATAATAGACACTTAAGAAGCCGCAAAGAAAGTAAAATTTACATACAAATACGTAACATAGTATTTAATTGAAGCTTTTGAAGTATGTGTATGAATTAGAGGAACATATATCATGAGTATATAATAAGAAGTACCAAAGGGAAGCTCCAATAATGAAATTGGTTTTCCGCGCAACCCATAAGACTTGCACCGTTCGTTCAAGGATTTGACCAGCTCGTCGATATCAGACTGGATGTGATTGGCATTCTCCTATAAATGTCAATCTACAAATTAGAAAGGTTCAACATATCATCTTCCAGTCATTCAGTTAGGAGACCATACCTGAAATTTATCCGCACTTCCATTCTGATCCAATTTCGCAATTTCTCGGTAAAGCTCCATCTTTTTATCCTGTGAATAAAATGGAAAGACATTACATTACCCTGAAACTACATTTTATCATGGGCCATTCTACCAATGGATGCTAAATGTTACTTGAATATCCCGGAACGTAGCCTCTTCAATGGTTAACTTTGATGCCACATCTCCAGACTGTTTGTACTTCTCCTCATATTTCTTAGACAGTGTTTCAACCTAAAGAAAAACTGCATTCCATCACTACACCAAATATAAAAGTTAAGGGCCAAGAAACCAACAAATTTACAAGGTACTGTACCTCTTTCTTGTCACCTGCAATTCTTTCAATGATCTCGTTCAGTCTATTGTCACACCGACTCTTGTATAAAATCTGTGCCCAAACATCACATCAAAATACATATACATTGACATCTTTTAAATTGAAACTATAAGTATCTTGAAAAAGTGGGGGCGGGGGGGGAAAGCACAGGAGAAGAAACAAATAAATAAACAATATAGCCAGAGAAACAGGATGATAATTCAGCCATTATACAAATACAGTACCTGGACAGTAGTCAGCACAGAAAACTCCGAGTAACAATAATGACTACTGCAAAAGAGATCTAATCTACCCCTTATCACACTTCTATACAAATACATAGTTCAGTTGCATATACCGTCTCCAAAGGGAAAATTAAAGATCCAGTGCCCAACGAAGCCAAGAATAACCAAAGAAGCTCTCGTTTGTTATGTGCAATAAGATGTATATTGTCAATTGCATCATCAACAACAATGAAATGAAAATGGAAAGTGGAACAACTCTTGAACTCACAAGTGATCATATTGAGACGTGGGGAAGAAAAAGTGGGTAAAAGGCATTGTGACAAACAACCTCCCTCCCCCCACCTCTGGAAATGACAGATTACTAAAACCATTGGCAGCTCTTTGCAAAACTTGGTGTGATGATTTGCAGTGTTTTGTCAAACCAAGAGGGGTACATGATATTGTTTAATGCATATGATTACACTGATATAGGAACACTCAGGAATAAAAGTGCAACTCATCTGATTCAAAGCAGGTCCTCGTGATATAATGGAAAACTGAAAAGTAAGTTTGATACTCCCTCCATCCAGTTCTCTAAGGGAGTTTTTCCATTTTTGGAAACCCCAAAATTAGTTCTTGTATTGACTATAAGTATTACATTTACGTGGAGGGAAAATTGAGATATGAGAAAAATGCAAATTTTCCTCAAAATTTAATAAAATTATAGGCCTAACAATTAGGTATGAACAGGTACTACAATTCACATTGAGAAACTACGTAAAAGCCCATTGAGAAACTAAATTGACATTATTATAATAGAAAAACACTTCATTATCATACAAAAGTCATATCAATTGACATACTAATGAAGTTATAAAAAACAAGTACATTGACTGACAAACTAAACTTACAAGTTCCTGCATTTTAGCATGGTAGAACTGAATCTTTTCTTTGGCATCCATGATCTCCTTTTCCAGCTCTGCTACCTGTTATTATCATATTCATTAGCAATAAATAACTATAGCATCTATTTTCCACACCATTTAATCTTACAGGTTCTCCTGAGTAACTGACCAAGGCACAGAGAGGGAAGAAGATATTGTGGATCTTACTAGGCCAAACAAATCAGACATTCTTCAGAACATGGTTAATGATAGTAACAGAAGTACAGAACTCAACAAATAGTACTCCCATCTGTTCTTAAAACTAATTTTACAATTAACCAAAGAGTATTATGAACTTAGAACTTGGAGAATTTAGCATACATTCACGATCATTGCTCGTGTGATTAAAAAGAGATTTGGGAGATTAAATGCACCTTTTTCTCAGCCTCAGAGGCTTCCTGGAACTTTAAGTTCAGCGCATTCTGCTCTTCTTTGCTGAGCTGCTCCAGAAGATGCTTCTCCAACACTGGAACTTTAGGCTTTGGAGGACTTGGCTGTGCGGGTTCTTCAAGTAGAGGTGCACGTGGTGGCCTACCTGCCACTGAAGGGGGAACTGGTGGTCGTGAACCCTTAGAGGCATGCTGGTGTTGGGAACCTGGTATATGTGAAACATCACCTAAGTTAAATTTTAAAAAAAGGATATACAACTAACTTTATTAAGAGCCTAAAGATACCAGAAGGTCTCCAAGAATCATTCCCAAAGGCTGCAGTTGGTGGACCAGATCTTGGGAGCAATGTCTCGTCAATAATAGCATTATGTGGAACAACCGAAGGAATAGGACGTCCTTCCCGAAATCGCTCCATCAGATAGAGAGCAACACAAAATTCCCTTAAAGATAGCATACTGTCATTGTCTTGATCAGATAAATCCCATACCTGTTTTAAAATCTCTGAAATGCCAACAACAAGATAAGCAAATTGATTCTAAACGTAACAAATCTAGTCATCTAGATTTTATTTTTATATCTCAGAAGTAGCCGGCTAAATATTCGGGATGGTTCCTAATATTTATTACATACCATCATTCTCATTATAAAACATCACATTAGCCAAATTCACTTTTTATAATATGATGATATCAAGTAATCACTCTCATGTGATATCATGCTAGACGGATAATTCAATTCCAGTAATCCACATGATTTTTTTAATTCCGAAACTATTTCCATTTTGCCAATTTAAGTACTGCAATCTCAAGTATCTACTCTGCAGTCATTATAGTGAGCTTGATAGAGGTAATATCTGATGTAGGTAAGAGTTGGCTTGTTTTACATTCAGTGCCAATAAGGGAAGGTAATAGGTGAAAGAAACAAAAAACAATACCAGCATGAACATATACATAGACAAATGTCTTTTCCAACAAGGAATTGGAAATATAGGAAATTCATCAATTCAGGTGGAAAACATCAAATGATAGCAGCACATCAAAGGAGGTATATGAAATTAATCATTTTTTTGATAAAAAAGAGGAGCCTCCTCAAATGTAGAATAATAAGGAAATAACAAATTTATGGCCTCCAAAAGAATGAAGGAGCATGCTGCTATTAAAAACAAAAACAAAATAAGAAGATAGTACCTCGTGGAAGCCTCCAACTTAAGAAGAGATTCCGGGCCTGATCCCCTGTAATTTTCCCATCTTTGTCCGTGTCTACTTGAAAAAACACTTTGCTATACTTCTGAATATCAGCTTGAGTCATTCTAGGCCAAGGTCCAGGGATGTTTTTTCCACTTGCTACAGGAAACGTATTAGTCGAAAGCGCATGTTGGTTTGGCTTTGCTGGCAAGTGTCTTTGTTGATGCTGATTACTCAGAGGTTGCTGAGTTAGTGGTTTTTGTGAATAATTAACAGGGCTTGCACTCACTGCAGGTTGAAGTGCAGATGCTGAGACAGTAGTTGATGGGACATTTGAACTGCTAGAAGCAGATGGAGCCTGTGAATATTGCTTGGGCTGAGATGGCGTAATAGAAAATGCATCTCCAAAAAGCGAGTCTGATACAGATCCATTTCCTGTAACTGCAAGGGTTTTAGAATCTTTCACTTTTGTCTGATTGTCTAAAGAAGAATCATTTGGTTTTGATAATACGGGATGTGTTACAGTAGTAGAAGGTGATGATCCTGCAACACCACTGATTCCGATGATACCTCTATCTGCTAATTGAGATGCAACACCTGGTTGAGTGTTACGAGGAGCTGCGACTGCCATGAGGCTTCCCTGGGATGTTCCCTGACCAGGTACAACTTGCTGACCATGGAAAGCAGTACCAGGCAGTGAAGGGCGGGGTGGCCTGACAAATTGATTTTGTTGTGGTGCCACACCTTGTGGAGCACGGATGCTGGTACTTTGAGGAGGTCTTAAATTGGAACTGCTCAATTGTGAAACAAGAGAGGGTGGTCTGATGTTTGACTGCGGATTGGGTAAGACTGCAATATTTATCTGGGGAGCAGGAATTTTGGCTGAAGCAGGACCATGTAATGCAGCCTTCACAATATCTGGGGTCAACTCCCGCTTACTCTGTGCTACAGTTACAAGTTTTAGGGCATTATAAAATTCTTGTCGACCAAGGAAACCAGCTTTGCTATGATCAGCATAATTCCATATCTGCATGATAATGGGAAAAAACAGGATTTCATTCTACAGTACTTGTTTCTAACTAGTGCACAAAATAGAGTCAATCGAATAGCCTAGTGGAAAAGGCTCTTGATAGTGACCAGAAGGTCCTGGGTTCGAAACTCACCACATCGCTAATTTACAAAAAAAAAAAAAAAACTAGTGCACAAAATAGGGTATGTACAATTATCGCTCAACTCCAAACCCTTCAATATCATTGATTAACATCCATCCTCAGCTAATTCGTATTCATAGGTTTTTTCGATACAGCTTTCTTTGAAAACTGCAGCTTATAGGCAAGTTTTATGCAGAAAAAGTCAAGTAATCAAAATCTTATTTACCGTATTAATTTCACCAGGTGTAAAATAGCTTATAAATCCAGTTCACTGGTATCTCAATTCTAGAAAGAAAAGAAGAAAACTTTAAGCTGAATCACAAAAGAATCTATACGTATAGAATACTTAGCTTTAAACATGTATGATTTCATGGATTGAGCATTTAGGGTCATATTAATAATATCATAATTAACTTAACACATTTGTGTGTCCAATCTCAATAAATTAATCATATTGTATGCAGTATCTGATGCTGAAGATGTTACCATTCTACCCTAATATGTTTTCTTACAAATAGTAGCTCATCAGAATTATGACAGTAATAATAATCCATTTCCAGAATATGAATCACCCTCCTAAATCACAAACATTGAGCTGAAAGCATATCCAAACTCACACAATTTCAAAACAAATTTATTGCTGGAAGCAAAAAACCTCATTGCACAGCAACTTAGGATTGAACCACATTAGTACAATTCAAGCGCAGAACTACCCAGCTCAGAAAATCTAGATCTTTCAAATCATATTTACATTATCACATCTCGGGATCTTGGACATAGCACATACATTAAAATGACTCACTGCACCACCTACGCTTCTTATATATTGTGAAGAGAAGTTAGTGAAGGTAGTTCATGTTGGGTCATGTCTTGAAAAAAACTCTTTATTATTACATGGGAAAGGTTGCATACAATCCGCCCTCCCCCCCTACCCTTCTTAGACAGGAGTGTCTTCATAGTCATCGGAGCATGTTGTTGTCTGTTTGTTTGACTAAGATTACCGTCTTTACAACATGCTCACTTCACGATTGAACAAATTAACAATACAATTGTTTTCAGTGTCCCATAAGCCTAATTGTAATGCACAAGCTAAAACACAATCTTATAATCAACTAACTAACTTTCCAAAACTAACATGAGTAAAATAAAACTTGAACTTCACCAAAACACCAAAATTCAAATCGAAATACAAAAATCATGGTGCAAAAGTAGACAAACAACTAGTGACAATATATGAGCTAGAAATTGTCCTATTTCCACTAAAATCATCACTAACTAAAATTTTATAACTAACCACCAGAACATAATGCCCAAATACAAATTGAATTCATAAATACAAAAACAAAAACAAGCCTCAAGTAGAAAATTCTAAATATTACACATGAAAAATATTGTACCAGGTTTCCACAAACTTATCATCAGCAAATGAAATTGCTTAACTTATCACGAGTAAACAAAATTCAAATTCACCGAAATTGCCACATACAAGAAATACACAAATCAAGGTGCAGAAGTAGAGAGCTAATACCTAATTATAAAACTGAACTATACTCGATGCTGCTTTTGGAAAAAATCATAATCAACTAACTATAATTGCATAACTAACCACCAGTAAATGAAAAAAGCCCAAAAACACAAATGAAGCTGCGGAAGTAGAAAAAGCACACATTAAACTGATTAAAATACATGAGATAAAATCGTTTAAGAATTCTGCTAAATCATAATCAACTAACTAATATTGCTTAACTAATAAAAAACAACCTCACCATAAACGCCCACATACAAATTAAATAAAAAAAATGAAGGTGCTGAAGTATAAAAAACTACATTAGCTAAATATGTTCTACATTTCCACAAAAATCATAAACCTCAACTGACAAAAATTGCATAACTAATCACCAGTAAATAAACAAAATTCAACCTCACCAAATGCCCACATATAAATTTAAAATGCAAAAAAATCAAGATGCAGAAGTAGAAAAACAACTAAATAACTAACTCAAACAAATGAGCTAAACCAGTTCGAAATTTCTGGAAATAAAATCATGATCAACTAACTAAAATGGCATAACTACCCACAAGTAACTAAAAATCCAACCTCACCAAAATGCCCAAATATAAAAGTAGACGTAGAATTTATATAAAAAAGGAGGTCTAGAAGTAAAAAAACAACCTGGGCAAGAACAGGTTGAGGCAAATTGGAGGCTTTGAAGAATCCAACGGCCTCAGCTCCAGTGATCCTTCCATCACGATCCAAATCTGCCCGTTGGAAGTATGCCTCAAATTGATCCATTTTGCCAATGATTGTATATATTATCTACACAGCTCAGATCGAATTTCGACTTTTTTTAGTTACAAATTATTCAAAAAAGATCGTGAAATGGATCTGTTAAAAAGGATGGATTCGTATAATTGAGAAGAGGAGTTCAATTGGGGATTTAGGGTTTTGAATTAATTGGGAGAGGGTGACGTCAGCGAGATGTGGGGGGTCGTTGAAGAACACGATGGCAGAGACTGCGTCTCCGATGGGAGGGTTGTCGGTTTGCTTCACTCTAGCTGTTATTTCGCTAATTATTTTGGTTCTTTTTGGGTATTTTTTAAACATTTGGGAAAGTAAGGATAATTTCAACTTTTAGCTGGCATGCAAGTGATCAGGAATGATTAAGTTATAAACGAGTCAAGCTCGAGATGAGATAATAATTAGAGTCATAGAGAGTTCAGTCGAATTTGAGATGAATATTTGCCAACATTTAACTAGTTCACTTATTTCAAAATTTAATCCAATTGAATTAATAAATAAAAAATTATTAATTTTTCATAGAATTGAACTTTAATAAAAGAGATATTCATAACATATTATATGACATCGGGCTAACCTAACAAGGTTCAAACCTGATGAATATTTTGTTAATGTCTATGGCTTATCATTTTTTATCTTCATCTAACACCGTTTTAATATTGTCTTGTATGACAGAAAGCTCGATTTTATACTTGGACGTCTGCTCAGGGAAACAGAGACATTCTTATTCAACTTGATTTTCTTCACGCGTGTAACAATAATACATTGAAAAAAAAAGTAACAATAATACATGTTCCCTTGAGAAGTCGTAGCAACTAAGTTCAAAACACTCTTGGTAGCAGACTAGCAACCACAACTTTTGTTACTTATCTTCAGTTGCCGATTAAGCAACCTTTACAAACTTAATGGCTTTGAAAGCCTCATTCCAAGATGTCTCAAGAATCTATTTCATCCGATCCATCTGGATTACTTGTATAATTTTTGAATAAGTGGCTAATCCTTGTCCCAAATTTATTCAGACAACTGTTAGATATGGACGAAGCAAGGTAATTTACATATATGCCTCCTCAACCCTAAAACCAACCGCTTCCTTGGTGGCAAAAACATAGCGGAGTCCAACTGATCGAAATCACATGAGTTATATTTTTTTATATCTCTTTACATCTACTAACAAACCAACTCCATAAACATCTACACCACAAAATAAGATGCAAATGTTCCAAACTGAAACAAAAAATGCAATGTTACCGCCAGCCAAAATTCAATATCTATCATCCAACTCTCTCTGGACTTTCATTCTTCAAAAGCTCTGATTCCGTCGCTTGTAATACCTATCAAATAACAACCATCATCAAAATTTTCATATTTCAGACTAGCAGATACATTCCCTACCTTCTTTTTTCTTGATTGGATCAGGCCCTTTGTTCAACTTTTTTCAATTAATTTAAACATATTAGAGGATTCCAATTTCAACCTAACCCCAGATTTCCAATCTCAACATTACATAATCCTACTGAAGAGATTCATTAATTCGACTCTATATACATCAAATACACATTCTTCTCGTCGATTAATTTAAGAAAACACCCTAATAATTCGTAATTGGTCTGGTGTCAACAAAATTGGCAGAAAACGCAACATATAAGTGAAACACTCCTTGGTTGTAAGTTTGCTAGAACAATGAACTTGCCATGTGCAACAACCTTCACATCCACCATTTGGCACTCCTCCACCTATGATCAAACCCATTCTCTAACTAATATTCTTCCAGCATCATTGAAAGTTCGATATATTTAGCATTGTCGTTATTATTAGCCTCCAATGGTCCTTAACCTCACAAATATAGGAATTCTTCCTACTCCGCAAGGTCTATCATTCAAATTTTAGACCTAATAACAATTATCACAACTCGTTTCAAACCCCTTTCAACAACCTCAAAGCAAATTCCTAAGATTCAAAAGATAGAGAACATGGTCATTTTCCTTTTGTTGGTTGTAATGTATCTCCATTTGAAAACCAAAGACCTTGAAAGAGGCTTTAGAGTTTATCGGCTACGAAAATCCTAAGCAAAAATTACCTAGCGTTTGGAGCTCAACCAACATGGATATATACAATGGTTGTCAAGTTCGTACAATCAAGAAAGTGGAAGTCAAGACATCTTGCCCCAGTAGCAAAGCATATGCTGACACCTCTTGCGGAGGTCTCGGATTCGAGCCCTCTTGCTAGCAAGGAAATTGGTTAGAGAGATGGTTTCTCTCACTAGTTGACTCTAGTTGCCTCTTTACTTGAGTTTACGAATTGTGGAAAAGGAATATTGAAGAAGGTGTCTTTATTTTTGCAAAAAATACCTTTTAAACTGTTATGAAGAGAAATCGGCTTAGCAAGAAACAAATTGTTAAAGTAAAATCAAGGTTTTCAGCTAGCATTAGTATAGTACATGAACCAATTGAAAATCATAAAGGCTAGTCGGTTGATTTGTACACTCCAAATATAATATTTACTCTAATTCCAATACAAAATGAGAATTGAATATGAATTACATAAAGATGCGAATTGGGTATTTTATATTTTAGTTACTTATCAATTGAGTTATGTTCCGAATGTTGTTTGACACTTCTCACAAAAGAGGAAGACATCTTTATACAGTTCCACAGACCACAGTACTAGTTGAAACTGAATTAAATTTGTCGTTTTCAACAAAACACCGTCAAATCTATTTCTCTCTCGCAATCTCCGGATCAACCAAATCAACCCCCACGTATCATCACATCATTTGTCTCCAAACCATTTTATAAACCACTTTATCTTCAGCAAACAATTACTACAAAATAATCAAATAATCAAAACTTGCCTATCTAATTGTCCATCTGTCTATATATGTCTATTTCGAAGACGATATATAGATATTCAACAGTTTACTCTTCTTGTATCACTCTTACTCTCCTTGACCATTTCCTCTCTTCTCATTCACGATTCTCTCAAATCACCCAAACATTCAATCTTCAACAACTCTCCCCTCAGAAAATCAAACTCACCCATCTCTGTTTTTTTCGTGATTGGTTTATTTTGTGCCCTGTTTGGTGAAGCTTTGATCTTGAAGATATAAATATACCGAAATGTTTGTGAAGAAGCTAGTGGAGAAAGCTTCCATGAAGAAGGTATGTATTGTTATGTTACTACATTGATTCTTCATGATAAGCTTGTTGAGATGGTTTCGAGATCTTGATCAGTTAGTTCATCTGCTTGTGTTAGTATGTTGTTTGGTTCATTTTGCCTGTTTTGATTGCATTCAACACTTTTTTGATCCCTCGGCAGTTTCAACCCGCCCCCACCCACGCCTCGCTCCACCCCACCCCGCCTGCCCGCCGGGGCTTTTACACGCAAGAGTTTGAGAATATAATTGTTGACATATAATTTTATTATTTATATATTCGAAAATTCAGTTGTTCGTCTTTATTAAATACTAGTAACTCCTTTGTCATCACTATATAAAATTTATTTTTCCGACGCTGTGTTTATTTTTTCTGTTGATTTTTTTGAGGGAGATGATCGTAGTGTGGTAGAATATTTTATTTTATTTTTAATTTTTTTCGCGTCGTTAAAATCATGGAATACACAAACTGCATAGGATTCTTGGATAAGAGCTACTTTAAGAGGCAGGGGAATAATAATGTCAAAATTTTCTCCATATTTTAAAAAAGCATTAAAATATGAAGATATAAATGTATTTAATGTCAATAACTAAAACTTTATCAGTTAACTTTATCAGTTACATGAGATTAAATTATTTCTATATTGATTCAGTAATTTGATATGGGCAAATTGGGTATGTAGACGATATTTTGGCAGCTTAGAAGCAACGTTACGCTATGTTGATTCTGTTTGACCATATGGAGATATAAAATCATACTTATTTCCAAGAGGTGATTTTGTTGAGCAAATATAGCAGCTTTTGCTCCTTTAGTAAATTCGTTGGTGTTCTTTTCCTTCTTTTATGATGTGTTTGGATCGGGGTGAATTAGAGGGAGGAGAACTTTTAAAAATTATCCAGAGAAAGGGAATTAGTGGGAATTAGAGAGAATATATTTTATTATTGTTTGGGTACAATAATTATAAACTAGGAGAATCAAGGAGAATGAAAGAAAATATAATTAAAAATATGATTCTCCTCCGATTTGGAGGGAAAAAAATTTGAGGAGAATCAACGGTAATGAGGATGGATTAGTGGTAACTAATTCTCATACTTAGAAACCAATTTTAGTTTTCAAACACAAAAAATAATTAAATTCTCTTCGATTCGCCTGATACACCCCAATCCAAACGCACAATGAACTAATTAGGGACAGGGTATTACTTCTCTTTCAACTTAGATAACATAGTTTAATATAACCTCCTTATAATTTATATGTTAAAATAACAAGTACTTTATGTACCAAATTGGACCGTTGATTTGGAATTACATACCTATGTGATTGTAGCATTAGATTGATTACAAGAGGCGAGAGCGTTATTATTTTCCCGTCTCATTTTTCTAAGATTTATTTGAATTTTAATTATATATATGGAAATGAATCTAACAAGATCTACGCATCTATATCATTTATTATTAGATGAGAATTTAGGATAAAAAATTTTAAAGTTTGACTTTAAAATAAAAAAATCGAGGATGAAGAGATTACATGAATCATGAATGGATAATCTTGGTCTAAGATGGTGCCACATCACCTACGTTGACCCATTGACTAATTTGCAATTGGTTTCCTTAATATGTGACGTGGACGAGTAGCTAGATTGGACAATGTATTTGGTTTCTGTTTGTGTCTTTACAACTACTCCTCAACTTTAGTTTCCTGATTATAATGTCATGTTTCGTTGGATGTCACCAAACAAATAAAGACTCCTTCATAGCTCATTATGCACTCTGCTTCTTTCAATCATTTATCATCATAACTAGCTCGCTATGCATTCTACTTCTCTCAATCATTTATCTAAGTGATTCACTGTGCTCTCATGTTACTAAATAGGTTTGCGTCTATTCGGGATATAAAATTTGACTGATAGTACGTAACCTTACCTTTTTTATGATGATATTATTTTGAACTCATTTTGATTTATTTTATTATACTTAAGATCTATAGAATATATAAATTTTTGAACTCCATAAGAAAATTTTTGCTTATATCATTAATGCTCGCCAAAAAACAAGAAGAAATTTGGCTCAATGTCATGATTAACACAAAAACAAATGGGAAAAGGCATTGTTGTGATAATAGTGGTGGTTTTTTTTTTTTTTTTTTTTTGGTAACGATAGAAAATTATATTTTTCACATATCTAAATTTAATTGAAAATTTTCATTTGGGATCTAGATCACCCATCATCTTCTAACATTATTCATGTAGTATACTTTTTATTTCATTCTTATAATAAAAACTATTAAAATATATGTTCGATAACATATCAATTTATCTCTATTAAATATAACAATAAATTTATCTTTATATAATAAACATCAATTTGTTTTTTTATCATACTTTGAAAAGTATCTATTTCAAGTAACATGAAAACTTTAAATCTTGAATAGTTCTTAATTGTTTTTAAATGACCTGGACCCACATATAGCGTAGGAGATTTGATAAAATAAATAAAGAATTCTGTGGGGGTGACAAATACAATGAATAATCCTGAATGGTCGGTGGAGAGGGTGGTTCATAATAAGTCAATAAATGTAAGTGTGGGTCATTTTCTTAAAATTAAAAGATGTTGGGTAAGTAGGTAACTATCTAATTACACTCATTTTTAAAGTTTACTGTGAAATTGGCCCAATTAGTAGTCACTAACATTTAATGGGCCTTCTTTCTGGGTCATCCATAAGTTAAAAAATAATGCTTCAAAATAGTTCACAGTCCACTTAAAAATCCACAATTGGAGAAACGAGACATCAGACGACTCGAGAGACCGAGTCCAAACCTCTTACTGTTTTTATTAGTCAAATTATTTGTGTATAACATAAACTGAGGAATCACATTTTCACGACGTTCCTGTTTTCGTAAAATTAATAGAGAACATATGGAACATGCTGTCGAACACTCCCCTCCCGAGCACGAGACGTGAAGAAAGGTTTCACCGTTACATACGCACATATATATCGGTTTTTCTAGAATGTGCCCTTGAGGAATAATATCAACTTAACCTATGACTTATGATCCAAGTACTTTCTATCGTGTGTTACATTTTATGACTTCATGTTTATAACTTTCAAATATAAACATTACAATGTCATTCGATCAAGATGGATGACTTACTATATTGCCTACACTTTTAGTTCTTATCTAGCATTATGATGAAATACTTGATAATAGATAGTGTTAGCACTTAACTATTGGTTCAAACAAATGACTCGAAATAATAGTCTCCTTAATTTCATAGGATATTGTTTTCACAAGAATAGCTAATGTACTATATGACCTATAACCTATTGGGGGAGACATGTTTTTGCTAATGTTGATGTTCCATTTATTTTATGCAGCCAGGTTCAACATCTGGTGGTGTAAAGGCAGAAGACATAAACCCACGACTGGTTTTTCACTACGGAATCCCATCAGGAGCTGTTCTGTTTGCTTTCGACTCCATTCAGAAGATTCTTGCCATTGCAACCAAGTATGTTCTTGTCCCAATTTCAAATATCATCTACCTGGCTGGCTACTTCCATTGCTTTCCAGTTGCATTATGAATTGTTCTATCATTTGGTTATACTTTTTAGAAATTGGATTGTAAGCTTATGCTATTCTACATTGCTTGGTACTTTCTCTTTCAAGTTGTTGGTATTCTTTTTTGTTTAAATATGCTAGGATGCTGTATGATGAACTTTTGATGAATTTTTTCTCTATGAAATAATTCTATGAAGTTCTTCTTAAGCTTAATTGACAAGATTATGGGGCATTTGGAGTTAAAATCCTGTATAACATAGCAAAATCACATAATTCTATAGTTTTGGGTTGAATAATAAACTCTAGTCTGTTGAGATTTGTCTGGCGTTTGTTCCATTTCGGTCTTGGACAAAGACGGAGTCCTAACACTCTCGAATTTGGTGATTCTTCTAGATGAGATTTAGGAATTTTACATAAATTACAGAATTTGATAGAGGATGAAGGACTAAGAAGATTTATATTCCATGCAGAGATGGCCGCATTAAGCTATTTGGAAAAGACGGGACCCAGGCTCTTCTTGAACATTCAGAGACTGTACCAAGCAAATTTTTGGAGGTATATGCGTCTTATCTATTCTGAAGTAACAACCTCCATGTTCCCAGAGGGGTAAGGCCGCAGGCTGCGGACTATTACCTCCCCTCTACGCCGCTTAGGCGGGACCATTTTAGAGGCATTGGTCATTGGGGCATGTTGATGTTCTCATGTTATTCATCTCAAGTCATTTATATTCCATAAAGCAGGCTTTCTGATCTTTGTTGTTCTTATAGGAGATTCTCAGCGGATCTTATTGTTCTCCCTCTTATTCAATTTTTAAATTTTAATTTGCAGTTTATGGAAAATCGAGGCATTCTCATAAACATAAATGCAAGTAACCACATAGAAGTAAGTCAATAATTTCATTTCCTAGTGAATTCTACATTCAGCAAGCGCTTTTTTTAGAATGCTATTTTCTGAAAAAAGGTTTCTGTTGAAAATAAAAGATGATTTATCAATTTGCCATGGCCATGCATTTTAATCTGCCTCTTCGAATTACTTCAAAAATTTATGTGTAGGTCTGGGATGTAGCAAGAAAGGAACTGATTCATACTTATGAATTCGAAACGGAGATCACCTCATATTCGGTTTTGCAACATACTCCTTACATGTAATTATCTGAAGTCTGTCTGGTTTCCTGTGATTTGCAGCCAAAAATAAGTTTAAGACACATTTTCTTTATTCGTAAGTGCAGGTTTGTTGGAGACTCGAATGGTAATGTTTCCGTTATGAAGCATAGTCAAGAAGCAAACCAGATAGAACATATGCAATATCGCATACCGTATTCCGCATCTCATGGTGAGCTTCCTTCGTTATGTATTACTTATTACCTTCTTCATGTTTAATATATTTATAAATTTTGGAGAGTCTAAACAAATTCTATCGGTTACGTTTGAATCATTATAACCTATGATCAGAATAATCAGATCTTGGTCCGATGCTGTAAGGGTCATGCTTCCCTCACGATTTTCCAGATTACTTTGTACGTGCTCTGATGCTCTCACTCTGTCTTTTCAGGCAATTCAGGTGAACTCTCAAGTGACAATGCTGTAACCCATGTTCTACCTCAGCCTTTAGCTGAAAGCAAGAGGTACAGCCTCATTACTTGACGTTGTTTTTTACCTATAGAGTTATTCCTTGATCTGTAATAGTGCATACTCAGTGAGTATATACACAAATATCATTTTATTAACCTTCATGGCTCGTGAAGTTATATACCAGCTAACCCACAGATATTAGTGGTATCTTAATAGCAGATAAGTACTCTAAGCTACCAAATTATACATCCTATCATTGGAGATCAAACCTACACATTTTGTGAGACCTTATTTTCACAATTCAATAGTTTTAATAGCTGCCGACATATTGTTGATATTTAAATCGAGATTGAAACTTCTATTGGATTGATTTATTGGTGGTACAGGCTTCTTATTATTTACAAAGATGGCTTCATAGTATTATGGTCAATTCAAGAAAGTAGAGCAGTTTTCACAACTGGTGCTACTGCTTTCCAATCAATTTCTCACGAATCAAAGCAAGTCACAGCAGCCGCATGGGCTTGCCTTACTGGGAGCAAAATAGCTGTAGGTTACAACAATGGGGAGATTTTCATTTGGAGTATCCCGGCTGCCTCAAGTTTAAAATCTGATCAAGGGACAGATAAAGATCTTAGAGATTCTGTAGCCTCGCAAAGTGCTCCTACGTGCAAGCTAAATCTTGGATACAAATTAGATAAAATACCTATTTCTAAATTGAGATGGCTCTATGTGGATGGAAAAGCAAGTCGATTGTATGTCATGGGTTTCTCCAATGCCTTCTCTGCTAATATGGTACAGGTAATTTGATCTAATGTTTCATGGTTTTTCTGTTGCACTCTTGTCAGCAGCATAAGCGCTGTATTTTCTACAGTCTTGTTGGTAAAGTGCTTCAAATTGTTTGAACTTCGGAATCCTGGTGCTGCTCTGTTGGAAAGGCTGTGTCTTCTTTAATAGTCTGAAGCTTTTGATATTATGTATTTCCTGAAACATCTATGCTAATTTATGTGTCCGGAAAAGCAATATTCTTCACCCATCAATGAGAATCATCTGAAGTTTTGTTATAGAGTACCGAAGAATTGTTGTGGATAAATGATTTACCAATTCTTTCACCATATTTCAAGAGAAGATTCATATAGTAGTAAATTAATGTTAATAGTTTAACTTCCCCATTCATGTTCTTTGAATATGACTTGCTAATTGCTCCTTTAGTTTGATAACAAACGTTACCTATGTGTAGGTTTTGTTACTTAATGAGAAATCTGAATCTCGCACAATAAAGGTTGGGCTCAACCCTCCAGAGACTTTTATTGATTTCAACATTGTGAGTGGCTTTAATGGTCAAGGCAAGCAAAGTAATGATGCTATCCTCTTGCTTGGGAAGTCTGGTCAAATTTATTCCTATGATGACAGTTTAGTTGAAAGATACTTGTTACTAACTCAATCTAAGTCCTCACCGTCCCTGCCGAAGGAAGAAACTGTGAAGCTACCATTTGCAAAAACTAGAATCACAGTCTCATTTTTTGTATCAGATAACCCAGTTATGAGATGTTCGGCAGATCAGGTAACACCATAAAGATTAACTATAGTTTTTTTTTATTGTTTTGTACAAAGTTACTAGTAGTGTCAATTTAAAAATTATCTTGTTTGTAGGACTATTCCACATTCACAGCCGATATTTTACAACTATTTCCATTCCAAACACACCATAAAGATGCCAGTGCATCAAATCAATCCCGTTCCAGTGGATTCTCAAAGGCTAAGAACCTGTACATAACAGGACATGACAATGGAGCCATAAACTTTTGGGATATCTCAAGCCCACTTTTATCGCCAATTGTATGTCTAACCCAACAGGTACTTCAGATAATTTTTTCATTGGTTCTTTTACTCTGAAATAATATATGCATTATACATCTTAAATGCCAACCATGATGTTCACAAGTCGCTTTAGACGATGTCCAGATTTCATTCACAGGATCTGTTGTATATTGTTACATGACATATTGGTTTTGTAATTCTCAGTTACAAATTTATCAGCTATTATAATCTTCGCCTGGTGCGGTAGACAAATACTTTCTTAGAGTTTAATTCTTCTCCTTGGTGACTATTATTTTTCAGTAAATTTTAAATATGTATTCTAGTGCTTGAGAACTAAATTCTGTTTCTGTTGGGTGTGGGTTTATGAAGAACATGTAACATGATTTTAGAAGGTTTTCCTGTTTTCACAAATATCTGAAGTACTTCACTTTTGAACCAAGGTTCTTAGGCCTCCAATTTTCCTCTTGAGAACCTTACCTGCTCTATTGTTTTCTTCAACAATCTCAAGTAGATGTTTTTCATATAATATTGAAGTATTAAATTTTGTGATATTGAAATTGTCTTTTGTTCCCATCCTCACAGAGTGAGGATGATCTTTCTGTAAGTGGTGTGCCACTCATATCTTTGTACTTCGATTTTGACCAACGGCTACTCATTTCTGGGGATCAGAATGGAACAGTAAGTATTTCCATCGACATACTAAGGAGTTGTCAGAAGATTAGTACTCGCCTTTAAGTATAATAGTTTTTTTCTATTTAATATGTCACAGGTTCGCATTTACAAACTTAAATCGGACGTTTTCCTCCCAGAAAGTGGATTTTTATCATTACCAGGTACGATCACATTTATCATTACCAACTATGATCACATTTATCCTAATTTTATCCTCACAAATCTATTTGGACTGAAAATCAACGATGTCCATGTTATTTCTGACTTATATATGTCTTTGCTTTTGTATTCCCTTTTACTATTAAAACACACCTGTGGTAGTAATAGAAATCAAGACAAAAAATAAAGGATGTCTTGACTCAAATTGAAAAATGACTTCTTAGTTTGGTGAATCGAGAAAGGAAAAGTGGGAATGGACTAGTTTGTATCTATCTTAAGCTGCAAACGTAATTCACATGTCTCAAATTGCTTGACAGAACTGAAGCTACACTTTATCAGCAATTTTTATTATACGTTCTTTTACGTGTATTGACTTCCACTATCTTATTCTTTGGAATTTAGCTCATAACGATATATTGGACATGGTTGTTGTATAACTATAATCAAAGCATGACAATTTCTTCTAAGAAAAAGAATCCTATTGGTTAACTGAAAAGTGTATGATCCTCTCTTGTCCATGGATTTGCTATGACAGGAGCTTCAAAAAAAGGGGGTAATCACATCATTAAAAGTATTAGAATGGTGAAGGTTAATGGAGCAGCCCTTTGTATCAATACAGGAAATAATCTAAAGCATCTCGCTGTTGGTTCAGATAAGGGATATGTAAGTCCACTGATATGATTACGTTCTGCTGGATAACGGCTATTAGGTCCTAAATGGATTTACATATTTTTGGTATTTGTAATGCATAACTACTAGTACCATAAATATCGTCAATCAGAGATTGCCCTCTTGTAAAAGCAAGCTAACATGTTACTTGTCTTTGTGATTTCATGGATACCTAGAACATTTGTATGGTGAAATTTCTTGTTTTATGGTAGAAGAGTTATAATGGAATATCTAGGCTATTTGAAGTCTGATAATCAACAAGAGCAATTTTCTAGATTGGTCAATATAGATTCAAGTACACAATTCCCAGATGTGGTAGGTTCTAATAAATCTGAAAGAATTTAACTTGCTAATATACCATACTCTTGCAGGTATCATTATTTGATATGGAAGGACAAACACTTCTATATCAAAAGCATATTGCTAGCGAGTTATGTACAGGTATCATGTCGTTGCAGTTTGGAAGTTGCAACATCCAGGGTTTCGATAAGAATCTATTGATGGTAGCGACAAAGGATTCTTCAGTCCTAGCTTTCGAGAGTGAGACAGGAAACTCACTGAGCTCTTCTGTGGTTTGCCCTAAGACTCCATCAAGAGCTCTATATATGCAGATATTGGGTAAGAAATTGAATTTCTATAAGATCTTTTTTTTTGTAATTAATATTCTAGAATGTAATTATCGGGATTTAATAATTTAGCTTTTGTTTTATTGTTTCCCTCTCATTTATAGATGGATATGATATTTCAACTCTGGGATCTAACATAATGGATGTGCTAGACATGAGTAAAGGGACCGCCGAAACTGCTTCCCGAAAGCAGCAAGTACTGTTAATGTGTTCTGAGAGAGCCGTATATGTTTATTCCCTATCTCATGCCGTACAGGTAAGTAGTCATGTCTCATACACCTTGTGAGTGATACTAAAGCCATTGTTTCTTCCTATTAATCAGTTTCATTCGTGTCACACATATTACGTATATCAGGGCATCAAGAAAGTAATTTACAAGAAGAAATTTCACTCTACTTGTTGTTGGGCGTCAACTTTTGAATCATCTGCTGCTGGCGTTATTCTTCTTTTCTCTACTGGGCAAATAGACATAAGGTGGTACTCTTGTAACTCTTGTCACTCAATTGGACTTAAATTCGTGATAGCCCATACTTTAGTAGTTTCTTCTGTCAGTATTTCTTTGGGAGACTGATCTTTTATGAAGTTAAAAGACTGTCCAAATAATAGAAGTTGTAAATGGAGTGAGAAGTGGGAACACGAGCTATGTGAGTCTTTATCGAACTTTCAGGAAAGTAATCTTCATAAAGAGATCAAAATGGAGGGGATGCATCTCTATGATGTTTAAGGATGTATCTATATTTAAAATAAGTGTAGTTGTTACTATATTTCAAGTGACCCCCTTCTATATTTCTAGATAATTCTCCAAGAGGTTCACCAACTTACTGACTCGTGTGGACTTGTGGGGAGAATTATTATTTATCAGCCATGATTTTTTGTTGCTTAATTCTCTCTACTACTGATTACCACATCTTTTTTGTTTGCAAACTTCATCACATCAGACCAGACAGTATGAGCAAGAATGGTTGTGCTATATATGTATTTGATTTACTTAAGAAGATAAGACGTAGATGCTCTTTTTTTCCCTCTCCTTACTCCTTAGTGATGTTCTCTTTTTAAGTTTCAATACGTTTTAGCATATACGCAGTAGCACTTTGTTTTGTACAAATTAGTTTCTACTATTGTTCAGAACTCTGAAAGTCCTGTTTTCTATATCTTAACAAGAATTGTTCTATATCTCAGATCATTACCAGAACTGTCCATTTTGAGGACATTTTCAGTTAGAGGCCTCACGCTTTCAGTGCCGAAAGCAAATTCAATTCCTGATTATTCAGTTTGCTCTTCACATAATGGTGATCTTGTCGTGGTATGTTAATATTCTTTAGTTATTTAAAAAAAATTATGGCTTTCTTACATAAACGTTGATATTTTGACTTACAAAATATTATGTAAACAGGTGAGTAGTGACCAAGAGGCATTCTTTCTCTCCATTGCCCTCCATAAGGAAGCCTATGGGTACTTTTTTGAACTTTCTCTCTCACTAATACCTATTTTCTTTTCCTGATGTATACTGATGGTTGTTCTCTTCATCCTCCAAGATATCTGGAATTTGCTACTCGCGTCTACAATGAAGAGCTAGTGGTTGCTCAGGATACCATTTCCTCTCAGATAGTTCACAAAGAAAAGAAAAAGGTAAATTATTGAAACTAAATAATGACAAGGTATGGGGAAGGATAACTCATGATTTATAGATGATTTAACATGACAGGGCATATTTAGTTCTGTGATAAAAGATATAACAGGAGCTAATAAACCAAAGAGTGGTGTAGTTATTGAAACTGAAGATATCAAGGAAAGTCTCGAAGATCTGTCAGCAATATTTTCAACCGCTAATTTCCCGTCATTCAAAGAGAGGGAAGAGAAGTTATATGTGGAGAAGAATGAGCTGGATTTGGACATAGGTATTATCTATTGTCTCTTTCCCAGTTCTCCGCGTCTCTGAAGAATGATGTTATATTGAAAAGGGAACCTCATTGAAGACATATTTTTCATTCAAATATTTACAAATAGTTTACTTGTTTTGAGGAATCACAGAACTAGCATCATTAGGTGTTACTATCTGTTATGAGGAATATTCTTACACTTTAGAATTAACTCAGTTGTTTATCTTTCTTTGAAATTTCCTCTTCTTTCCTTTTGAAGATGACATTGAGATCGAAGATCCAGGAGATAAACCAAAAGGAAATCAAATTATTGCAGGACTAAGCAAGCAGAATTTGACAAATACATTTCAGGCATTCAAAGGTAGGTTCAGGCTGACCCTACGTGATCATAATCTCGATTTGATCCATGCCATCATTGTATCTCTTCATCTGTTTCTCAGTGCATAGCTCTGGTGAATTTATCTTTATGTAGACTTGAGTTAGATGCACATATCAGCACTTTTTTGCATAAATAATTTAGATCTGAATAAGTAATGAACATAAAACCGTTTGATAGTGTTCCATTAGTCTTAGCCTTATTGTGTTGAATTATCATGGATAGTATTATAAGATCTGGATAGTTACTAGTGAAACTAACACTATAACACATTGCAGTTCAGTTTAGTACACATAATTTTCTCCGACCTTCAAAACTTTTTTGTCTTTCTTTGTGTTTGTTGGTGTGTATCACAAAATAGCTATATTCTTCAACTTATCTAAATAATTTAGTTTAGTAGAACCAGTGAATAGGACCATGCTTCTGATTTTATCGTTTGCAGGCTTCAAATCTGTTATAAAGTTTACATTATAGTTTCATATAGTAGTGCTGAACATACAAGTACCGGGATGGGGTGATGATATAAGTGAACCTCAAAAATCACATGTGACATGTTGAAAAAAATCGTGATAGGGGTCGAAATATCAGGCTATTGGCTGATTATGTTTCCATAAACACTTTGAGCATTCACAGTTAGGCTCTATTGGAGCTGTTCGTAGCTGAATGTCTATTACTCTATTAACATAACCGTTCATTATTTTTACAGGGAAATTCAAACACATTAAGGTAAAAAGTGACAAGACTTCAGCCAGTCCACCAACAGAGGACGATAAGAGTAGTCCTGGTAGTGTTGATCAAATAAAGAAAAAGTATGGATTTACTTCAAATTCTCCTAAGGTACATATAACATACTGCTTATTTTTTAAAACTTATTGGGTTGCTTAAACAGTGAACCAAAGCATTAAAGAGAAACTATTCCTTATGTAATTCCCGATTTCTTAGTTTTCTCTGCATTATGTCATCAACTTCGTAAATTGCTTAAATTCTCATATATGAACAGGAATCGAGTGGTGCTGCAAGCATGGCAAAGATCAAGCTGAGTGAGAATATGAAGAAGTTACAGGTATCAAGAATCTTGAATGTTTATCGTCAATCAAATCAGTGCAGGCACATCATTTTTTTCAGTGAAGTCAAAGAAATTTAAGACCAAATATCTAGATAGAGCCCTGATGAAGTCATGGCGATGGACTCTTTTGTGAAGTAGGGTCAAGCTGGAATCTACATTTGTTTTCTTTAGTGACAATCTTGACCCCAATTTTAGAAGTTTTGTTTGTTGTTGACAAACAATCTCCTTGAACTTCACTTTGCTGTTCCATGTAAATACTTCATTGTATTTCTATGGCTCACTCTCTGACCCTGAATATGAACATGCCCGTGTTGCAGGGAATAAGCATGAAAACTGCGGAAATGCAAGATACAGCACAATCATTTTCTTCAATGGCGAAAGAGGTGCTCCGACTGTCTGAAAATGATAAGAGAGGCCAATAACAGTGATTGGTGTTACTCCTAACAGACGCATTTTCTTCAAACTATATTATTTCTTGCGATTTTTTGTATATTCTATTTATGTGTTTGCATCGCTACTACTGCCTGATGCATGGACTATACTGGGTAATATGTTGATTATAGCTTGATTGACAATATGTATATAACAATCTTTGTTTTTTTTTTATATGCATATATAGATGATACATGTTTTCACAACCATCTGTTTTTTGTCTGAACAGAGGCTGTAGGAACCATCAACTGTTCAACCTTTTTATTTACTTTTTTGAGAATGAAATTGTTGTTTCTCCCATAACTGAAATTGAATCTGTCCATTTTAACAAAGCCTAATCAATATGAAATCTAGATTTAAATTTCAACTTGAAAGCCAAATATTATGGAGTACTTAAACAAGTTAAAGTCACGTTTGTTAATCTATATATAATTGAATGGTCGAGCGGTTGAGCTAGCACTTTTTGATCCATGAGGTCAAGAGTTTGAATCTTATGCAAGTGAAGAAGGTTTGAAAATGATTGTAATGTTAACTAATCGATTTTCTTTTTGTGTATTCCAATTCAAAGTTGTCTATTTTAATTATGAATTTTTCTTTTAATACATGATTAAGACTAATCTCAGTTAAATATTCTACCATAATTGATAAATTAAATGAAAATGTATTTATTGAAGTGACAAATATATTCAATTTTATTTTAACTCGACTATGCACAATTCTATTCATATTATCCTCTATAGACTTATGTCAATCAATAATCAATAAAATAAGCCAAACCTATAAACCTAAATTGATCTAATATTTAATAAAATTGAAAAATTAGCCTCTATGTTTATTTCTCCCTATATTCCTCCTGCTTGTCTGAGAAATTTGCATCCATATAATTAGCAAAATTATAAATCATTCAAAACAAATGAACTCCAACACTCTTTCAAATCCCTCAATATTTTACGACAATAATTGACCTTAAACAAACCTAATACAGCACACACAATTAACATTTTGGTCCTAACTGCGTCATTATATCAATTTGGTTAATTGTCCCATATCATTTGTCATATTCATACATATTCTCTGTGTGTAAGAATCTTTTTCTTGGCATCATTGTCATTTTCTTCATATGTCTATATTCTTATTGATTGAATTCTTGAAGTGGGCTGTTAATTAATTTAGTTACATGTCACTTATTGTTGAATTCTTGAAATGGGTTGTTAACTAATTTACTTGTATGTCACTTAATGTTGAATTCTTGAAATGGGTTGTTAATTAATTTACTTATATGTCACTTATTGTTGCAATTTGCAGATTGGTTCTGAGTTTTCTCCATTGGATCCCAAATTGATTCAAGGTAATTTTATAATTTTTTAAAATATTAGTATAACTAGGTTGTGATTGTTATTTATAATATTTTCTGTGTGTGAGAATAAATTATTCATATTCATGAGTTTTAATGAAGTTATAGGATCAAAGTGAAATTCTCGCAACATGGTTTGCCCATTAAGTGATATTTGTATTGTTCTAGTGATAAGAAAATCTCTAGCTCTCCTGAATACAGGTTAAATTGATGATCTTTTTAACAACTGACTGGGAATCCATGGATTGTTCTACCTCTCTCCCGAAAAGATAGTCGAGTTTATAATGTTAATTGTTCAAGTTAAATGAACTTTGTAGCTTAATTGACACACATAACTTTGATTTGAATTAAAAGTTATCATGTTAATAGCTATTTCTTATGCTTTTTTGCCAAATATTGTACAACATACAAAGATAATATTTTGAGTTTAAAATTTATAAAATCAAACATCAAAGATCAACACTTGGTGATGTTTTGTTTCGAAAAAAGGCATGTCTTGATGATCTTTAAGTGTACTTGGATTCTCATCTTAATAAGCTTTATTGGAATAACTGGTATTCTGAGATAATTAAATTGCTTGGGGTGGGTATGCAGAGACCATCAATAGTGGTTCTTAAATCTTAATATATCATGAAAAAAGGGAATAATTCCAACGTCTGGTAAATTGTGATATATGTAGTAGTGGCCTAGTGGAACTATCGTGCTGCTGGTGTTAATCTCATTGAACTATTTGATGCATACGTGCATATAATTAGCTTCCCATTAAGCTGAATGCTTTTCAATCTATGGTGGGATAATTGCTCTAGTCTTTCGAATTGTTACTGGTGTTGCTCTGAAGTAGTATGCTTTATGAAAGGTGACATACAAGTAAATTAGTTATGGCCCTCCACTAACTTACAAATTCCAAACAGCTGTCTACATACATTTCAAGATGTGGCAGCCTTATTGTTCTGTTGCGTATTGGAAATTTTATACAGTGGTAATATGATATACCGTTGCATATTTATACTTGAAGCTAATGGAGCTACTTGATTGTAAATTGTAGCTTGTTTGGTTTTTTTGATTCTTACCTATCTAACATGTTGTCTGCTGCATCTGGCAATATCTTGTTGTAAGGCTCTAATTACTGTGCCATCTTCTGTTGTATTTCAGTTGTTTAACTTGGGATAAAATGGAGTGTAAGGATCGTAATCTTGCAGTCAGATTGTTTGGGAGTTCTGTTAGTTACCTGCGGAGATTCCTGTTCCACGTATTAGCTGTAGGACCAATTCCAAGACATATGGCTTTTATATTGGATGGAAATCGAAGGTTTGCTAAAAAGCTAGAGCTGGGAGAGGGAACTGGTCATAGGGCTGGCTTTTTGTCTCTGATGTCTATGTTGAAGTATTGCTATGAATTAGGTGTAAAGTATGTTACTATATATGCGTTCAGTATAGATAACTTCAAAAGACGCCCTGAGGAAGTTCAGAACGTGATGGATTTAATGCTGGAGAAAATTGAAGGTTTAGTCAAGGAAGAAAGTATAGTCAATCAATATGGAATTAAGGTATTATTTATTGGAAATCTGAAGCTCTTAAATGAACCTGTTAGAGTTGCAGCTGCAAATGCTATGAAAGCTACGTCCAACAACTCTAACAGCATTCTTCTTATATGCATTGCCTACACTTCAACGGATGAGATTACAAATGCTGTTGAAGTGTCTTGCCAAGAGAAATGGAAAGAGATCCATGAATTAAAAGCAAGTCGAGCTGACAAGGAAATAAGTGATGAAAAAGAAGAGTTCGACAATATCATTAAGCTAACTGATATTGAGAGACACATGTACATGGCTGTAGCACCCGATCCAGACATTCTGATCCGAACTTCAGGTGAGACTCGTCTGAGCAACTTCCTTCTATGGCAATCCTCAAATTGTATATTGTATTCTCCCAAAGCCCTTTGGCCGGAGATTGGCTTGCGCCACTTGGTGTGGGCTGTATTAAACTTTCAGAGGGTACATCCTTATTTAGAGAAGAGAAGGAAGCAATTATAGCATTATATACTCCCACCATCCTTTTTTACAGGGGATATACTTCAGAATACACTAAAGAGAACACAGATGTATTCAGCACAGTCTCCATATTCGTGGGTAGGACTACACTTCCGATGTTTAGATAATTACTCGATTCTTGCATTTTGAAGGTTCATCATTCACCTCAGATGCATTGTTTGTAATCTCATACTGGTCCTTCAACTCCTCTAGTCAGATTATAAGTAGATTCTTCTTTCAATTTCAGCTGATCAAGAACTTCACTATAACATATATACTTGACTTATTAATATCTACAAACACAATGTGAAATTTTTATTACATCCATTGTTTTTTAAGGTAACTTTCTCAGAATACAAATGGACATAGTTTCTGCATTTCTTGTGGAGACACGGGACATATCTATCATCATTGTCAAGTACAGTAGACGTTTATTTTCTGCAATAATCAAATGTCTTTATGTTGAACGTAGAGTATCAGTATAAATTTAAGAGTGAAAACTAGAAACAAAAACGCCCTTTGCCAAACTATTATTACAGTGACAATATTGTGCTGAAAATAAGAGGTGACACAAACAGGACATGAACATTATTATCTCACTTAAAACACATTATTACTCACTTAAACCACTACTATGAATTCAGAGATGGTAGGGATCTAGTGCCAATTGGCTTCAATAGCTGCATTCATCATATGTTTGGCCTCATGTTTAGGTAAGACGCAATCTTCTGTGCCAATGATTTGTCAGCCTGCATCGATAGGATGTCATTTGTCAGTTTCATCAAGTTCAGTGCAAAACATTATAATGTAGCTCTTCATTACTGAGAATTCAAGATAGCCACTTTACCTGAGTCCAGTAAGAAATCCAGATACCGCGAATCTCATGAGTGACTCTTGGATCAGATAATGCATCTACCCATCGTTTGATGAAGCGTTCTTGCCTATACAGAATAAAACAATTACGTCAGACAATGAGGATAGGATATAACACTATTGCAGCTTTGATAGTGCATATGAACTAGGATTGGAACCTGTTAGGTGTGAATGAACGGTATCTCTCCCCGGCCTGCTTGAAGTTGTTCTCCTTTTCAATCACAGTCTGGCAATTCAGAGAGAATTGACACATTTAATCATAAAGTTCATAAGACTAGATTAACTAGATCAGAGTGCAAGAGGAAGTAGATAATTAACAAACCTTCTCGCGTTTGCCAGTCAAAATTCTAGGAGGGATGGGATACTTCTCAGCATGCCTAACTGTGTCATACCTTGAAGGGAAGTAGTTCACCTGAAAACATAAACAACATGGTTAAATAATCTAAAACTACATATAGCTTGAAAATAGTACGTTTAATGAATTTGATGGATCGAATGATAGAGAGTAACAAAACCTCTTCATCCCTGTGCATGAAATTCATGAATCCTTCATGGTGATTATTGTGATGTGCAGCCTTAGGCGCATTTGCAGGTAGCATCAAATAGTTTGGTCCGAGCCTGTGCCTCTGAGTGTCTGAGTATGAAAAGATCCTGGTCTGAAGCAATTTATCATCGGAATAATAAATTCCGGGAACAATGATTGAGGGGCAGAAAGCCAATTGCTCATTCTCGTTGAAAAAATTATCAATATTCTTGTTCAGAACCATACGCCCGACTGGCTGCAAAGGCAAGATATCCTCAGGCCAAGTCTTGGTCACATCAAGAGGGTCAAAATCAAATTGATCTTCAAAATCAGGATCAATAGTTTGGATAAAAAGCTTCCATTCTGGATAGTTTCCAGCAGCGATTGAGTCATAAAGATCCTGAGTAGCATGGCTATGGTTTGATCCTCCAATGCGAATAGCATCTTCCTCCAGCAAGGATTTCACTCCGCAGGTTGGCTTCCAGTGGAATTTCACGTAATGTGCTTTTCCAGCACTGTTGATTAATGTGTACGTGTTGACACCAGAGCCATCCATGTGCCTGTAATCTTGTGGAATGCCAATATCGTCGAAGAGGAAAGTGAACATGTGGAGAGACTCTGGGTGGTGTGAGAAGAAATCAAGAATCCTCCAGTTTTCTTGAATGTGCGACTTTGGGTTGGGCTTCAGGGCATGAACCATGTCAGGGAACTTCATACCATCACGGATGAAGAAAACAGGGAAATTGTTCCCCACAAGATCAAAGTTACCCTGGTGAAGATAAATTTATGCTCAAGTTAGAGTTGAGATCAGGTACACAGTTTTTGTGAAATAACTATTGGATTGGTCCCAATAATTCTCATCGAGTTGCAGTTTAGTTGTCACTAGTTAGCGAGTTTAGTTCTTGTAATTGAATAAATCTTTAGATTATGATCCTCAAAATTACAAATGTTGTACTATGTCACGTTTCCTTCGGAACTAATTTCCATATCCGGATAATTACTGCAATGTTTATGAAATAACGAGGACTAAACTGCAACTTTCCAAAACTAATTTACCTCTCTGGTGTAGAATTTGACAGCAAAACCACGAGGGTCCCTCAAAGTTTCGGGGCTTCCCCTCTCATGTATGACAGTGGAGAACCTCACAATGACAGGGGTCTGAGTTCCTGGAGCACGAAGGAAATCGGCGCAAGTAAGGTTAGTGATATCATGAGTGACTTCAAAGAACCCTTTTGCACTTGCTCCTCTAGCATGGACAACGCGCTCTGGGATCCTTTCTCGGTCGAAATTGGCAAGTTTCTCGACCAAGTGATAGTCTTCAAGCAATATTGGACCTGCATGCCAGGATAATTATGATAAAATGTTAAGGTTAAATACTTAAATCAAATGTGTCATATTAATGAGGACATTGCTAATCGTCGTAATAGTGCTAGTGAGCTGAATGAAGTCCTCAATTGTCATATATTAGAAGTTGTTGTTAGGTCTTGTAACTTGATGAAAATTGCAGTAATCTTCTCCAATTATTGCAAATTAACAAATTGACTTCATTGTTGAACTAGTAACTATTGTTGGAACATAATTGACTTCACCCCTTTAGTCGAGACGTGAAAGAGTCGAAAGGCTAGAAGTTCGATTCGGTTCTATTCAATAGGTTAAAATTAGATTCGAACATGTTTCAAAATAAACAACTTAGAATTTTCTGTTTCAGTTCTTTTTTCTCATTTAATCATAAAAAATTCAAATAATTTATTTGTTAAAGTTCAAACTGAATCTAATCTTGACTTCTACCCTTCGTGGAACTTAAGATAGTTTAAATCGAGTCAAATTTACTCAACTTGAAAAAAGTTTTGACGTGTTCACAGGGGCAATTTTGGTTTTTTATTGTTATATATATAAATTTTGTCTTTTTGTCATTATGAAGTATTGAAAATATTGCATAATATTTAATTATGCAAAGTTTCCTTTCATTATTTTAGAACTCATGGTTAGAAAGTTAATTATGTGACTGACCATTTTCGTTTTTGACTTTTTGTCATGCCTAAGTTTGACCATTATGACTTTTTGCATTTAATTCAAAACTATACAATTCATAACAAAATTTTGACTTTTACACAAAACAACGAAAGAAGTTTCAAATTTCTAATTGGATAGAGTACATCCTAACAAGTAACAAGTACTCCACCAATATATATTTTCATGCTAAAATTTACTTGTTTTCACAAAGGTGATTTGAAAGACATGTAATTATACCTCTAGAGGTATTCCCTATGCCTATAATCATAAACTTTTAGAGGTGCTTGTAAATAGAGTGACTGAAACAGAGGTTATGAAAATTTCCGAAAATGACGAGATGTTATGAGTGTGAGTCTAGATAGAGATAATTATTGCAGATTTGATCTTAATAGTGGGATGAACTTACACGTTAGTTTTAAAATAAAAGTGACACAAATATTATAATATAATCCTCCAAAATGAATCGTTGTACATTAGTTCTTTTTTTCGAGGACCATATGCCATAGTTCATATTAGTATTTTGAAATGAGAGTATATTTGGTAGCACACTAGCACATAATAATAATACCTCTGGAGCCAACGGTGAGAGATGAGTTGTTGTTCCAGACTGGAGCACCTGAGTTTGTAGTAAAGAATGGAGAGTTGAATGCACTTGATGGACGATACTGAGAAAAAGTGACCAATTCATCAATTAATAACTTGTTAATTGGTTCAATTTTATAATAATTATTATTAACATGATATATATATATATATATATGCATGCAAATAGATGAGAAATGAATTAAAAGAAAAAGGGAAATTGTGTGTTGGTTATTACCTTGTAAGGATCCATTTGGTGAGTTGAATGTAAGAGAAAAGTGGTGAAAGAGAGAAGAAATTAATAGTTGGAGGTTGGAGAAGAGAGTCGATAGGGGAGATGGGAAATTGGTATTGGGAAATGGGAACACAAATAATATTATTGTGGAGGGAATAATAGATTGGCACACCATTTTATAAACTTTATCCATTCACATGCAAGCGACCATGTCCATAATAAATTTATTTTCATCGCTTCCTAAATCAATAACAACAAGCTTAATTCGCATTTTGTCCTCTACAGTATCGTTTTATTTTTAATTTATTTTATGTACTATTAATTGTTTTAATTTACACTCTAGACCCTTTTATCTTTCTAGCATAACTAATTAAAAATTTATATTTTCAATATACTTTTTGATTATGAAGTTATCAATCAACCAATTATATAGTTTCAATTGATTATCTTTTTACATTTCCAATATACTTTTTGATTACTTTTTTGTTTTTCTTAATCTATGTACAATTAGCTAGAAAAACAAATAAAAAAACGAAAGGAATATCATTTAATGTAACATTTAGTGCACAGTTATTTACCTTTTTTTTTTTTTGTAAATTAGCGATTAGGTGAGTTTCGAACCCAGGACCTTCTGGTCACTAGCAAGAGCCTTTTCCACTAGGCTATTCGATTAACTCTAGTGCACAGTTATGAGATAAAATTCTTTTTTTCTTTGATTCTTTTAAATTAATCATGACATCGAGTATAATATAATGATATTATAAATGGTCACTACGAAATTTTCCAATTAATTGACAGTTAAAATACATATGATAAATTATTTCCAACAAAATTTGAACATAAAATCTCTTAATTGGAAGCGTGAGTCAAATATCACCTATATATTGAGTTATCGACAATTATGTAGATAATTTTGATCACGCAAACGACACAAAAGAATCATTGTCCTCCATTTACTTGTATTTCTATTTCCATGTAAAGGCAAGAAAATCGAAATTTAGTCAAAATCAAACGTAATAAATGCAATACGTTGTCTTGCTTACAATCTCAATTCAAGTTAGAACCCAACTGGACAATCGAATAAAAACAATCTTGTATTCTTTCATATGTGGGAACTGTTGAGGTCACGTAATGTGAACGGAATAATCACCCATCATTTTTATTTAATTCTATCGAAAATAAAACAACATTTTTTTGATAATGTTTTCAACCTGATGTGTCTATACGTTAACCATATATTATATATGTACGAGAAAAAATGAAAAGGAAAAAATATACGGTCTCAAAGGGGAAATAGAAACCAAAATCATGTAGTCTGGTCGTACACGGTACACGTACATTTAATATTATTAGATCCTAAAAGTTTATATACTTCCTACATTTTATATTAAAAGATATGAGGTGAAAGTTTATTGTAATGTTTTTATTATTAATAGTACTTCATTAAATTGTTCAAAATGAAGTCTTATTACTAGCAAGAGGATTATGAAAACTAAATGGGTACATTTATATTTACGGCACCAGCACATACACCTTCCGTGCATTCGTTTATTTAGATTAAAAGTAATATCAAACGCTCGATCTGATTAATGAGCGTACGTCGTGTACATTTGAGCTTTTGGAAATGGTTTTTGTCAAATTAAATGGGAGTTATGGGGGTTTTCCGTGCATGCAGTAAGACGTAATAAGATGAATATGTGCTTTTCCAGTAAAAAACAGAGACATTTGAAGGTATGCAATTTTTAGATTTGAGAAGGGAAAAGTGGGCACCAGCTATGAGCTACTAATTTTGCGTGTGTGATAAAATGTTGGAAATTTTTGTGGATAAGTTTTTTGCATGAGAATTATGAAAGACTCACAAGAGCTTATGATTTCTTACCACAAATATTGCCGATTTTTTGAAGATATTAGAATTTTCCAATCCACATATGTACTTGAAGTGGCATGTGACACGTACAATTGTATTAAGTCTTCAACTGTTTTGATTTGGTTGAACCAAAGTTTTGCAATTCGAAGGAGGCCTCTTCACATTTTCCTTTAATTCCGGGGCAATTTAGTAATTTCCCTCGAGTTCCTCGACATGGTAACAATGGACTAGTCATTGGAAACTCTGAGATACTCCATAGTTTTCTTTGTCTTCGTAACATTAATGATGATAAAACAAAAAACTAAAAATGTGAAGCAAGAGAAGCATTGTATTGCAGAGTGTGTAATCTATGTTGGTAAATGTAGAATTAACTGTTGAGAAATGAATCAAGGTAATTGGATCTCGTGTTTGTATGAATTAAGTCCATTGCTCAATTTCATTTAATTTTACCTAATTAATTGCTTGTAGGTCATGAAATCGAATTGGAGTTTAGCTGTTTAGGATTAGGGTTCTTATACACAATTGCCAAGTAAAACATGTAACTGATAATTGCTTCGACCTCTATCAGAGACCTTTGTTCAAGTAGTGAATTAGTGACTTGCAGTCACCTTCCATCTCCATATGTCGATAACCGAGCTTCCACGCAAACTGAATCCCCTCTCTAAGAGCATAGTCTTCAGCCATAAGGGGGTTGTTGACACACTGAAATTGCTTGAAGTAAGCTCCTTTGAATCCATGGTTAGAATCTCTCTACACACAACACCCACCGTCCCCTGCCTCAATTGCACATACCAACCTGCATCAACACTAGTTTTAATTTTACTTGGGGGAGGGGGTTTCCACTTTCCAAGTTGTTCCAACACCAGATGTCGATGCAACAGGCTGGTGAGAATGTTCGACTGTTGATTTCTGGTGCATAGCAAATTCAAAATCCCGTGCCAAATTCATCCCCTGATTGATGACAACTTCAACCTGTGCTGCCTCCCCTTCGAAAGTTGTCACGTCGCGAGCCTTCCATATACTCCATAACATGGAAGCAATGGACTGGAGTTGCTGCTCTTCCCCTCTCTTCTTGCAAACATCTTGCAACCAAAGTCACCAATCTTTGAAGCTTTGCCATTGTGCTCCACTTGTCATGAAAGTCCAGGGAATCGCATACCATAGTCTACAAACAAAAGAACAGTCCACGAGTAAGTGGTAAGAGTCTCCTCCCCTGTATTACAGAAAACACAACGAGAGTCCACCATAATTCCTTTTCTCGCCAAACGATCCTTGACTGGCACGATGTTATGGAAGCATCTCCACAAAAAAAATTATGTGAGGTGGGAGAGACAACTTCCACAACTCCTTCTATTCGCTCTAAACAATCGTACGATTACTGCATTCCCCAACCTGTTCCCCGTAACTCGCCCAACATTTTCATATCTCTTGCATACTGGTAACCTGAACATGTAAAATATATACCACACTGCGTATAAGTCAATATTAGTTTGTCTCTCGTAGCACGTCGACTCAACGGAAAGGCTAGTATCCTGTTGAAACCGTCTGTTAGTCTGGGGATTACAGTTCAAACAATGTGCATCTTCTAAGGATTAGCTAATTATAATGCAATTATACGAGACTAAATTATAACTTAACATCATTAATTGGAATCAAATAGACAATTATTTTATTTTTTATGTTAGCATGTTTCAATTTATCATAAATAATACTCCTATTTAGTAGTTAACTTAGGGTCAAATTTAAGTAGTCAAATAATTTGACTAATGCTCCCTCCGTCCCTAATAGATTGTCACATTTTGACATATTGAGAATAAAAGTAAGCAGCTTCGTTATAACTTTTCCAAACACAAAGCTCAAAAAGTGAAGCATTCTCGGCTTGCTCGAAACAGTATATTATGTTTACAAGGAATGCAATAAGAGAGGACTTCAAAAAACTAGTTTATTTTTAGATTTATTTAGTACTTCTGATTTCTTTTTTTCCAAAGAATATATATTCTCTTATGTTTTTGAGAAAATTATGGCAATGCCTTGTCTATATATTTTATCGAATATGTATCTTATACATACAAGAATATATGCTATCAAATATCAATTTACAACGCACGAGTTAAATATAAAGGCGCATACAAATGTATGGAGTAAATCTGTAAACATGAAGATTAACGGAAGCCCTTTAATGATTAAGACATTTGCTGTCTGGCAACGACAAGGATCATGAAGAACCCGGACATAATCGAGGGCCACTTTTTCACGAACAAAATGAATGTCAAGTTCGGAAGTTCTACATGCTTGGTTAGTTGATGTTGAAGTAGAATTCTCGGGTAGATGCTGCAACTCTTTAATGGAGATTTCGAGTTTCGACGACATCATGCTTAAGCAAAGAAATTGAACAATTCAATATACAGATGAGCAAAGGCACTCAGGCAAGTGAAATTGAGATGGTATGGGTGCGATCTGCAATTAGATTAGCTAAAAAAGTTCCCCAAAGTTTATCAGAATTTGAAATTTGTCTTAGAAGTTTGTCCCTTATTATTAAGGATAGGTCCATCTAAATTAAACCGTCTGTTAGTTTAGGGATTACACTTCAAACAATTGTGCATCTTCTAAAAAATTACTCCCTCCGTCCCTAAAAAATTATCACATTTTGACTTTTGTTAGTCAAACATTACAAAATTTGATCATAAATTCTCATTAAACGATAAGAAATAATGTAGTCTTGTGGGACCTTGTTAGATTCGTCTCAATATATATTTTTGAAATATTAACTTTTTATAATTTTTTCGCATGTAAAATAATAGATATTTATGTTTTAAATCGTGTTTTGTTGACCACCAAAAATCAAAATGTGACAATCTTTTAGGGACGGAGGAAGTATTAAATAATAACAATGCAATTAGATGAGACTAAATTATAATTTAACATCGTTAATCGGATCAAATAGACAATTATTTTATTTTTTATGTTAGCATGTTTCAAGTTATCAAAAATACTACTCCCCCAATCCATAAAAAAATGTATTTCTAGACATTTCAACAATATCCAAAAAAAAATATTTTTACATAAACCAATGTACAATATACAATTTTTTCATTTAATATCCCTATTTACATAGAGTAACTCAAAAAAAAAATAATGATTGCATTATGTAGTTAAGTAATAATTGAATTATTAATGATTGCTTTATATGGGCATAGATGGAAAGTGTGAATGTAATGATTCTTTCTTAATTTGTGTAAAATGTTTAGAACGATATTTTTTTTGGATTGAAGGGAGTATTATTTACTCCCTCCGTCCCTAAAAGATTGTCACATTTTGACTTTTGTTAGTCAAATATTACAAGATGTGATAATGAATTCTCATTAAACGATAAGAAATAATATGACTTTGTGGGACCTTGTTAGATTCGTCTCAATATATATTTTTGAAATATTAATTTTTTATAATTTTTTCGCATGTAAAATAATAGATATTTATGTTTTAAATCGTGTTTTGTTGACTACCAAAAGTCAAAATGTGACAATCTTTTGGGGACGGAGGGAGTAGTAGTTAACTTATGGTCTGTTTGGATTGGGGTGAATCAAGGGGAATCAGGGAGAATTTAGTTTTTTTGTGTGTTTGGGAACCTAATAATTTTCTACCCTAGGAGAAACTATTCCCCTTGATTCACCCCCATTACCCTTCATTCCCCTCCAAATCTCTACCCTCCAAATCCAAGGGGAATCAAGGAGAATACAATATTACACATTAAAATATACTATTCTCCCTGATTCCCCCTGATTCCCCTAGTTCAAAATCATGGTACCCAAACAACAATAAAATATATTCTCCCTGATTCCCCTTGATTCTCTTCCCCTAGGAGAATTTTTTAAAATTCTCCTCCCCTGATTCACCCCAATCCAAACGGACCATTAGGGTCAAATTTAAGTAGTGAAATAATTTGACTAATATTACAATTTGATCTAAAGGATATAAGTCTTAGATAGTTGTCAAATAATTTTGGTTTTATCACTTGATTTGAAATTTAGACCTAATTATAATAGGAGCGTAGAACTTTATTTGTATACTTCGTTATTCAGAGGCCAAAGCCCATCAAAATTATAGTCCAAGTATACTTACTTCTGATTTTAGTTGACTCTATACATAAATATATTACTACTTTTAATAAATCTAAAATTTCACATATATATAATAATTGACGTTTCAGTTCTCAATGAGAGAAGAAAAGAAGAATCAACAAAATTTAATCTGCTCATCTACTAACGATGATTCTCCGCAGTGGCCTTGTTCTCTCAACCTCAACCTCACGGGTAAGATCACATACATTACAATCAAATAAATTCATCCTAAAAAATTGTTTAATTTTGAATTTTTTAATCCAAACTATTTTTTTTTATATATGTTATACGTACAACATTGCAGACTAGTGGTGGATTTATCTAATTAACCATTCATTTTTTTTTTTTGAAAAATAAGAATTTATATATGTATAAACATAGGTCAAAATTATTCTGGTTTTCAAATTTTTCGAATTTTGTTTTATAAAAGGATACATAATTTTTTATATATGAAATTTAATTTTTTTTTAATATATATTTATGTTAGGATATGTTTGGAAGTGTATATAGGTTGTTGAAGAGAGTAAAAGGTTTATTTTAGGTGAAAATTATATGAGGTATAAAAAAAATTAAAACAAACTAATTTTTTTTATCTCTAGTTTGGTTTTGTAAGTGGAGTTTGACCATTTGACAAGAAGTAACATTAATCTAATTTGTATTGAATAAAATCATCAGAGATATGAATTAATTTCATATTCATATATAGTTACAACATCAAAAATGAAATATATATGTAATAATAAACTTTTGATATTTAAGTTATTACTATATATAATTAATACGAAAATAATACTCACTCCTTTCCATTTTTGTATTCTCGTCTCTATTTTTTAGATCAAAATTTGAAAATTTAACCATGAATTTTTAATAGCTGATAAAATAATATAATTATGGGGATATTGACTTATTATCAGATTCGTTTCAACATATATTTTTGAAATATTAACTTTTATAACTTTTACGTATGTATAGAAACAGAGAAATTTACGTTTTAAGCCGTGTCTCGATGATGACCGTGATATGCTACCATTCTTGCATGAAGACTTGATTATTGATATTTTGAGTAGGCTGCCACCAAACTCTGTAGTGAGATGCAAATGTATCTGCAAATCATGGCTATCAATTATTCAAGGTAGAAAATTCATTGAAATGCATATGCTTCGGGGAAAATTGATTCCTATCATTCTTGAAAACGGTTCGAGTTGCAAAGAGCCGAGTTTCAAATATATTTCAAATATCCATGGGCTGCATCTTGAGTTTTGCAACATTCAGAAGATTTATCGCATAAGAAATCGAGCTACTAATCAGGTTCTTATACTACCTGATCCAAATGGCGCCTTTAGATATTATATGACCATGGGCTATGTTACATCCACAAATGAATATAAGGTGCAGTATCTCTATTATAAGGAAACAACCACTTGTACTATTGGTTTGAAAATTCTGACTATAGGAGAAGAAAATATTTGGAGATCTGTTGAAATTCCTTTCTCAGATTTTCGTCAAGTGTTATCTTCATATGCGGGCAATGATGGGACGATGCACATTCTGTATTCATGTAATCAAGCCAAAATATCTATGCTCACATTTCACTTCGAAGAGGAGACTTTTACGGAGATTTCAACTCCAAAGGAGATCCCCCCTGTGACTAGTGAGACCAGCTTCTGGTTAAGGTTCTGGGATAAGAATATTGCGATTTGGTACTTGGTTAACGAAACATTGTATGTTCAGGTTTTGGTGGATTTGAAGGAATCGAAGTGGGAAGAAAAGAGGATTGTGTTCTCATCGAGTTTCTTGGCAAAGTATCCAAACATGTTGGAGAAATTTGATCCTCATTGTCTTCATGGAAGTTGGCTATTTATATTTCTTGAGGGTAGAAGCAAGAGCCTTCCTTATAACATTTCCAAACAGAAAGTTGGAAAAGTGATGAATTCACGGGTTGCTCGAGACAGTATAATATGTTTAAAAGGAATGCAATAAGAGGGGACTTCAAAAAGGTAGTTTATTTTTAGATTTTTTTAAAAAAAATTTTATTGGTGATCTTGAATACTTTTGGTTTGTCCTTTTCCAATCTCTTTATGTAATTTATCAGATGAGACATTGTATTATATTTCTGGACAAGT